>SRMA01025155.1:0-180114 GCA_007224835.1 Danionella cerebrum
ATATATATATATATATATTTATATATATATTATTTATTATATATAAATTTGAAGTGCAGATCAGTATATTTTAAGTTTACCATTCAAAGAATGTACAGATCATTTCTTTGTGGCCAAAAATGAAAAGCAAGTCCCAATGATTTTCTATGCACAACACTAAAGGACTTCACACAGCGATTTGAATTGTGGTGGAAAATGAGGCAAAAATATCAAGGAGTCGAATTATGAATATTTTACAGAAACACGTAGAGTCAGCAGTTTAAATGTTCAAAGGTAATGTCATGACAAATGTCAGATCGCTCTGTACACAAAAACTGGAAGACTAGTCATGCAGGCATTAATTTAAAAACAGTTAAGAATAGTCAAGCAGGAAAGATACTGAAGCATTAAGGATTTAAAACAGTTAAACTATTTAAACCTAATGAGAAAATAATTATCGCAACCACAGAATTTTTGGTCTAAGGTTTCGTGGGACAACACGCCTGGATTGAAAACCATGGGCGCTCATGGGACATCGCACAACAGAAAGAACAAGTGGTGCCAACGAATAAGAGTTTCTCACTGCCATGTTGGATCCATTTGAAGCAAGGAAAATGACCAACGAAAGCTGGGTATTTTGATAACTTGAGAAGGACATAAAAGAGCTGCTCGATGGTGCCCATCCCACATTGCATATCAAATTCTTACAGGAAACAGGAAAGAAATAGTACACAACAAATCCTCTCTTTTCTCCACATTTTTGTCAAAGAGCTCCCTGTGATCAGCCACCAATAGATTAGACAGCTCAACATTATTTCTATGTGTTATTTGATTTCTTTTCTGTCATCGTCTTCCTGTGTGGCATCTGCTGTGCAGCAAACGCCATCTTCAGGCAGGGAGCGTCACTGCATCAATATTTCCTTGATGCAGATGAAGACCATCCTGCTGAGAAGCCTTCCAAGGATTCGTGAGAATCTCAATACAGATCAGTGTGAAGAGAACTTAAGTCTCTTAAATTTGTCAGGTGAGCTGAACACTAATTAAATGGCATTGGTTTTAAGTACATATTGTTGCTATTTTTGCTTTCCCCTTCTGACACTAAACCCATGCAAGTGTTCTAGAGAAATAAGTAGACTTATGATCGACTGACAATGTGTCCAGCATGTGCTGCTCCCTTCTGCTCACTTTGAGATGAAAATGGCCACCAACAGACCAGTGAACCAAATTATGCTTAATAAGAGATTAATGAATGAAAGAACCCAAAGTGTGCAAACCAGATGTCTGCACTATTACACCAGCAGCTGCAGTCTGCACCAACAGTACTAGAGACGATGATGCTTGCATTTATGTTGTTTTTACTGTTAAAAAATCTGATGGAGGCTGCAGTTAATCTTTTGTGGATTATGCTAGTTTTTCTATTTTAAATCATTTAAATCAGAAACATCCCATAGCTATACTGAGCCATTCTTACTGTGTGCATGAACAAACATGAAGAAGGGTAGGTTCATCCAGTCCTTAATTTGGATTATAATTAAATGGTTGAATATCTTTGAGGTTGGTGTGGCCATTGTTCATTAAGTTTTTTGTTGTGAGTTTAATATTTCATTTCATCCTTCCCTTCTTGATTCATTAAAGAGCATGTATGAGATGACATTCCTCTGAGCTGAAATAATAAAAGTGACAGATTTGAATGAATGGCTTTATAAATCTTCAGCACATGGGAACAGGAAGACAGAGGGATGGAGAGATGCAAAAACATACATTCTCTCCTGCGGTTTGCTTCTTTGTCAGATTCTGGGATCTTACAGCTTACAACATACCAATGGAGAAGATTAAAAGAATAATGTCACATAAAAAAGAGAAATACTATTTTGTTGTGCACTCACCCTCACCTGTTTAAAATGTGACTGTAATGGAAGCTTAGTGAAAAGAAAGGAGCAAGTGTCTATTTATGAAGTAACAAATGAACCGAAACTTGGAATAGACTTTATAATAAAGCACTACATGGAAAAAACAGAAACAGAATCTACACCCGTTTAACGAAAAAAAAAAAATAATAATAATAAAACATAAAATAAAACAAGAAAAAAAACATAAAAAAAAAACTGAATACATGTGCTCTAAGTATTTAGATTCAAGGTGCAGAGATTTTAAAATTATTGGAGTGTAATGAAAATGGTTAAATATAGCAAAGTGATAGAGAAACTCCAATGATTAGAGCTCCCTTCAAAGCCACCCAACCAAAGATTAAGACAAGACCAAGACCAGAGATTAAGAATGTAATGGCCTAAGCTCATTGGTGGACTAGACCAAAAAAAAAACCCCAAGGCCACACCCAAAACTATACCCAAAAGTTTAAATAATAGTCACGTGGCTCAATATTTAAAACATTTTATTATTACAATCTTCTAAAATACAAATGGTCATAATCTTAAGTGCATTTATAAAACATAAATAGAATTATTTAGAGGTTGTGATTTAATCAGTCATGTTTCGTACATTATAACAATCAATTGTGTCCAAGAGACAGCATCCCACTAAAAGGTAACAATTGAAACTGCTATTCATCAACTGGCCACTGGAGGCACCATAGTATGAAGTATGTACTTCACCATTAAAGATTTCTCAGCTTAACAGCTTTACAAAACATGTCTAAGGCTTGGTCCCAAACTTTTTTTTATATTTATTTGACAAATTTTGACTTTCGGGATAACTGTGAGGGTGTGACTTTTTCTTACAGATTATTATTTTAAGTTACATTAAGTCATAATTGTTCAACCACACAGCATCTTTGCTGCACACAAGACCTGTGATTAGCTTACGTTTTTTTAAGTTCTGGCACAAAAAAATGCTTAGAATAGTGTATACGATTTAGGAAATGTTTCGCCTGGTATTTCGATACAATTATCAAACTCTTTTGGCCTTGTCTTAGCTTTTTTTATTTGTCTGAACACTTTAGATTTTGCTATAAAACATAAAAACAGTTTGTTCTCAATTTTTGGGATTTTTCAGTAAACAAAAAAACGAATTCAGGTTTGTTGTGGAAGTACTGTATTGTGTAATATAATTTGAAAAAAAAATTGTAAAATAAAAAAAAATGTACTTTAAACATGATTTCAAGAAATGACACATAACTTTTAAAGGTAATTTATTAGAGCTAATTGTAAAGTATAATTGAAAAAAAAAATGCTCAAAAATGCCCCAGACTTCTAAGCGTTAAAATGAACTCTAATAAGGTCAATAAAAGGTAGCCAATGACTGGTGTAATGTGCTCAACTTATTTGGTCAGTAGCCTGCACTAGCAAAGCCAGGAAACAAGCCTCAAGGAAATAAAGGCATGGAAAGTACCTCGAGATCTGAAATTACAAACAATGTGGCCTTTATAAGAAACATATTTAAAAATGCTTACCTTGTTGCAAACAGATAAGGTTTGTTCATGAGTTTTTGTACATTTTAACAGTTGTGAATGTTTGATTGTGTCCTCGGCTGAACTTAATCAGCAAATCCAGCTGATTGATGATGCCCCACCTCCTCATCAAACAGACCAATGACTATAAAGCCTCCTGCATGTGTGCACCTAATTATCAATTGGGTGCCTTGCTTGTGCTACACACCACATGCTTGTTTGCTAGCTTGGATTGGTCTTCACTTGTGCTCTTCACTATGTTTCGCTAAATATATCATTGATTATTACCTTTAGTAGAGCGTTAGCTTTGTTACTCCTGAGGTGTACTCACTTTGAGATAAAGAAGAATATTTTTCTTTGTTTGCCATCTGGTCACGTTTTTATACTTACTGGTAATAACAGCTTTTACCAGTATCCAGTTTGAAGAAGCAATAGTAACATGCTTATCTAATAAGGGATCCAATGAATATACACACCCTTTAAGCTCAGAATCTAAAAAGGAAATAGAGGGAAAAACATTAGGGGGAGGGGGTACAGGGGTGACGGCAAGGGCAGAAAAGTCCAAGGTGAAAGACGAGAAGGGGTGGACTGGATGGGGCCACAGAAAGAAAGGAATAATGGATGCTAGAGATGCAAATGCATGTTTGTTAATGAGTGGTGTGGCGTGATAATGACCGGCCATCTGAGCAGAAAAGAAGCCGCTCTTATCTGCCACCATTCAAGCACGCCTGGTCTCACCTGCCGTCTGTAGGGCTGCCACATGTCACACGCACACAAGTCATGAAACAAAGGCCCGAGCAGCCGCCTGCCACTCCCTCGCAAACAGCCCAAATTAAATCGTTTAAATATGCAACAGCTATTGGCAATTAAACCCGCTTCTGCCTTTAAAGAGATTAGTGAGGCTGAAGAGTTCGACAGAATGATCATCCCGACACACCCACACACACACTTTTAGACCCCCCTCTCCCACAATCCTTTGCTGGGTCCTATTCTTTTAGAAATAATTGCTGTCGGTTTGAGTGTGGACTGAAAAAAAGATATGGGATCCAATGAGACAGTGGGTGGAGCCAGTTTTGGTTTATTTTTTTTAACTATTGATCCTCCCTCTCTCTTTCACTGAGTCTCCCTATCTCCCGGTCTGAACACACAGAGCAGTGAACAAACACAATCTGTGTGCCGAGTGGGCACGGAGAGAACACAGGCTTATCAGCAGACACAACAGGAGCAGCAGAGGAAACAGGCTGGGGAGAAAAGACAGACCTCCTCCCTGACACACACACACACAGACGCAGTAGTTGAGGAATGTGTGGCTGAACTCTGCTCTCAGGGGCCACGGTGAGTTTATTCTGTCTGAGGCAGATCAACTGCTGCATGTCTTAAAAAGCCACTGATAAGGGCTGTTCCCAAAACATACAAACTGGTTCTGCAACCACTCTGCAGTGCATTTCGGCATTTTTAAAACAAAGTTTTCGTTTTTCTAAAAAGTTGTAGTACATTTTTTGTTCCAATGTGATGCCTTTCTCTATTCTAAAAAGGTATTAGCCAATATACAACTTTCTCAGCTGACATTTTATACCATATATTCTTGAAAATGTCCTTATTTAAATGAGATTTGTGAGGTCAACCTTGTCCAATTTGATTAAACACTACCAGGATTTAGGGCAGTGGTTTCGGCAACTACTTCAACAACACTTTAGGATCCTGCTCTTTCAGAATGTGCCCAAAAAGAACACAGTTTTATATCAGAATCAGAATGGGCCTTATAGAAACAGAATGGGTGTGTGGACACAAATAAATAGTGTGTGGGACAAACCAGTACTCCAGTACAAGGTGCCTAAAACAGACTTAAACGTGGTGGATGGGTTAGGATTACATTTATGTGAAAAAGGCAAAACATAAATTTAAATCCAGTGTACCTAATAACAGCAAAGTGTACTTAGTGTGAATCCATTTTGCTGAACAGCAGTAAAGGGTGAAAAAGGATTTAAGTGTGCAAAACATGTTCAGAAAGTGTTTACAAAGAACACGTGAAGAACCAAAAATAGCTGAATGGATTCTTTAAAGGGAACTTTTTACATTGTATTTTAATTATATGACCTGCACCTGTGAGTGTCTATGTGAATCTGCTCACTTCAAACATTGAAATGTTGTGGTCAGTGCGATAATTTGCATCTTTAGTCAAGTTACGGGTTGTGCTTTGTCCATTTGTACTTTCATATAACGCCATTTGCATGAGATTTGTACTGAAACATCATGTGCAGCACTTGCTTGCTTGGGGTAGATGTTCAACCATAAACCAAGTTAAGTGACAATGAATGATGAATAATATATGGACCAGTTAGATTCATCTAAAGAGCCTGTAGATAGTAATAAACAGATTTCAGTTGATTGCCAGCTTTATATAAGTGCATGAACTGGTACCACATGAAAAGGACATACAAAAATACAAAAGTACTAGTAAACCACAGAAATGTAAGTAGACACATAAAGGGTAACCCAGTCTCAAAACTTCAAATCAAGGTGCACCTGATGCATAACCTCATTAAATTGATTTAGCAATGAAATAAATCAGCATCACACAGAACATAAATTCAAAAGTCTGTACAGTCAAAAAATCCGAAGTCTAGGAATGAATTATCAGTTGGTCCTATGATCAAGATTCTTGGGAGGCTCACCACCAAACTATCCAACAACAAAAGTTTCTGTCCAGGTGATCAAAATCCGATCCCAGGAAGAAAACCATGGGTCATTGTTCATCCTGAGCTATACGTGAGGTTAAACAAATAAAATTTTGAATTCAAACTCTTTATAAATCATCTAAAAAAACTCAATACAGAAACAAATCAAACATATCATTAAAGCAATATTCAGTAAACTAAATCTAAACAAACGATTTTACAAATTAACAAACCAACATAGCACATGTACAAAAAATAGGTGGATTGCTAAGCTAAATCGTTACTTTCAGATCTAACAGAAAATACATGGAAATTAATGAGAAAAAAAAAAACTCAGTCAGTCACGATTAGGAGATTAACAGTATTTTTCTCGCATCCTGAACTTTAAATGTAGTCTTAAGCACAGGACAGATACCAGGATTTAAAATGGATTGCCACTTGTTTCCTGCTTGAGTCAGGAAAATTTAAAAGGGGCAGTATGTACACAAAAGACTTATACGGAACTCAGAAAAGTCTGATATATATTACAGAACTTAACTAATATAATCAAAAAGACTAACTAAGGATTTAGATTAAATAAATTAAATAAGCAGTATAACAAAATCATGCAACAATGTATAATGAACATTTATAAAGCTAATTCAAAGTGTAATTTTCACTTGTGCTACACATGCCTACCGTCACATAGCCCAATGTAATTGTTTAATACCACAAAGAATTATAAATACAGTAAGTAAGACAACCAGAGAATTAATTATTGATAAGAATAAAGTGATTATTGTGATTAAATAACGCTGTACCATCAGAAAATTTGACAATAAAATCAATGAACACATCTCAAAGTGTCTCCAGTGAATATTAAGGCCCTGACACGGGCAACGTAGCTTTTAGTTAAGGCCAAAGGGTACCAAGTGGTGCCTTGTTGGCATTCTTTTCAATGGAGAAGCCTCTCTCTGCTTGTTTTTCTTTTAAACATTTATATTCATTAGGGGCAGTCAGTCAGCCAAGACCTCTCACATGAAATATGGCATGATGGCTCTTCAAATAAAAAGATGTTTAAATTAGTCCTCAGAGAGCACAAAAGAGATGCACACCCCCGTCGTGTACTCAACACCCTCCATATCTCAAATTTACACAACTTCAAAACACATCGAGTCAGAGATGCAGTTTTCATTTAATCATCTGTAACATATAAAAGATGCCTGGGTGAATGGCAAGTAGATGTATATATCAAAATATATATATAATTGAGGAAGAGCTGCTTGCTTTCTCTAAGCTGCAAGGCCTCGCTCCTTTTGAATCTGCACAATGATCAGCAGTAACCAGTTATGAAATGTAGCATGTTATAAAGACTTGAATGCAATGCCTGTGGGAGCAGGTAACTGCGTTTATTGTGTTGAAGTTAAGCACTTATTGGCATTCAAGGTTGATGGTTAGTAATAAATAAATAAGTGGAAAGAAAATAAACACAAGAAGGAAAATAATGTCTTGGAGTTAATACATAATGTGCTGGTAATTCTTTCAGCAGTGCAATCTGTGCCTAATGGCTTCAGAGACAGATAAAGAAACTAGAGAATTGATTTCATGTCTGTGTTCCGCTTGCTTTTTAACCTTGTCACCTGACAGAAAACAAATAAAAGCACTGGCTGTTTATCTTTTCAGAATCCGCATTGAGTTTACTCATGCCTGACAATACTTTTCCGTTTTTAGAATTTACTTACCCCATCATCCTCCTTTCTACAAAGTCAGTATCATTGTGAAGAATTAGATTTCATATAATCACAAATAAACGTCTCTGGAAATGGTCTTAGACTTGCTGTGATCTCTTTAGATTTGGAAACAAATTTGCATATATAGGTTTCCACTTTCCTCCCACAGTCCAAAAACATCTTAATCCCATGGGAATCATCCATGTCAGGGTTTTGTACAGTAATAATTTTTACGTAAATGATTTCACAAGTTGCTAAGGCATTCAATAGAAGGGTCATACGTGTGAAACAAATGTTTCCTTTGGCACCACAGATTTAGAAAGTTAAAGTTGTGTTAGAGTTCAGTTCTGATTTGTATTTAATGCATAGCAATTAATAATGTTGTGCTTTGTGTTCAAATCATTTTAATTAATCACATTCTGGTTTGTATTTTTTGCATGTAAACTAAAAAAGTTGTGCTTTGTATTAAATTAAATTAATTAGTTCTAATTTGTATTTAATGTGTATCAATTAATAAATTTGTGGTTTATGGTTAATGTGTAATTACTAGTGAAAAAGACAACATCTGCAAGAATTGTTTTTAATCTTCTAATTTTTTCTTCTTTTCTCCAAACTGTTGGATTGTCAGTGCCTGCAGGGTTGCAGTACAGATACTATAAAAGAAAAATATTCCACTACAAATCTTTGCCAAAAACGATTCTATACAATGCCAGCATTTCACACGCTGTAACAACTTAGGCTACATGAAACTTACATTAAACAGGGGTTTTTTTCTCAATTGGGTTTAAGCACGCAAAGCACTTATAGTTAAATCTCTTCCTGCTTAGTATCTTTAAGTATCTTCCCCTCATGTGTTGTCTGTGCACCAAAAAAAAAATAAAAAATCAAACACACCTCCACGATCACGATCGACGTAATGAGCACCCCTGCTCTAGATTCTGTGTGAATAGAGATATAGACTAAGAACTGAGTGTCCATGACATCAACCTCAGTTTTCTGATAGGGATTTTAAAAAAATACCGTAATAATAATAATCAACCATTTCGTTCTTGGCTGTATTTCTCCATAGCATAGGCAAAAATATGCAGTGCTGAAATAAACAAATGAAAGCTAAGATCTCCTGCTCCCTTCAAGAATTTGGCTGTCACTCAAGTGATTATGCCCTTAATTAAAAACCACCTCACTGTTGACATGGATGGCAAATCAGTGATACGCATAAAAAAAATCAGAAGAACCAGGTTGTTAACATGTTTTTTCTGCTGTCAAGTTGAACAAGTGGTGACAACATGGGGAGCCTTGGGACTCTGCTCCCCTTTGCGTCTAGCCTCAAGAGACAGGTTTGGAATTGACATTTTAGTTAATACATTAAGATAGAGAGAGGGAAAGATGGTGAAACTTGATAGCATTCTAAATAAGCAGAATAATAGGATTATAATCGTTTATTCATTTATTTTCCAACCTGCTTGTTCCCTTTTTGGGGTCATGGGGGTCTGCAGATCTCCAGTGCACATTGGGTAGGAGTACACTCTGGTCAGGTCACCAGTCCATCGCAGGGCAACTAAGGGGAATCTAGATTATTCAATTAACCTAACTGCATGTTTTTGGGATTGTGGGGGAAACTGGAGTACCCGGAGGAAACCAGCACAAGCACGGGGAGAACATGCAAACTCTTTCCAGGAAGATCACCGGTGAGCCTCGAACCGACAACCCTCTAACTGAAAAGCCACAGTGCTACCCGCTGCACCACCCGATTATAATTGTATAAATTGTATTTTAACCCTTAGAGGTCCAAGGCACTTTTGACTGTTTTTTGCTACTTTACATTTTGCCTTAAGAAATTACCTTTATAATATTTTTTGTGGCAAGGCTGGATGTCATATATTTCTCCTTTTGACTGTTCCCAGTTTAGGGGTCTCTGTCCTCAGTATCCTCTACTCTTGCACCAACTACCTTCATGTCCTCTTTCAGCACATCCATATATCTCATCTTTGGCCTTCCTCTTGGCCTCTTGCCTGGCAGGTCCATCTCCAACATCCTTCTACCAATAAGTATTATATTTGAGTATATATGTTTTATAACAAAAATCTAAATTGTTGAGACAAAATAAAAATGAATAAATCCCCCAAAGAAGCAAAGAAAATTCTATCAAAAAAAAAACAGGCAAACCTTTAACTATACACTGTTCCATGCACTTTTTGTGGCATTGTGCTTTTTGAAAAACACAAGCCATATCACAGGTATTGTACTCGTTTCTTTTTCTTACCACTAGTTGGCACCAATTTGAGAAAATTTTGACAAAAAGATAAATGTGCATTTTTTCTCATTCTCTCACAATTTGAATTGTCTTCCAATTGAAGTGTCATCACTCTTCAAATGTTCGTTTAAAACAAATTATCAAAACTAAGAGCCTTTTTGAAACATACACATAATATTTGAGATCAAAATTAAACAATGGGTGTTTCAAAGTGATTCCCAGTTTAAAAAAAAGTTAAGTTAAATATGAAATAGCAAACACAAACTCATTTTCTTCAATTAGGGCTACTGATTTTATCAAATTTTCTTTGTTTCAAAACAAATCTTTTTTAAAATTGCAATGCCTCAATATTTTTTACAAAATACTGTACATCTCATTAATGTTTGTTTTATGCCTCGACTTTGCCACCAACAATTGTCATTAATGCAAAACAAAATACAGTAAAATTACATATTTGTATCATTTTTTTTCAACATCACTGAAAAATACATTTAATATAAATTCAAACTGGACATTTAATCTAGTTGTTCATTGTGAGGCATGTGCAAGGACATGTCTATTCCCCTGTTGGACATCGACTACAATTCTCTCTTGTTTAAGCCCATTAGCAGCAAGCAGATACCAACACCTTTAGAACTCAAAGGTGGTGAAAAAATCAATACAAGTTAAACGTTAAGTTCAGATATAAACAGCTGGATAAGTTGAGATCAATAGAGTTAGATCCTGGAGCAACTGGTCAATATTTCATCACTTCATCCGCACATACAGCACAAGGAAACGACGAGACATCACTGGTAGCTGTGGAAGAGTCTAGCAAGGCTTGGAGATGTTAATGGTTGCCGTACAGCGACCTTAAAACGATAAAGTGATAACAGCCCAGCATTGATTCAAGAGCTGTGGAACGTAATGAAAAACTTCTTCTTTGTCCGTATTGATTTTTCTCGCTTTTGTTTGATTCCCTCCGGAGGTTAATTCACTTGTTGCCAAGTCTTAACAATGACATCACCAGCCAACCTGGAATTTTATAGCAATAGCATGGTTGCAAAAAGCAATACATTTATTTTAGCTTTATTTTCCTCCTCTCCTTCATTTCATCTGCCGTTCTGCTCGACAAAAACTTTTTTCCTTCTGCAGCTGGTAGACAGATTGTTGCTCACACTCACACAAAAATGACTCAGTATGTGTTTATCCACAATGGTTGTGTAAATTATTTACGTGAATGCAGTTGCGCACACTATTCCAGAACCATGCGTGGGAGATTATTTATTTAAATTGTCAGACTTTTCAGCCAAAGCTTCCGCTTGAACCGTGTCATCATACAAACCAAAGTACAAGCTCTAGCTATAAACAATTGACAAAATGTTCAAATAAACAGATCTCTCAGGAGGCAGAGTTGATTCTATTCTGTATATTCTTCATTAACTTTACCCTGTTAGTGTGATCTACATGGATAAGAAGTAAAAGAGTTCTAATAAAAGAAGTATTAGGTAGCTTAAGAGTACACTGTAAGAAAATTGTTCATTTACAGTAAATGACTTCAATTTTACAGGATTGTTCATAAAAAAATATAATAGAAATGCAAAGTACCTTATTAAGGAAACATTTTACATTTTTTAAAATAAATTTGCTGCATATTATACATGTGCCGCATTTATTTTACATGATAAAATAATAAATGTTAAATTAAGATGATCGATTGTCATTAAACATGATTTATTTTTCTTGCTTATTTTTGTATGTTGTTTTCCATAATTTCAAGGCAATTTATTTATCTAATATGCATGTTAAAATGTGAAATAAATTATTTTTTAGTAAAACACTTTCCGCTTTAGACGTGTTCACAAAGCAAATAAAACGTCACTCTTTAAAATCAAGTTTTTTTCACACACTATACATGTATAAGTATACGTATGTATGGAAAAATAAGGTCTGTTTTCTTCCCACAGTATAATTTATGATAGATTATAAGGAGAATAGAGAAATTCTCTATCATTTTTAAATTTGATTTGATCAAAACTACAAGATTTTTGAGTGTTGTGGAAAGATTTCTGGACTTCAAATTTCGTGCTCCATTAGAAGTGTTGTAATGCCTACAATACCAGAGATGATTTGTAGCCATAAATATGCAAATTTGTGGCATTACCTAAACTATTATTATACTATTTAACTAACTATTAAGAAACACTTACATTTTTTAATTAAATAAATACGCAAAATATTTTAGTTATTTAGGAAATCCATATTCATTTATGAATATGCTAGACCCTGGGGAACCCAACAGACGTAAGGCCTCCACACAACAATCCAAATTGAGATTCACACAAATCTTCAGATGGCTTCCCAGCAGGGTGCTCTTCATCTGCGTAAAGAGAATATTGATACAATGAAGCTCCTAGCCTGAAGATGGCATTTGTGGTACAACAGATGCACTTCGCACCAAACAGGGAAACAGGAAAGATGAAGACGACCACATGAACACACACAAAAAATGATGGATGTTGAGCAGTTTATTCTATTGCTAAACAGATCTGATATGGCAGTTCAAAACTCTTTTTCGTTGGCAATACTCGTACAGTCAGATGTATGAAGTCCCGTTGACACCCATGGTTTTTAGATCGGTGTAGAGGCCTTTAGTTATGCAATGCATTTGGGTTAATGATGCAAAACAGTTGCTTGGTAGGCCCAATCTATGAAAACACTAGCCAGTTAGCACTAATTAATTTGTTACAAAGCTTTTTAAAACAATTCCTTATATCGCAACTTTTTATGGAATTTCTAGCAACAAGAAGAGCCGAAGCTTTTAGCAGATTGGATATATAAAAATCTTACAGAGCTGTTGAATGTAAACAAAGGTTTAATGCCAGGGTAAATATTGAATGTCCCTACAGCAAAATGTGCTCCACATGACACACATTACTCTATAACCCAGGCAACAACTTTATGCTGTGTACTCAATAAGTGAAAGCAATGTGTGTACCAATGGCAATTTTGGTAGTATTGTTTCGAACAATTCAAATGGAAGATTTATATTAACGATGTTAAGTGTCATTGGTTACTGCTGGTATTCGGCTTTTTGAAGGGATGAATGGTCCACCGTACCTTTAAACCAAATTCTTTGCCAACAATTTTCCAGACAAAACAAAGGAGTCAGACAGGTTGTCAGATCACATAATAGCGCATTGTATTAGCTGCATCACATTTGAAACCCATAGTCCAATCTTTTAATGTGTGGATTTTTGAGCATTAGTGTAACAAAACTCTAGCTTGACAATCATCCAGTTTTATTTTTAAACGTGAAAGTGCTTTGATGATTCATATTCACTGAGTTAAGTCATCATTAAAATAAAACAAAGTACATTGTAAGTACACTGCTGCAGGAAACTCATCCGTGTGAAATCGCGGAGTTAGATGATCGATCCTGTAGCAGCGGTCGGTGGGTAGTTCACATCAAACATGGTAATGACAAAAACATTGGCAAACCCAGCTGGAAATTTTAATGGTGTCTTGATTTTACTGGTGTCATCGGATTTTCCGTCACTTGTGATAGTCGGCGGTCCCATCTGTGGGTCAATCTGTGGTTTGAGACCCCCAAATGTCATCCTCAAAAAAGATGTTTGTAATTTTACATTGGTTTAAAAGTGAATCACATGGTGACAGTGGTAAGCACTTTCATCTCTTTCAGATGGTTCATGGTTTTGTATAACTTATAAACGCTCCACAGCCCAAAAGCATGGATGAAAGGTGAACTAGTAAATGGTCTATTGATATGAATGTGTGTCTATATGGTGAAAAAGTGTTGACCAGTGACCTGCAGTTATTCAATTACAACTAAACTTTGTGACCCTGATTCGGATTCTTAATTGAATACATTGTAGTAGATAAATAAACAAACTAATGCTATAAAAAATTCTTTCATTAGGCCTGGTCCTATTGTGTCTGGAAACGCCCGACCACGGGTTATTTTCTTCATTCACACAAGCTTCAGTCTACTAGTGCCTCAATTCATACCGGCCATGTCTTTGGAGCTCAGTAATTATTATCTGACTCCGACAGTGACAGTGTACGAATTTCTTGGAGTATGTCAGAAAAATTCTCTTGTCCGTGTTCCCCGGCCTTTGTCATCTCTGCGCTCCAGCATTCTGTAATAAGAACGCTCTTTTGTCTGTGTACAGTGGGGTGAGATCATCTGAGCGGCTGCCCATTGGAGTGAGCGAGGGGCTTTTGAACGGCATGTGGTGGATAGATCAGGGAGGCAATTACATTTTCAACAGTTCATTGTGTCTCTGGGAGGAGGAGAGGAATAGAAAAGCTTCCCTTGCACTTCAGAAGGAGAGCAGAGCAGATGCACGTATATTATATCAGTTTTTAAAGAATAATGATGTGTGCACTTTATACATATGCATAAACATAATTTAAATTGTCGTGCAGTAATTACTCTTCCAGAAGACAAACTTCTGCTTGGACTTCGTGTGGTGGCTTGAGTGAGTTGATCATGTTTGGCATGTAGCTAAGCAGAATGCAGTGTCCGTGATGAAGTCAGATGACAATTTAATCTAAATAATGATGGCTCAATTGATTTTCAGAAAAGAGAAATTATGTTGAGGTCATTTTTAAAGATTTAATGATATTTATAAGGATTAAAACTAGTAAAAACAATTGTCCATATTCATAAACTAGGCGGATTATGTCATATTATGATATTATGATATAATCTCTGCACGCTTTCGTGGGTGTGGCAATCACAACAACTGTTTTGAATAAAGTAGGAATGACGGAACCCATCTATCGTTTCAATTTGATTTCAAACACAATGTGTAGGTTTAAAAAAGGTTATAAGTTTTGATATTTTTGGTTTGAAACGAACATTACAAGAGCTACCATATTGACATGGCCGGTATGAATTGAGGCACTACCATATTTTGCAAGGCAATTCAAATTAAAATGTTAAGAAATAAATGCACTCTCGTCTTCACGTTTCCTTTTACAGACCCCAAATCGGTACCTTTATTGTCGTCTAGTGGTGAAAAGAAGGGATAACCCTTGGAAGTACAAGACATGATAGGGCCACAAAAAAGCACAATGAGCACAATGACACAAATAGTTCTTGGAACAATGTGTAAGGTTTGTCTGTTTTTTTCTTTAGATTTGACTTTTTATGATTTTTTTTACTGTATCCCAAAACATTAGATCTTTGATAGGAAACATAAAAACAGTTTGTTCTCAATTTTTCAGAAAATGTGTACCATATTTTTTGTGCAATTCCAGGTTTGTTATGGAATTATTGTGTAATTAATTTTTTTTTCATTACATTACATATATATTGTGACGGAGGTCCATTCCGATCAGCGCGGTCCTGGCATAGATCCGGAACACCTGGCGCCCACCATCAAGGGCGAATCGGGAACAGCCGCGCCTCATCAGCGCGGCAGCATAAAAGAGAGAGACGGAGCTTCTACGGAGAGGAGAACCTCCGAAGAGTGCTGTGGCTAACTCCTCTCTCTCTCTCTATACCTCCAGACAGCCCGTGACGACCCGAAGACGGCATTATCCCCTACCGCACCGTTTCAGCTGGGCACCGAACACGAGAGCACACCTGGGACTGGGAAGAGCACCACAAAGGGAAGAGAACACGAGCACCGAGCACCTACAGACTGCACCATCCACGAGCACTTCAAATAAATCCACCCTCCGGGGCACTTTTCTATCGAAAACCTTGTTGTGTGATTCCTCTCCTGCGACAACTGGTGGAGAATGCAGGTATAACACCCAGGGGGAATCACACACAAGAGTTCCACAACCCGGACATTTAAATCCTGCAGTTTTTTTTTCTTTCCTCTCATTTATTTTTTTCGTTTTTTTTTGGATTCACAGCCAGTACGGTGTGCGACGCTCTCCGAAAGATGGAAGACGTCGTGAAACATCTGGCTGAAATGACCATCCGGCAGCAACAACTCGTCGAGTTCCTGGCGAAGCAGCAGAGCGCGACGGAGCGGAGGGTTAGCGATCTTCAGGGTGCCAGCGCCCAACAAATCCCGCTTCCCGACGCGAGAACGCAAGCTGCGCGGCTTCTCCCAAAGTTGACCCCCCACGATGACGTCGAATCCTACCTCCAGCTATTTGAGTCCACTGCAGGATCAGAAGGGTGGCCACGAGACGAGTGGGCACGGGCGCTGGCACCGCTGCTGACCGGCGAGGCGCAACGAGCTTTCTTTTCCCTGGACTCCAGTGTACGTGGTGATTATGAAGAGCTTAAACGAGAAATACTCGCTCGCCTGGGTTTATCTCCCATCTCCGCTGCGCAGCAGTTCCACGGCTGGGAATATCGCCCTCGCCGGCCAGCGCTCAAGCCGCTGACCCATCCCGCCTCGCTCGACTCTGGCTGCTCGAAGGAAGCCCCTCCGCCAGCCAGGTCGTTGAACGCGTGGTGCTGGACAAACTGCTGAGAGCGCTGCCTCGCGCACAGAAGCAGGCGGTCAAGATGAGAAACCCAACAACATTATGGGAGGCCGTAGAGGCCATTGAGCTGGCGGAGGTGGCCCACCGGGGCGACACCGGAGAGCGTGCGCCACCGTACCCCCGGAGGGTGGTACAGGACCCGCGTCCGCCAGAGGGCACCCCGCGACCAGAGAGCAGACCGGCGGCTCCCCTTCCTCACGACGAACCGATGCCAACGGATCCACCATCGCCCCCCAAGAAGAAATGGCTGGCGGGTTGTGGATTTCACCACCGGTTACCTAGAGGAGCCCCGGGAGTGACGGTGAGGGTCAACGGACGCCATTACCACGCGTTGTTGGACTCGGGGAGTTCCGTGAGCCTGCTGAGGAGCCAGCTCCTCCCACCTCGACACGAGACCCAGGCCATACTGCCGCTAACATGCGTCCACGGAGAAACCCGGGAAGTAAAGGCCCGCCAAATTCAGCTCCAGGCCAGAGGGAAAACCTGGATGGTCGAGGAGGGTTTAGTAAAAGACTTACCTGTACCAGTGCTCCTTGGCAGGAACTTCCCCGGGTTCGTCAGCCTGCTCACCGCCGCCACCCGCCGACCCGCCAGCCTTGGAGGGAGCCGCCCAACCTCGTCGCAGGAGAAGGCTTCATCCAACCCGGCCGTCACCCTAACCACGGATAGCGGGAGAGATGGTGAGTCCACCCCCCCTCCAGCTAACCTCTTTTATGATGTCTTTCAGAGAGTTACACGAGGGGGGTCCTTCAGCCGCGCCCAACATGAAGACGAACGGCTAAAGCACTGTTGGGCTCAAGTGCGCGTGGCTGAAGGACAGGAACTCCAACCCGGGCCCCATCCTCTCCCGCACTTTATCGTGAAGGATGGTCTGCTCTACTGCGTCGCCGAACGACGGGGGGAGGTTAAGGAGCTACTCGTCGTCCCCCGGTCGAAGACGGAGACGGTGTTGGAGCTCGCGCACTCCCATCCAATGGCCGGGCACCTGGGAGCGGCAAACACAGCGCAGCGGATCAGGGACGCTTCCATTGGCCGGGGATAGACGGCGAGGTTAAGGCTTTCTGCCGGGCCTGCCCCACGTGCCAGAAGACGTCGCCGCGTACGCCTCCCCCCAGTCCGCTGATTCCACTCCCCATCATCGGGGTGCCCTTTGAACGGATTGGGATGGACTTAGTGGGGCCGTTGCCGAAGTCTGCCCGAGGCCATGAGCACATCCTGGTCATCGTGGACTACGCCACCCGGTACCCGGAAGCCGTGCCCCTACGCAAAGCCACCGCGAAAAACATCGCCCATGAGCTGTTCCTGATGTTTAGCCGGGTGGGCATCCCCAGCCAGATCCTGACTGACCAGGGAACCCCCTTCATGTCCCGGCTGATGGCTGACCTCTGCCGGCTGCTAAAGGTCGAACAGCTCCGCGCGTCCGTCTACCACCCCCAGACTGACGGCCTAGTCGAGAGATTTAACCAGACCCTGAAGGCGATGTTAAAGAAGGTGGCTGCTGAAGACAGGCGTGACTGGGATCGGATGATCCCCTATGTCCTCTTCGGGATCCGAGAGGTACCCCAAGCCTCCACAGGATTCACGCCCTTCGAGCTGCTGTTCGGCCGTCAGCCTAGGGGGCTCCTGGATGTCGCCCGAGATGCGTGGGAGCAGCAGCCGGTAGCGCTCCGCTCTGTGGTCGAGCACGTGACCCAGATGCGTCAGAACATCGAGCGGGTCATGCCGTTAGTCCGGGAACATCTGGTCCAGGCGCAGCAAGCCCAACAGCGGCACTTCAACAGGGCAGCCCAACCCCGGGAGTTCCAGCCGGGAGATCGAGTGATGGTCCTGGTCCCCACCTCAGCCTGCAAGTTCCTGGCCAAGTGGCAGGGGCCATACACCATCACATCCAAAGTCGGTGAGGTCAACTACAAAGTTCGACAGCCCGGGAGAAGACAGCCGGAGAAACTTTACCACATCAACCTCCTGAAGAAGTGGGTGGGGACCAGAGACCAACTGGCCGCACTCGCCTCCTGTTCCCCGGTGGTGGTGGACTCCAGCGAAGACCTCCCGGCTGCCCAGAAGAAGGAGCTGCAGCACCTGGTCAGTCAGTTCCAGGATGTGTTCTCCGATCAGCCAGGGCAGACCAACGTTGTCGAACACCACATCAGGACCCAACCAGGAGTTATCGTCCGGCAGCGGCCCTACCGAGTACCGGAAGCCCGTCGGCAGGCTATAGAGGAGGAAATCCAGCAAATGCTTAAGTTGGGGATAATAGAGCCATCCCGGAGCCCGTGGTCCAGCCCCATCGTGATGGTTCCTAAACCCGACGGCACCCTCCGCTTTTGCAACGACTTCCGACGGCTAAACGAAGTCTCAGAGTTCGATAGCTACCCCATGCCCCGAGTGGATGAGCTCCTGGATCGCCTAGGACGGGCCCGTTATATATCGACCCTCGACCTCACAAAGGGCTACTGGCAGGTGCCAGTGGCCGCAGAAGACCGGCCCAAGACCGCCTTCTCCACACCATCTGGCCACTGGCAGTACCGTCGTCTCCTTTCGGCCTTCACGGAGCCCCGCCCACATTCCAGAGGATGATGGACATCCTGCTCCGCCCACACCAGCCCTACGCCGCAGCCTATCTGGATGATGTGGTCATCCACTCGGAGGCATGGGACGACCACCTGGACTGTCTGCGGAGGGTGCTCACGGAGCTCCGGAGAGCCGGGCTAACCGTCAACCCCCGCAAATGTCACCTGGCCAAAGCCGATGCGTCGTACCTGGGATTCCGTGTGGGGCGTGGCATGATCCGCCCCCAGGATAAGAAGGTCCAGGCCATCCAAGAGGCACCTCGCCCCACCACAAAGACCCAGGTACGAGCCTTCCTGGGGTTGGCGGGGTATTACAGATGCTTCATCCCCAACTTCTCCTCTTTAGCCACCCCCCTGACAAACCTGACCAGGAAGGGGCAGCCGGAGAAGATTGAGTGGACTCCGGAACTGGAGGGGACGTTCCGGAGCATAAAGCAGGCGCTCACGACGGAACCGGTACTCCGAGCGCCTGACTTTAACTGCCCCTTCCTGCTACAGACTGACGCCTCCGACACAGGGTTGGGAGCCGTCCTGTCCCAAGTACAGGAAGGTGAGGAACACCCTGTGATTTTTATCAGCAGGAAACTGAACCCGGCCGAGACCCGGTATGCGGCCGTCGAGAAGGAGGCCCTGGCCGTCAAGTGGGCAGTCCTGGAGCTAAAATACTATCTCCTGGGCCGGCGGTTCACCCTCCTGACGGACCACGCCCCACTGCAATGGATGGCCAGAGCGAAAGACACCAACGCTCGGGTGACCCGCTGGTTCCTCGCGCTCCAGGACTTCCATTTTGAAGTCCGTCATCGGGCCGGGGCCGACAACGGCAACGCCGATGGCCTATCCCGGATCTGGGCCGGCTACGCAGGTTTGTCAGGGGTCACTCCCCACCCACCCTTAATACCCAACCGTTCTGTGATGAATTTCAGGACCCACCAGGACAACGCTTGGGGGGGGGAGTGTGACGGGAGTCCATCCCAATCAGCGCGGTCCTGGCATAGATCCCGAACACCTGGCGCCCACCATCAAGGGCGAATCGGGAACAGCCGCGCCTCATCAGCGCGGCAGCATAAAAGAGAGAGACGGAGCTTCTACGGAGAGGAGAACCTCCGAAGAGTGCTGTGGCTAACTCCTCTCTCTCTCTCTATACCTCCAGACAGCCCGTGACGACCCGAAGACGGCATTATCCCCTACCGCACCGTTTCAGCTGGGCACCGAACACGAGAGCACACCTGGGACTGGGAAGAGCACCATAAGGGAAGAGGACACGAGCACCGAGCACCTAAAGACTGCACCACCCACGAGCACTTCAAACTTCACTCCCAATAAATCCACCCTCCGGGGCACTTTTCTGTCGAAAACCTTGTTGTGTGATTCCTCTCCTGCGACAATACCCTTGAGTTTTCAAAAACTCCTTTCAAATAGTAAATAGCTATATTGACAATATGGTTTTAAACTATACATTTTTTATGAACATAGCACCTTTTGTACCTTTTTAAAGCTTAATAGCACTTTGTGTCACAAAGGATTATTATGCAGCAAACCACAGAGCTTCTTGGGAAATGTTGTGCTATTACATTGACACCGCTGCCATATTTCTGCAATTTTCTAAACATTTTTAAAATATCCTGAAGAAATCGATTGGAAGGAAAAGCTGAATCCAAACAATTTTTTCAGAGATTGTTCAAGCTGCAACCACCAAACATTGCCAAGATATGCAAACTGGTCTGATTTGAGTTGCCATATCTTTTCTGATAATTAACTCTCCTCTAAATAGAGTATAGTTAAGTATAGTGTATTACATGTATTCGCTCTATATAGTCAAACAGACTCTAAAGAAGAGTTATTTTTTTAACTAAACTGTGTATTTGTTCCCTCTCTGTAGAGTTCATTTTTATTCACATTTTCCTGAGCAGATTTTGAAAAAAATAAACAACTCTTTCTCAGAGACTGTTTAATTCTATGTAGAGTGAGACAAAATACACTCTGAGTTCATTTTACTCCTAAGATTTTACTGTGTAGGAAAACCGCTGAGAATGTTGGGAAATTGTCTTTTTACTTTATGGCTGTCAGACATGAAAACTTTAAAACTGTGCGCTGTAAATCTCAAACTGACTTGTGGAGGTTATTAGTCTGTGCAAGAACATAACCACTGCGCAAAAGTACTTGAACCCTAGGTTCTAGAAGGGGTTCAACTTTCCATTGACTTATAATAGCCATTGAAAATAAATGGGAAAAATTTATAACGTCACTATTGGGTCCCTAGCAACCAAACTGTTAACCCTAGCAACCAAACTTCCTAAACACTTTCTGAGACAAATGGAACATTATATTATTTCATATTTGGTCCCTCCATAGAAACCTGTTGGCATATCACTATCTCAGCTAAAGAAAACCATGAAGAAATGGGCATTGGTTTATATGACTCATCTTGGCATGGGGAACTTAGTATGATGTCGCTGACCCCTCTATAGAAACCAAAAATTTTATTTTGGCAACCATTCCATTTTATCAATAAAATACTTTATAATGGCACTTTAACTAGCCAATGTCAAATATTATGTACATTATTTATTTATTATCATCCAAAGCTGCGGTAGGTTCCCAACACCAGTGCACAACACAGAGCAGCCAACCCCAGAATAACAGAACGCATCTAACTCACAATAAACAAAGGGTCCAGACTAGAGCATTCTCACATTGACAACGGCTCATTGAGCCCCAGGGCCCACCGCAGACAGAGGAATGGGTCGTCATGTCCAAGCATGACTGCTTAACATTTCTGGAGAATGAACTTGGCTGATATAAGGAGGACAAAACTGACAGGGCACCAAATTCCTCTTGAATGGAATGCTCGTCTCATTCACTCAAATACCAAACGCTTACAAACTGCTTACATTATTGTTATTTAGGAGCTTTTTATTTCATTACTTGATGTCATTAACCATATCGGCTAACAAGCTTCAAAAGATTTTAGCTTACACTAGACAAAACCAGGATAAAAGTTGGACTACATCGGGTCAAAGTATACGTGTTATTCCAGATAGTGGTCAGCTGTGGGCAACAGAGTGCACAGACCTCTAGAACAGAAACAAAAGAACCAAATATAGAGTTATCCAGCAAACAAAGCCAGCTGCTGGGAGCTTTCCAGTATCCACTTGACTAGCAGTAAAAAAGAATAGAGACGTGGCCACCTGCATTTCTCTGAAATGAACCAAAACAGACGCAGCCACGTCCACACACACTATATACAACGAATGCCAACCCACTTGCATAAAAGATCTTCAAAAACAAGTACAAAGTGAGAATTCGATCACTGGTAAACCT
Source organism: Danionella cerebrum (assembly GCA_007224835.1). Lineage (NCBI taxonomy): Eukaryota > Metazoa > Chordata > Actinopteri > Cypriniformes > Danionidae > Danionella > Danionella cerebrum. The sequence continues at coordinate 22,374 of SRMA01025155.1, forward strand.
CATTCAGCCAATCAATGTACTTAATGGCTAAAACAGGATCTGCACAACAATGAGCACCGCATCAACTTATTGGTTTAAAAATAGCTGTAATTCAATTGAGTAAAGCCCTGTGAGCTTTTAAACACTATTCATTGTTAACTGCTGCTGAGCTAAAGAACCTACATCTCAGAAGACTGAAACTGTGCCCTAATGTTATCCTTTTAGCGGATTTTGAGTAGAGCTATATTATATTAGCTCTCCATCAAAGAGCTATAAGCTTTTACAGTATAGTAATTCTGTACTGGATGTAGCTGAACGTGTCTGAGGCGGAAACACAAAGAGAGATTCAAATAAAGGACATGCAACCAGTGCTGACAATGGAGGCACTTAATCTGATTCTTCTGGCAAACAGTGAGTCACGGCTAGTACATCAAAAGCAGTCAGGACAGTGCATCCAAACCGCGGGCACAGCAAAGGTTTTCTTCTTTATGCTAATGGATGGGAGTTTTTTTTATATTTGTTAATTAAAAAGTAACTCAAAATATTAACATTTATATTTTATGGTGTGTCTAGTAATGTAATGTTTCATTAGTTTCAACTGTTATGGATAATGGGTGCAAGTGCGACAGACAACTCGATATTATGCCCATAATACGATATGTATTGATGAGATAATAAACAAGACATTTAAAATGAAAAGGGTTGGAAAACTTATTGAAATCATTATCCACTAGAGGGCGGCATTAGCGTTTCCTCACTTAGAGCATGTAACAAATTAATGAATCTGTGCGAGTTTGTTTTAAACAGATTTACATTATTGTTCATATTTTTCTGGCTTGTTTACCTCCCGGTAACTCCAATATAGTGACATTTTTGTATTGCCATATATCGCATACACATTATGGCAGTCCACGCATTTATATTTATGCACTTGGCAGACGCTTATATCCCAAGTGACTTGCAAGGAATGAAAACAAATTAGTCAGTTCTTGCTTTTTTTTTTTACCTACTACGGATGCAACGGAACACAAAGCTCATGATTTGGAATGTACCTCAGTTTTCGGGACAGGTTCAGTTCTAATGGCTTAGCAAATAATTTATTTTTGAACCATCCTTTGTATAAATGATCCCATGAAGAGATGAAAAATAGGAGCTATTTAAATTCAGGAAAAAGCATGTATTGGACCGAGGACGGCGTACCGTTTGGTTCGGTATACAAACAAGTATTGTGGCATCCCTAGAACCTACTACCGACTGTTGTGTTTTAAGGTATTTCACACCAGCTACATTTACTCCCAAAACCTTTGTATGGAGGGGGCGGGATCAGCAGCAGCTCAGGATCATTTAAACAGGTCACTTTGAACAAAGCTGAGTTTGATTACACTGAAGAATTCAAGATCATATGATGCCCTGTTCGGTTTCTTGTATTAATTTAAGAAACAGCATTTTCCAGAGAAACAAGAAACGTGATTTTTTTGGTTTAGCACTAAACATTCACCGACCACTTTATTAGGTACACCTGTCCAACTGCACCTTTAACACAAATTTCTAATCAGCCAATCACAGGGCAGCAACTCGTTGTATTTATGGAGACACGGTCAAGCATAAGACCACAACAGGTGCACGCTGGTCAGTTAAGAACAGGAAACTGAGGCTACAATTTGCACCATTTGTTCACCAAAATTGCACAATAAAAGATTGTAAATATGTTGTGTGGATTGATCGACGGTTCAGGCTCGTGGTGGTGGTGGTTTAATGGCGTGGGGGACATTTTCTTGGCACACTTTGGGTTCATTAAAACAAACTGAGCATCGTTTCAATGCCAAAGCATACTTGAGTATTGTTGCTGACCATGTCCATCCCTTTATAACCACAGTGTACCCATCTTCTAATGGCTATTTCCATTAATGGTAACCCGCCATGTCACTATTGTGCTGGAATAGGAGATTTGCATCATGGATGTGCAACCAACAAATCAGCAAACCAAAACCAAACTCTCTGAGGAATGTTTCCAGCACCTTGTTGAATCTAGGTGTACCTAATAAAGTGGCCTGTGAGTATTTAAAGAAAAGGCTCATTTCCTTATCAATTCAACCTGCATAGCCCATGTAGTCTAATTGAACATGTAGTGTTGATTTGTATTCATGTGATTCTAAAACTATTTACTTTGATGGCAAACCATGTGACTGCCTTTCCCAGTGCTATACAAAAGAAGGCACTTGTCTACTTCAAGTGAGGGGGGTGGACTGGATCATCTGCTTTGCAAATGTCAATATTCCAGGAAGCATTAAAAGAAGGACTGGCTTGTTAAACTGTTTGGATTATATATATGACACAGCAGAATGTTTATGTAACCATTAATGAGTGAAACTAAAGTGCAGAATAAACAAGGGCCTGTGTTTACCTGCAGACAAAGAGGAGACATTTTCACACTGTATCTCAGGGGGGTTTGTGAAGGTGTAGAAATTGGTAAAGCACTGAGAGAGAACTGCAGCTTGTTTCCAATGACCTGACACAAGACATTCTGCAAAGAAACAAATAATCACACAATTTTAACAAAGAGTGCAGGCATACACAGGTACAACTTTCACATGCTGTAGAGCAGATATAGGTTATTGGGAATAATAGCCAAGGTTTGTGCATGCCTTTTGTCCGGGAGTCTTTGTAAAGCTTGAAATCTGGTCGACTGCCAGTTCAGATGACTGGACGCAATCATCTTCAAAGGTCAGCTGAATATCACTCTAACAGAGAGGAAAAAGCAGTCTGATGAGCATTTAAGTATATGCAAGGCTCCTAAGGTTAAATAATAGAGAACAAAATGCTTTTTAAAGACCAAGTCAATTATATTGAGCCCTTACTGCAACACGAAAGTAATTTAAACTATTTTTTGCAAGACTAAGGGTGCTTTGTATACAATCGTCTGCAGATTTAGCGGATTTCACACCCCACCAATCCCTCTGGTCTGCACTAGTTGGAAATACAGTCACGTGACATCATACTGTCCACTCATTGGTCATTGTCATAATGCAGGTTTCCTTGACTGCTCTTTGATTGGTATAAAATCTGTTAAAAACATCAAAACTATGTGCAGACAAATCGTATATGTAACTTTAGTTTATACATGCAGAAATCATTATATATATATATATATATATATATATATATATATATATATATATATATATATATATATATATATATATATATAATTTATTTCTGAGTTATACATAATGTAAACACTAGATATATACAGACTCACATGTGATCTTAAAGCTTCCTCGTTGAGGCTCCTGAACCAGGCTCTCCTCCACTGACTCCTCCAGCTTTTCAGAGACAGCACCCAGCATAAAATCCCATCAGCTTCCTCTGCATCCACATGACTGAGAAGTGTTTCCCCAACAGGAGATCCATTGGAAAAATACAGCACCAAGTATATCATCAAAGTGGCAACAGAGGCCAGGAAGAGGGTGACCATGCAGAGCCAGTACATGTCTCCTATCCAGGAGAACACCTCCATGTACAACATCATCACCGAGCCATTCACTTTACACGAGAACCATGTTTATCCTTTCAGTTTTGCTCTCGACTCTTCCGCATCCCAACACTTTCTTCTTCAGATATTGACCGATACAACACCCTCATAAACTATTAAAACCAACGTTCCCACAAAAGATGAATGGAAACAAGGCAGGGGCTTGATACATACAACCTAGATATTGTATTATTGCAGCATTAATTTTCACAATTAAGTTACATTATCACACCCAGATAAATCGGACAAAAACAAGCATTACATACTAAAAAAACTGCATAGTAAAAATACGCATCTGAATAATAAAACTGTTAAATCCGGAGCATCCGAGGTAAAAAGTGACAGAAAATCTCCCAGTGTTGTTAAGCCACGTTACCATCACACTATTAGCCGAGTGTTCTACAACAAATAAAAACAAAACTATACTTAAAAGTGATATTTAAGTAAAGCTCCAGATTTTCTTGGTGGGCTTAGTCATCCTCCTGAACGGGAGAGTAAGAATAGACCCAAAGAGGGTGGATGTGCGCGACACACACTGCAGATTTTGAGGATTATTAGCTTTGCCCCAGTCTGCCCTAAAGCGTCGTCATCAGAGCAGACAAAATAAAAGTCTTTAGTGCGGTTTATTTGATTGACGCTAGAAACTGAAACCCTATACAAAAAAGAAATGGAGAATGAAAACATTTAAATTGTAAACTAATGCGATTCTGGTTGTTATTCAATTTAGTTTAAAGTAACAACAATTAAAATGTAATCAAATGTTTTTTTAATAAAAAAAACAATTATTACATTATTCATACATTTGAAATATCGCTTGGATTTATATATACAACGAGTAATTTTACTTATAGCAATCTCGAAACATTAAATAATATTAAATAATAACAATAAAAATAGAACAATAAAAATAAAATCTTGATTGGCTCTAGCTTTGAAGAACGTCGCGGAAGGATACATTGGATATTGACAGTGTCATCACAACAAGTTAGAAATTAAATAGTATCTTCACGTTACAGTTTATAAGTGAGTATTAATTCTAATCATTTGACACAGATTTTAAGTGACATCAAAACTAATTTGTAGAAATATATTTAATAATTATATTTATAGTCCCTGGAGCAGGTATCAATCCGCCATTTAAAAAAAAAATCAGAATGACTGAGTAACGAAAACTAATTTGAATGCACTCTTTGTTTACTTTCAAAAGTATTTTTTTTCTCCCAACTGCTATTTTCTCGGTGAAAGTCAACTAATTGCTATGAACAGGTAAATTTGGATTTCAAAAATATAAAATTTATAAATGTGCTGTGCCCTCGTGCAAATGTTTTTAACAATTAACATGATTTTTGCTGTACTTTACCGTGTTCATCACAGATGACTCTCTCTCTCTCTCTCTCTCTCTCTGAATTAGTTGTTAAGATGTTATTTTTTAGATGTTAACCTTTAGTGTGACGTTGGCTAATAAACATTAACCAGAATTTTCTGCAGAAAGTTTGGTTTGGTTTTTTATTCTTTTTTATATTAACATTATATTGTCAAATACATTTTTTTTACAGCAGGAGAAAAACTTTGGTTAACTGATCCATGTGACACCAGCATCATGACAGGGGTACAGCCAATGCCCTGCCCTGTGTTGCTGGGCACCATGATAGGTGGAGGATTACCAGCTCTCCTACACAGATACACGCTTGAGAAAAAAGTTTCAAAATTGGAGAAAGTACTTAAAAAAGGTTTGAAAACACCCAATTGATATTTAAAAATTATGTTTCATGATTTTACAGATGCTTTCTATACATTTCATAGATGTAAAGGTTGACTGCACAAATAATCTTGGACAGACACCACTTTTTTGCGCTTCTCTCCTGGGCTTTGCTAGTATAGCAGAAAAACTCCTGGAGTATGGTGCAAACCCAAATCAGTAAGTGCAAACATACACATAATCTCCCATTTTGGTTGTCTGTGTATTGAAACAGTTATACATATTTAAAATGATCTTTATACCCACCAGACGCTGTATTGATGGAAGCACTCCAGTCCATGCAGCGGTTTTCTCTTGTAATCCCTGGCTGCTAAGTTCACTGCTGGATGCTGGAGGGGACTTACGTCTTCATGATGATGAGGGTCGGACGGCTAAAGACTGGGCCAAGGAAGGTGATAAAGAGAGCAACCCAAAGGTGTGACTGTAGATAAAATTTCAATGTTAGATAAAGGCTTGATTTAACTTGTTCGTTTTCTTCTCAGATTTTTGCTTTTCTTACAAGATGTGAGTCTCAAATGCAAAGCTTGTTACAGACCAATGTTTCCCAAGATGAACATATCACCAGATTCTCCTCAAAGAGCCTACTGAGCTCTCCCTCCATGCTCAAGCACCTGAGGCCTTGGTAAAACTTATAATTTGATAGATCTGTAATATTGTGAGGTTGTTATTCATTCTATATTAGTATTTGATTCATTGATTTTGAGTATTTGATTCTTTTTAGGGCTGGGATCATTCATGAAAACAAAGCAAGCTATAAGGGGTCTCTCGGCGATATGAGGATGAGGTGTTTCGGCCATGGAAAGGTTTGAACAAACACTTCTGAAATATGTACTGCATATTAACCATACTAATACATGTTATACAGGGCTGTGCAAAGGTTTTAAGCAAAGGAAAGCCTTCAGAAATATAGACAAGGACTGTTGAGTGACCAAAGAAAAATAAAATTAAAATTTGCTGTTTTTACCTTTTGCCAACCTAAATTTATATTATATACATAATGATATATATAAATGAAATATAAACATATCAGTCTGTTACTAATAATCAATGTCACGTGTAGGTTGAAATCCAGTTTTTAACTGAAACAGAAGCGAGGTTGAGTAAGATAGTTTGAGGTTGCAAAAGAAAAGATTAGCAGAGCAACAAGGCTTAAGGTAGTTTAACTGACTGGATCAACAAAGACTCTCCCAGTCAAAGATTTCAAAAGTTTCTAAATGTGTTGTTCTAACAAGCTAATAACAATTTGAAAAAGGATGTTAAGCTCTGTGGTCCAGTGCATACAGCTCAGAATTGGCAGAATCCAGTGAGAAACATGGTGGGGCTTCCTTGAACATTAGCCTTTTTTGCAAATGGAGTTGGGGATTTACTCAGGATTTATGGTGTTCTTAATGGTGAGAAATCAGGCAGATCAATGTTCATCAAGCAATATTAATAAATAAGGCGCATGACTGGGTCAGGTCAACAACATTTCAACATACAACCAAGGTCATTAGTACTTTCATTCAAATGTTTCGTACCAGCACTTTATTTTGTTCAAAAATTTAAAATAAATGATCATCACTTCCATTTTAAAAGCATTATTTCACACTTGCCCTTTCAGGAACAGTCTGGGATTTAAACAGAAGAAACGGTGATATTAAATTTTGCCACTAGGTGGCGTTATAACTGACGCTGTGGGTTGCTATATGTATTAGTTTAGACATGGACTCCTAACACACACAACAAATTTGAACCGCAATCAGACTCGGTTAATAAAATCTTCCAGTTTATGGTGGAATTTCGACTTTTGAAAATGGTCATTGTTTTATGAAGTAAAAAAAAATAATCATAAAATAATCACAATATAACATTGCTTACGCCCTAAGATACGACTGATGGAGTTTGGTGATGGATAGGTATAATCTCTAGTAGGAGTTTGTTAACGTTTGGCACTAGCAAAAATGGCCAGTTTTTATTTTATTTCCTAAATAACTAACTTCCTGTCGAGTTTGTAAATGCAATCCATGTAACTTATATTTCAGTCTTGGTACACTGCACATGTGTGCCAAATTTCATTCGTGTAGGACAAACTGTTTGCGCACCATTAGCTGACACGCTTTAGGTGGCGCTATAAAGCCACTTTCAACCCCAAGTTTTCGGACCCAAGGTCAGATGTAAATTTTCACCAGTTCTGAGAATCTTAAATTTATATTTCAAGCGTGTTTAGACCCAGAAAAATGCACCAAAAGCTGTGAAATGGAGCAAATACAATAGGGTTCGCACATTTGCTAATTAGTTTATATATATTTTAATATTTTCAATACAATTAAATGAATGTTTGAAGATATTGGTTTTCTAAGGTGTTGTCAAATCCTTGCAGTTTTCCTTTGTGAAGCCTGTGATGAGTGCAGCATTGACTGCTTCTGTACCGTTGATAAGTGACTCTGAATTGAGCCAAGCTAACGATGAGCCCCTCAATTCATTCATGTCTGGATCTTTCGCGCGCATGACCAAGTATGAGACTCAAATCATTTAGGATGGCATCTTCTATGGTTCATTTGTTAACTGTGTCATTTGTTTAATTCCTCAGTTACAGCTGGAAAACCTGCCGTGTCACTGTGAAAGAGCTGCAAGCTTCAGGGCATGAGGCTCTCCAGGATCTGCTCATTTATGAGCAGGAGTATTGCTGGTAGGAAATGATTTGTTCTCCCACATTCTCAACAACTTTTCCCCTTTAATTTCACTTGTATTCTATAGTCAGCTGTCTCACCCAAACCTGCTGCTTCTAATGGCTGTGAGCATGTCTGCTGACATGAACAGCACAAAGCTGGTCTACGAAAGAGTGAGCGTTGGTTCCCTTTACAGCTTGCTTCACCAAAGGGTACCATTTAGATTTCTTAGAAAGTTCACAATGATTACGAATTGCTTTGTTTTCTAAATATCTTGTGTTTCTTTCATACCCTGCAGAGGGAGGAGTTCCCTGTTCTTCAGTTGATTGACCTGCTATCAGTGCTGTTGCAGGTGTGTGAGGTGTTAATGTTCCTACATGGACGCTCTCTGGTTCTCCGGGGTCTTTCATCGCACACTGTGCTCATTGTGGAGCCTGGAGTTGCCAAGGTTACAGGCCTTGGGTTCATTGTGCCCAGGTACGCCATACACTATTCATCTCAAAAGTCACTGTCATGAAGTAAGCATCTCCCTTGCTAAGCACCATGGGTATGTTTGGGGTCATTGTCCTGCTGCAGAATTAAATTTAGCCAATCATAAACCTCTCTGATTGTATTGATCAATAAGTGTCTGCCTGTATTTTTCAGCATTTAGAACACCTTTAATCCAAACCCTCTTCTACTTTCGGCTGTTCCCAGTTTAGGGGTCGCCACAGCGAATCATCTGTTTCCACCTAACTCTGTCCTCAGTATCCTCTACTCTTGCACCAACTACCTTCATGTCCTCTTTCAGTACATCCATATATCTCATCTTTGGTCTTCCTCTTGCCCTCTTGCCTGGCATCTCCATCTTCAACATCCTTCTACCAATATAACCAGTATCCCTCCTCTGCACATGTGCAAACCATCTCAACCTGGCCTCTCTGACTTTGTCTCCAAAAACAACCAACCTGAGCTGCCCCTCTGATGTGCTCGTTCCTAATCTTGACCATCCTCGTCACTCCTAAACTGAACCTCAACATCCTCATCTCTGCCTCTTGTCTCTTCCTCACTGCTACAATCTCTAACCCATACATCATAGCTGGTCTCACTACTGTTCTGTACACCTTTCCTTTGATTCTTGCTGACACTCTTTTGTCACACAACACCCCTGACACTTTTCTCCACCCACTCCAACCTGCCTGCACTCGTCTCTTCACCTCTTTTCCACACTCCCCGTCGCACTGGGACTGTTGACCCCAAATACCTAAACTCCTGCACCTTCTTGACCTCAGCCCCCTGTAACCTCACTGTTCTACTTCCCTCCCTCTCGTTCAAACACATGTATTTGGTCTTACTGCGACTGACTTTCATTCCTCTTCTTTCTAGAGCTAACCTCCAACTTTCCAGGTGTTCCTGTTAAAAGTTGGCTATTTTTTAAGCAGTTGGCATTTTCAAGAATTGTGTTTTATGGGATAACTTATAGGATCATAGTTTGCGTTTGGTAAAATAAAAATCTTGCATTGAAGCAGCCAAGCAGGTATTTTTGAGCAAAAAATAATCTGAAACGTAAAGCGTGTTTTTAAATGCGAATAGACAATGCAACACGACTAAATACACAGCTCTTTCTAAGTAATGTTTTGCTTGCTCATGACAACCCTCCAGAGTCCAGCCAGTCTGAATGTAGAGGCCTCTGTTCTGATTTAACAGATGTGTGATATTATTAAGAGAGTGCATCCTCTTACAGGAGCACAAAACTCTCACATAAACATTTTTCAAAACTAAGCTTACATGCTTACTACCTTTTGCCTTCAAACCAGCATCTATAGATCATAGATGTAGTTGCCAGCCAGGGAAAGCTGCTCAAAACAGGCGAAAACCATTGTAACCCAGGTACACCCATCTACTCTCCGGAGAAGTCTCTCTAAAAGTGATCCTCATGGAAGAGGTGCAGTACCTAAATTAATAGCCATAATTCAAATGGGGGGAAAAGGCCAGACAATGCCAATAATGAGTATCTGCAAGCAACAGTGAAGCATGGTGGAGATTGTTTGAGCATTTAGGGCTGAATTCCCGAGTAATGAGTAATGGCAAGGCCTTAATATTAATCTCAACATTGCAGAATGGGTTTTGGATTAAATTGAGAGACAGAAGGGTGTGATGAAGCTACATCCACAGGCTTAGTTCCTTCAAAAACTGTACAGCAAGTGAAAGTAGAACAAGAGCAGCTTTTTTGAAAGTGCGGGTTCAAATAAAAATATTATTTCGATTCAGATTTTGCACTTGTTTTTGTTGTATTTAGTTCGTCAATGAAAATAAATGACTAACACATTTTTGTTTACAGCATTTGGTCACTTCTACCCCAAACTTTGCACAGTAATTTATACCTGTTGGGTGCCGGATGGTGATAAAAGGGAAACAACTCAAATGCGAGAGCTGCGGTGATCAAAAACGGGATACGAAAATAACAAAAATGACACACTGCGTGGAAAACGTAACTTAGAACACTGGAATATAAACTAAAAACAAAATAAAGAAACTCCAAAACATAATTCGACATAAAGCTTACTTTTAAAGCTGGAGAAGGGTCACAAGACATAGGCAAGTGAGCAATAGACCAGTGACAGACAGAGCAAACACAGAACATAAAGGGGAGGAAATCAGATTACAAGATCAGGAACAGGTGAGGAGGTAATTAGGAGGAAACCGACAGGGATGGGCAGGAGCAAAGAGAGAGAGATGAATACATCAGAACAGAGCCAAACAAGAGTAGATGCTAACTAATTTCTTTGTTAGTTCCTTAAATTATGCGTCAACATGATTATTTCCATTTCTGGTCTTGACCAAAGCAAAGACACCTGGAAGAAATGCAGTAAATGGTGGTAATCAAGTGTATTTATAACTATGTGAAAATCACGGTTGTTTGATATGGCCCCTTTTCCAATCTCAGCACAGGAGCCTGCTTTTACACCCCACCCCCAGTTCCTGTGCCACTCAGCATGATCAACTGGGCAGCTCCGGAAGTGATCAAATGTAGAGCCTGTACTGCGAAAGCAGATCTCTACAGCGTGTGTGCTTTATTACAAGAGATCTTTGCAGGTATCTTTGTGACGTTTGTGTCTTGACGTGCAAAAAAAAAAAAAAAACATTTTGAAGCAGTTGTATTGTTCTGTACAGATGAAGTCCCTTGGAGCTCCACTGACCCACGATTGATTAAACGGTCAGTAGAGGCTGGTCAGGCCCTGGTGGTACATCCTGCTGTGCCTGAGCCATATTACCAGTTCCTTCAGACAGGCCTTCAACACAAAGCCAAGGACAGGACGAACAGCCTTCACGATCTCTGCTACCATCTACGCTGCTATATCAGAGTTTGTACACTCTATATCATTAGAAGCCAATGCCTTAAAACATCTAAATCATCTGAACACAAGTTAATTCTACAGTTGTGCTCATAAGTTTACACATCCTGGCAAATTTTCTGATTACTTGGACATTTTTCAGAAAGTCTAAGTAACACAAAACCATTTTCCACTCACAGTTAGTAATTGGGTGAAGCTATTTATTGTCAAACAACTGCGATAACTTTCCAAATCACTCCAGCTCTTAATATTTTGCTTTCCATCTTTAACATCAACAACAGCCTGGAGTCTCTTGAGGTAGTTCTCGATGAGGTTCTTTATCTTCTCTGTTGGTAAAGCAACAAAGCTTTTTTGCCAAAAAGTTTCCAACTCTTGTAAATTCTAGCATGAACTGCTCGTTTGAGTTCTCCCCAGAGGTGTTCAGTGATGTTGAGGTCAGGAGATTGTGATGACCACTCCAGAACCATCACTTTGTTCTAGTGGAACCAGTGACAATTGGACTTAGCCTTGTGTTTTGGATCGTTGTTCGCATATCCAGTAACCTCTCGTGCGCAGCTTCAAGACTGATGAGTACACATTGTCCTCCAGTATCCTTCGAAAATATGCTGTATTCATCTTCCCACCAAGTTTCCAGTACCTCTGCAGATCACACATCCCCAAAACATCAATGACCCGCCTCCATGCTTCACAGTGGGAATGGCGTTCCTTACATGTTGACTCTTCTCTAGATGTAGTGTTTATGTTTGTGGCCAAAATGTTCAACTTTGGTGTCATCACTTTGTTCCAGAAAAGTCTATTTGGTGTGCTGTAAGTAGGCTACTGTTAGATCTCCAATCAAGCCCCTTCCTATACTTCTTTATCCTTCTCCTCCATGTTAGACCGTTCACCCTCTCTCATTGAGTATCGATGTCTCTTTCCTGTTCCTGTCTGGTATGTGTGGATCTTTACTTCTTGGCCTGCTGTGAATTACTCCTCTCTCTTGTTATTTTGGAGTACGGTGGTTGTCTGGAACTGGGAGGCTCTCCACCGCTAAGATTATTTCGGAGTAAAATTTCAAATGACAATAAATGGCTTCATACAACCACTTACCATGAGTGGAATAATGCTTTTGTGTAAACTTTTGAGTACTATTTTATAAAAAAACTGTGCTATAGGAGATAAAGGATGCATATCAGAAAAGGGGATGGTTGTCATATTCAACTCTTCAGAGCCCTAATTGGATCAGTGACATTGATCAGACAAGAGAGAAAGACAAATCTGGTGAGATTTCAACAGTGAATTCATACGAAAAGAGTAATAAAATCAATGCAACCTGAATATCTTCTTTCATCCAGTGCACAATGAAACCTGGCAACAAGAAAACGTCTGCAAAGATGAAGAAGAGTTTACCACAGAAACTGATGACCCCCAATCACATGAATGCCCTATATGGGTAAATCATGCACCACTCTCGGAGCCTCCTTGCACCAGCGATACAGACAAGAATCTGGAAATCAGTCGATCCATCTCAAAGCACACTGGCTCCATTGTCCTCAACCTTAAAGTCTCACAGGTTCTTCTACAGCAGGCTGAGCAGAGCCTGGATAATATGGAGGCAGGGCTTTCTGGAGTACCATGTTTTGATGAGGTGGATACTGTGGCGAATAACATGGAAAAAGAAAGTAACATTAGTTTAGGGATGGCTTTGGGACCACCGTCTGAATGTTATATTTCTAACTGGTCCTCTAAGGAAGATGAGGTCAGTCAATACAGCTCAGCTTTTGGTGAAAGCTTTGGGACTACATCCTATCCTAGCAGTGATCAGGTATGTGCTTTTCATAGAGTTTAGAGATATAATACATGTTTGAGGAGTTAAAAGTATATGTTTGAGTTTGTGGGTTTAAAAATTGGTGCTTTCAATCTGTTTTGGGACAAATAGTTAATACGCACAAACGTTCCCTTTAACCCTTAAAGGCCCGCAGCCTTTTTGATTATTTTCGACTACAATTTGCTGTAATAAATTACCTTAGAAATGCATTAGCAATGCTTAACATAATTTTTAGTACAAATATTTGCTTTTTGTGTTTTAATTATATTACACAAGCATTGTACAAAAAAAATACAATTACAAGCATTCAATTTAGTCATTTTTTTACCGCAAAAATTGAGAACTAACTGTTTTTTCTGTTTTCACATTGTTCTGACCCTGACCAAAAAATTGTATAACGTAAAACAAGCAAATCTTTCCTAAACCTTACACATAGTCCACTTTTTGTGCAATTGTGCTTTTTTTGTGCCAGAACTATGATAAACACAAGCCATATCACAGGTCCTGTTCTTCCAGGGGTTATCTCTTCTTTTCACCACTAGATGGCACCGATGTTTGGTCTCTAAAATGAAACTGAAAGACAGTTTTAAAACCAAAAATGTGAAAGCTATTAATTTTTTTAAACCAAATTAAAATTAAACAATAGCTGGGTTGCGTCATTGCTTCTTAATTCAAAACAGCCGATGTGATTTGCCTCTAACGGCTAAATGCTATCGAGCTACTGCTGATCCCATACACCGTGGAAATTGTCCACTGCATCCTCAGTGAGTTTAGATTAAATGCTTGTCAAACTAACAATTGGGTATGCACTGAAATTTCGGCCGAAATAGCATTATCGGCTTCGGCCGAAACGTAAGAAAGCGCTGAAAATAAAAGTTCAGAGGTTTGGAAGCACTTCAAAGTTTCAGATGAGGACAGCAAAGTTGCAATATTTCTGCAATTATTTTTCTTCTGTTTGTGCTCTGTTGTTTGATACGGTAATTTAAAATTGTAAAAAAGCAGCTAGAATTTTTTTTTTGTTACAGAAAGACATTTTATTTAGATTTGTTACCGTTATTTACTATCAATAAAAATTTGATTGCTTAATTGCTTTGTAGTTTTTAATACAAACAAAAACAAAATATTTTAAACATGTTTTTTAATTAAGCCAATTTTTCATTTTCGGCTCAAAATTTTCATTTCGGTGCATCCCTACTGACAATAGCTGAATACCATTGCGCAACATAAAAACCATCGTTAATAGAGTTAACATGACATCACTGTCATAAAGTGAGTGACAAAAAGCCTATTCAAGCACTAGCGGTGAATGTGAGTTTGACATTTTGTATAACGAGTGAGTTTGAGTTTGTATAAATGCTAGAAAGGTTGTGCTATCGGCTGCTCAAACCAATTTTGGATTGCCTCAATTTTATATCTGAAAACCAGGACTTTTGACTAAATCACTATATTTGCTAATTGGTGTACCTGAAGTATTGGAAAATCAGTTTAAGCTTTCTGGACTTGATTTGGAATAACTTTTCAAATTAATAGTGGATGAGAATTCTAACAAAAGCCTAGTCATCCACTTTTATAGATGGGATTGATATAGTACCCAATATTTTTGTTATGGAAAACTAACCTTTGCTCAAATCCAAACTGTCCGTAACACTGTGGGAAGAGTGGATTGGGTAAATCCCTATTTGAACAGAATTTGTCTAAGGAATAAAAAAAAAAATGTTAATCTTAGTTCCGTTTCTAGTACACTACTCGTATAACAAAAAAAAAGCCATAGAACCTATTAATTTCAAATTCATGACATAAGCATCGTACATCTACGGTCTATCCTCCCATGTCAATTATTGGAAAATGAAAATATAAAAATGAAAACCAGTTCGAGCAGCTAATCGCACAACAGCTTTTCCTTATTTTCAGAGTTAATGCTGTTCAAACTCACATTCACTGCTTAGTCATAAATAGGCCTTTTGCCACTCACCCCACAACATCCGGGTATTGTGACATCTTGTGCAAACCTCTATATAGAAGTATAGAAGATTTTTGAATGCCAACAAAACCACCAAAATCAATGCAGCTTGAAGTATAAACTCACTTTCAGGAGGAGAGAAGGACATTTGAACCTAGAAAGCAGCCACTGGCGTCATATCAACCATCTAACAGGTGCACCAGCAGAAAAAGATTTCTATTAAATTCATTTCAAGAAGCAGAATAATTTGCAAACGTATCTCTTCCAGGGCATATATGAAAGCTGGGTTGACAGAGCGCCAGAAAAACAGGGCACAGAGATTTTTGGAAGAACGTTATCCAACAAAACCCACATGGACTGGTGAGACACCATCCATTATCTCAACGTGCAGTAAATCTGTGAAAAATGTGATTGTGTTGTGGTTGCTGCAGCTGAAGTAAGTGAAATGGTGGCCCAAATGACTCGGGGGTGGCTTGTGAAGCCAGAAGCAGAAGAGAGCAGTGAAAGTGAAGATCTGGAGGAAACAAGACTCCACCTGCAGGACTGGAAGAGTCATAGCAGTGTAACTGAATCTGAGAAAAGCGCTGATTTGGAGCAGCTCTTTAAAAGTTTTGCTGGTAATAAACTATTATTTTATTTGATTATAAAAATCAGTTTCCACATGAAATCCTCATTTTCCTGAAATCCTGAATTTTCACTATCCTCAGGTATTCAAAGCGACAGTGAGGAGAGCACTAACTACCACACCATTAATGAAAATGTGAACAGTGGACTGCTGGATGCTTCAAGCCAAACAGAGGTGAGGAAATCATTATGATAGGTTAATAATCCACCAATAATTAGAAAGGAATCGATTTGTCATTGATTATTGACTATTTTTGGACTGATTATTCTGCTTTTGCCATAAATGAACCCACTGTCAAAAATTCCAGGTATTAAATAAAAATCAAGTATCTGTTGGATTTGTTAAACTTTGCATTTATTACAACATTTAGTCTTTAAAGAGCTTTATGATTTTGAAAGGTACCGGTACATTTTTTGGTGTTGGAGTGTCCAACAAAAGTTTGATGCTTATGCAAAATCTTTCATTGTCTTCTGACACTCATTTCATATTACAACAACTCTTAAAATATTAGGTTTGTGACCTCTCTTTTACGGGATGTCATCTGCTGTGATTGCTATTTAGACCCAAGTCAGTTGGGATTGGATAAAGTGTGTTGCATGTGCAGTGAAAAAAGAAATATAAGAAAGATAAATATAAAGGAATACAAATATTTGTTTGGAAAATTTGCTCACAACTCTTTGGTAAGCTAACAAGCAGTCATGCTAACTTTATATGCATTTGTCAAGTACAAGAACAATAACTTAACAGCCGTTTGAAGCATATTGCTGTTCAATTAAGAATAAATCACAGTAGTGGCAACAACATATTAACTCCGTTTAAAAAAACATCAGTAGGTTGTTGCTAAAGAATTAACTATATGGTTAAAACAAATAAAACAAAAAATTAAACTTTACATGCTCAAAGAACATGGTATTCTGAAAATGGGCAGCAAATTATAGAGCATTCAAGAATGTATTCTCACAACCTCGTCTAGATTTCTAGTGGTCTAGGCTGTTATCACCTGAAAGGAGCTTGATTGACATGTTTTGCTCCAACCATTTGAGTAAAAACGATGAAAAAACTATCAAGACACACAGTGTCTGGATAAAGTGTAGCATTGTGTGAATGTAGGTTAACATAGAAGTTTTGAGGAAATTAGCTGGAACATAAAATTGTAGTACATAAAAGAAGAATACAGACTCGCCGGCCACTTTATTAGGTACACCTGTCCAATTGTTCGTTAACGCACATCTCTAACCTGCCAATCAGATGGCGACAGCTTAATGAATATCTGCCTGTAGATCTGCTGCAGTTCTAACTGAGCATCAGATTGAGAAAGGAAGGTGATTTTTCAGAAACTGATGATCTACTGGGATGGTATGGTCAGAATTTGAACTGATTGAACAGATCAAACGGATATCAAAAATATAAATTTTAGGCCAAAGAATGTCTAGCATATTGAGTATCTTGTTAATTCATTAATAAATATACTGTTATGCTGTGTATGCATTGTTGAATTGCTAAAGGAAGAGGAATGTTCAGAAGGCTCAGAAGATACACGTTTAGAGGCTTCAACCATGTTCTACACCCCCAAACATCACCTGGCCAATGACACATCACCTAACAATGAGCATTCGGAGGTGAACACTGATTAGTCAATGAAGAACACTGAAGTCGCATGTTCAAACTTAAGGAATAAGAATAACGTCTATCTTTATCTTCTCAGTCAATGAGCTCAGAGGAAGAGTTGGACATCACAGTGGAAGTTTGTCAAGCCAGAACTTCTCCAACCAAGGGAACGCAGACTGGGGGAAACAATGTCAGCGGTATGTGGTTGCCATAGCTTTTCTTTCTATGAAAAGATGATTTTCATAAAGCTAAACTCATCATTATTATCATCATGCAGTATACCATCTTGCTCAAGATGACTTAATGCCATCTGAATTGCTCACCCCTGTTCCCAGGTACATTTCTATTTCTAATATCAAATATTGTATAAAAATTTACTTATTAATAATTAAAAAAAAGTACCGGTAATTATTTCTTTCATACACCATTTACTTTTCCAGTACATTCATATATATATATATATATATATATATATATAGATTTAGTTCAATTACGTAGCGAGAGTGAATCAATTAACTTTATTCCATTTTAAATGTACTGCTATGTTATGTTACAATTTTGTTAAAAATTGTGTAATAATTTGTTTTTCTGATTAGCTGTTTGCCAGATGTGGATATTGCAGACCTGTCCAGTATTTCCTATTCTCCTGCTCGGTGTCAGAAGTGGGTGGAGTCAACTGAAGTCCCACCCATCCCACAGATCAGAGGGCTTCCCACTTGTAACAGCACTCCACGAAGCCCCAAAGGTGTGAAGGGCACATTTGCTCGACGCTCTGTGGGCCAGTTCAATCTAATCGAACATATTCGTTGATTCCAGGCCACGGTGCTCACCTTCAGGAGGCTCAAGACAGAACTGACCAGCTGCCTCTGCTCCGTAGCCTTATGGACACATCGCCCTTGGGCAGCGCTCCATCTCATACCATCTGCACTGAGAGTTATGCCTCTGCAAGCCGAGGAGACAGTGGCTCCGTTAGTAAAAGTCTTTTAGCCGGTTACGTAAACAAGTATCTAGAGCTGGGCGATTAATCTAAATAATCAAGAAAGTGAAAATTTGTTTCGAAAATCCTTTTTTTTTTTCAGATTTTACATTGGTATGATCAAGTAAGCTTCAGAGGCAGATTTTTTCAAATACCACACCCACTGAACGTGGTGCCCCACCCACTTAACATGAAGCCCCACCCAGAGCATTGAACCGTGACATGCGAAAGCCATAAACCCTTCAGCCGTAGCTTGACGTGCACCTCCCACAAATTGTAACTTTATGGTGAGCTTTTTTGGTGTTGTGTCACCACCAGGGGGTAGCGTCATATGCGGCCTTCTTCTTCACGAACTTGAAATACAAATAGGAAAATGAATAAACAACAATCACACGGTTGCGCATATGGATGATTGAATAATCTAAATTCCCTCTTAGATGTAAATGTTTGAGTGCCCTGTGATGGACTGCCGACCTGTCCAGAGTGTACCCCCGCCTGAGAAGTGCGCTGCACCAGCAGACCCCCGTGACCCCGAAAGAGAATAGTCATGAAATTAATGAAAAAAACTCAAGCTCCTATACAATTGCTTTTATTGTTTACTGCAACAAAATAAAATGTGAGCAAATTACAGCACCAACTAGCATTTATGACATGCCTTCACAGGCTGGCTAACCACAAAGGAATGCAAAATAATTCACAAAGAGTATAAACCCATCTTAAGTATTAGGGAGAAGACACACATTCAGTGGGTGGAGCTTAACCCAACAGCGTGTTAGTGATTTACAGGTCTATCTGTAGTTTCCACCCTTGCCTATGGCCATGAGCTCTGAGTCCGAAGGAATGTGAGCCTGGAAAAAGGCAGCAGAAATTAGTTTTCTCAGTATGTTAGCTGGGCGCTCCCTTAGAAATCAGTCACTCGGGAGGAGCTCGAAGTAGAGCTGCTGCCCCTTCCCATCAAGAGAAGCCAGCTGAGGTGGCTCAGGCATCTGTTTCGGATGCCTCCTGGGCATACTCCTCCATACTTGGCATGCCTCTGTGGAAGAGAGTCTATATCGTCCAGCTGTCCTAGGCGTTCTCTTGAATAAATTGGAGGAGGTGTTCGGGGAGAATGTTGTCTCCTAAAACTGCAGAAGCAGACAAATCGTATAAAATCTAAATTTAGTTTGTCTAAACAAATCGGGGTCTGTTTTTATGTAAAATCGCCCAGCTCTACAAGTATCTATGTAAAATGGACACATCTAACATCTCTTTTCAGACAAACACTTCCGTATCCAGTGTCTTGCAATCTCCAGTGATAAAAGAAATCTCTAAAGAGGACACAGAGTCTCCGTCCAGCACTAATGCAGAGTTCACCACGGCCAGCTCTGGAGCCAGACAGACCACAGAGAACAGCCAGAGGAACAGTGAAGAGAGCCAGCTGCCCAATGAGAGTGCGCAGTTCATTACTGGAGAGCGACGTTCTTCTGTGTTTTACATATCACCAGAGAAAGAAACTGTTTGTGTGCCTTGCTGCAGAAAAAACAGATGTGGCAGAGACAGGAGAGGAAGTGCGAGACAAGTGGTCAGTTTCAGATCAGAGTCAGGAGGAGGCATTAGATGCTGAAGGTATCTCAGAGGGAAAGGAGAAATGCAAACCGATAAATGGTGAGAGTGATTTATACACAGTTCCCACAGCGCCATCTAGGAAGATAAGCTACAAAGTACACACTTTGCACACATGCTCAGAGCCATTTCATTCGAAGGTGAACATTCCACATAATAACCTGAAGAAATCTAGCAGTAATTTAAGGCAAATTCACAGCACAAATGTCATTAGCTTTCTTCAGTGTTCTGTTCTGGTAATGGCAACCACGCTGTAAAGTTAGTTTTATGTTTGACCTATATATACGGCTTATTTTTGATCCTAGATACTGAATTATGCAAATGCATCAGGGTTGTATGAGAAATTATGATTACAAAAATACTAAATAGAGAGTAATTGCTGGTTTTAATTCATCTTCCCATTGTTTTAGCTAAATATCCAAGGTTACTGTGGGATGTGTGGGATATTGGAATGTCAAAATTTTTTTTTAAATTCCAATTTTAAGCCTTGAAAAGTCTTAAATTCGCTGTCCTATGTCTCAAATACTTTTTCACAGCTCTTGTTTTTCCGATGGCAATGCAAAGCTCATTTGAACTCTACTTTATTGTTGCTTGGTTGATTTGTGGTGTTGTAGTTTGGTGCTTCACTAGTCCCAATTATTTATGAGGTTTTTTTTTGTTTTTAGATTAATTAGAATTGACATCTTTTTGTATTAAATCGAGAAATTGCCGTTTTTAAGATTTTCCATTGATTCTAAATGGAAGACCTGAACACTGCGGATGCAATATACTTTTGGCCACATGTCGATTTCTTGGCGCTGTTTCTTTCGGTTTTAAAGATGATTTATCCGCCATTCATCAGTAACACTCACTTTATTTATAAACAAACTAGCATTCAGTGGTATTTTTGGTAAAAATCCTGTTTAGCAAGGATTGGTAATGGTACTGTTAAGTACTGTTGAATTGTACTGAACTGTAC
Organism: Danionella cerebrum; assembly: GCA_007224835.1. Taxonomy (NCBI): domain Eukaryota; kingdom Metazoa; phylum Chordata; class Actinopteri; order Cypriniformes; family Danionidae; genus Danionella; species Danionella cerebrum. Next base: position 43,163 of record SRMA01025155.1, read on the forward strand.
CCCCGCCTCTCGCCCAATGTGCGCTGGAGATTGGCAGCGGCCGACCCCCGTGACCCCAAAAATGGTAATAAGCGGGTTGGAAAACAGATGAATGAATTAATTAATACATTTTTTGCATTCTAGACCGGAATAATGATCAAAACTCGGCTGATGTGGATACATATACAAACTCACAGAAGAGCGAGAAGAGTCTTGATGAAACCGAGAGGTAAAAAAATAAAATACTCTTCACTGTGATTAAAAATGTCATTAGGATTTTAATTAAAGTTATAGAGCCATTCTACAGCTGCTTTAATAAATAAATAACAATTATATCGTTATTTAATTGACGATTTAATTGAAATTTAAATCTATTATCTTCACATTTTTTAAGAAGTATTTACATTTCAGATTCATAGCTCTTAGACATACAGTCAGGAATATAATTATTTGACCCCCTGCACCTATTAAATGTTTGTACATAGGCAAAGAATGAAGCATTCTTTATTTTACGACATTGATGGTCAGAACAAAACCACAAATGTTAATTTAAACTTAACAAAATCTCCTAAATGTTGATTTAAACTTAAAGTTGTGAACCAACTATAGAGGGATTTCTCGACATTTATACATTCCTGATTTTTACACTGGGAAAGTGCACAAAATAAAGCTTAACGACAGAAGCTTGGATCTCCCAGCAACATGGTTAACCTGTCTTTCTCTCCTCACAAACCTCCGGGATGCTGTTTTAAGGACTTGTCCTAATCTGGATCAGTAGAGGTGTCCCTGGGTGTCCAAACTGATCATCAATAAACCGAAGGATCTTATCAATGTTTTAAAATAGCTGTGACTAGTCATTAAGTCTTTCAGCAATGAGGATTATATTATTATACGGTACAATACCTTAAAGTCGAATTGCACTTAATAAAATCCAGAGAATCAGACCAGAAAACAGCTGTATATCTGGAATATCTGGAAAACAAGTCAACAGATGTTCCAAGCATTTAGTGCAAATATAATTTTTAAGCCTTTTCAACTCTATGAACCGATCTTTCTGTCCTGTACCAAGATGAAGCCAAGACTACGCATGTGAAAGGCCATTATATATGTATGACACTTATATCTTTGGCATTTTAGGATAATGAAAGAGGATAAAAAGGCTCAAACAGGATATTTTACCAATTACTTCTCAAAGTGCATTACTTGGTCAGATTTTTTGGAAGTTATGTATAACAATGATCTTGAATTTCAGAGCCAGTTCCACCCTAGATGAGGATCTGCAGAGAATGATGTTGGAAAGAGGTACAAGATCTCCAAGAGCCCCTGGAACTCTGTGAGTGTTCAAGAACTGAATATTTGGAATATAATTTTACCGTGCTGTATGAATTCTAACTTTAAGCACAGTTAAATGTTTTTCTCTTGCTTCAGGGTTCCACAGGTTGAAATTAAGGGAGAGGGAGATGTGAGAGACAACTCAGACAGCTACATAGGCGACACAGGTGAGTGGAAATATGCATTTTATTATCTCAAAAATTCCAACAGAGCATTTGATAATGTTTTATTCTGCTGTCTCTAGAAAGTAGAAACACGCTGGGAGAAAAGACAGAGGAAAATATTAACAGGTAAACATATAACTTGTACCCTTTGAAAGTAAAAGGAGGCATCTTATGCTTTTCACAAGTCGATACTTTGGGGAACTTGTTATTATAATTGAACACTTAGTATTTTTTTCTGTTTTAATCATTTTCACATCTCACTTAATGATGACAGTTTGTTTGGGTCTGGCTGTTTAAATTTTATTCATGTTCTGTTGGGCCCATTCCTTAGCATCAAAAGGGAGCCATCCACCTCAACATCAGCAAGCTGAGAGTAAATAATAACTTATGTTTGTTTTATACACATCCTTATTTAATAACTTAAACACCCCAAACAGCTGCACTAACCACCGCTCAACAGATCGCACTTCTTCAACAAGGAAAAATAGCAGACAGTTCCAATTCTCTCACTTACCTCTTCTCCTACTAATACCTATTGAATGAGGAAAGGCTGAAAACGTACCTCTGTGTATTGGGACACCCATACAAAGCTGTATTCAACCAAATAGTTCTGAAGCATGAGTGACCTTTTTAAAATGTAATACACCTATCTATTGTGTAACATTAAGGATATTTGGCAAATGATAGTACATTATTCCTGTAAAACTAGCGTTTTTTGTGTTTTTTTTAATACTTTTATTGACCTATATGTGGTCAAAAAGTGTTACATAAAATTTTGATATTATATATAGTTGAGAATATCTCTTATAAAGGATACCATTGACTTACTTGATTTGTTAGCTTTCCTAGCTGCTATCTTAGCTCTGTTTTGCAGTGTGGTGTTGTCCAAAATGTGGCGTCACATTTGAGCTAAAGATTTGTTTGAAACAATTAAAACTCAGAAGATATGTTCCTCCATCTTAGAGCTAGTACACACTGCACGAAAGGTCATTTCTAATTAAAGATATAGGCTCTTTAGGAGTTTTCACAACAGTACAATATAAAAGTTTAAGAGTTTTTTGTTTTCCTCAAAGGTTTTAAGCACTATGAATTGAACAAATACACTTATTTATATACTTTGTTTCAATTTACAGGGCTCTTGAGCAGATGCCAAAAGGAGCCAATATTGACTTCTTCAGGGTCTCGTGCACATGATCTCATAAACTCATGCAGAAGTTCTTTTAAGTTCAAATTAGTTGTTGTTATTATAAGTTTACAGCATGTGTCTTAAAACAGTTCCTCAATGTTAAAGAAAATATTGTTCAGTTCTTGAGATACACAAATGGTTTGTTTGAAATGACAAATACATGGCACATATATACAAACGTTTTATTATGCTCTCCAAGAAAACCCAGAATGTTAAAATATGTTGTGGTACTATAGTCATCACTAGATTCCTTTGCAAAAATATTAACTCTTCAGTTGTCAGTTTCTTCCTGAATAACATTATTACATTTTACTTTAAATAAAACAGAAAAATGCTATACAACACCAAAAATGCATGACTAATGCAGATATTCTGCAATATATAGTCTTGATCGGACCTTTTCTGAGCAGTTGGATCGATTAAAGTTGTTTAAGTGATTAGTTTTCAGTCTTTTTGAACCAATGTTGTTAGTCCTTTCTTGTCCAGCTCAATGATTTTAAGATGCTTCAAGGTTTTTAAAGCAGGATCACTGACATTCATATTCAGCTTCTTCATCTTCTGACTGCTCATTGGCCCCCTGGAGATGTAATAAAAAATGATTAGTATTGAACATTTTTTCCCTGAAAGAACCTTTTTTTTTTTTAAGTTGATAAAATGGCCAGGGTTCCAGATGCACATCATTTGCGTAGACTAACAGCTTCACTTTTATCCGTCAGACACAACTAACTACAAAGGTTTAAAAGGAGAGGATCTGTTCCAAGTGATGCAGCTACAAATTATAGGTCTTTCTATCTACAATCAAAATCAAAAGGAGCGAGCCAGTGTTTGGAAAAACACGTCAGATTTTCCATCTCCATTTTATTAATGATTTGTTTAAAAGGGGACAACTGGACTGATCGTTTTGCTCTAGTATTGAAGTATTACTCTACCCACAGAAATAAATTTGGAGCAGGATTAGTTTCAGGACTCAAAACGTCATCATGGTTTTTTTTTTAAAAAGCAACTTTTTTAGAGCCATTGGCAAATTGCCCAGAGTTCCAGATGCACATCACTTATGTAGATTGGACCTCCCCTGGTAGTGACCACTCCACCTTCACTCTAGGTAACTTATCAGTTAACTAGCTAGAGAGTTTTAAAAGGAGGTGATCTGTTCCAGGTTGTACAGCAACAAATTCTAGATCATTCTACCTACGATCAGAGACTATTCTGAAAAAGGAGCAAGCTAGTGTTTGGAAGAACACCCACAAAAATCCATAAAAACACAAATAATGCATATAACTATAGATTCATGAACAGTACAAAGTAAAAATTCCAGTTCTTGACCCCTACATTATCATGTTATAGCGCAGGGTTATAAGTGACATGCTATACAATACAGCCACACTCACCTGGTCTTGTCAGAGAAGTACTCTAGAATCTGCTTATAGAGTAAATTGAGGTCATTAAGCTTCAAGTTTCCTCGTACACTTCGAGGGACTGCTTCAAACGTTCCTTCGCATACATCTTCATGAATATTTTTTGCTGCAAAGGAAAACTAAATCATCATTGAGATACTGATTAGAAACCGTCATGCCTTTAACAATCTGCTTTGTCTGTTCTTTGGTTTATCCTTACATTTAGCCGTTTCTTGAGCTTGAGGTTGTGATTGAGACTCTGCCTGAAACAATACAAATCATCATGCCGTTTACTTAATTTCCATATGAACACATTAGGATAGGTCATGTGACCGTAAAATTTTGTAAAGAAGTGAACAGAAATGACATCTAACGACAGAGTATGTAATTTTTCACAAGAAACAAATTTTTCACAGTTGCAAAGCAGTAAGGGATGCTCTCTGGTAAAGATGCACTAGATACAGAAATCTCCTATTATAATTGGCTTTCAAGGTCCCAGTGTATTTCACATACCGTATTTTTCGGCTCATAAGACGCACTTTTTCTTCCTCAAAACTGAGGGGGAAAAGTTGGTGCGTCTTATCGACTGAATGCAGAGCGCCGCAAAGTCCGGTCACGGCCGTATGAGAGGCGTAAGAGCTCCGGAGCTAGGCCGAAGCCGCGGCCATATTTGTACACCCAGCGCTGCGAAACTCAAATCATCTCTCAACGGTACATCTCACATGCAACCGAATTGTCACTTGAATAAGGTATAAATAATGAGTTATTTAACATTAAGGAGTAGTTACATTTATTTTACATTAAAATAATTATTAATTAATTATTAAATAATTATTATTTTACATCTGGGGGTGCCCAGATTCTTTTAAAGGGGGGCTCGACTAAAAAAGTTTGAGAACCACTGTATTATTACTAATGTGGGGGCAATGTTACTAGCTATTATTAGTAATGTAGTGACAATGTTACCAGCTATTATTAGTAATGTGGTGACAATGTTACTGGCTATTATTAGTAATGTAGTGACAATGTTACTAGCTATTATTAGTAATGTAGTGACAATGTTACTGGCTATTATTAGTAATGTAGTGACAATGTTACTAGCTATTATTAGTAATGTAGTGACAATGTTACTAGCTATTATTAGTAATGTAGTGACAATGTTACTAGCTATTATTAGTAATGTAGTGACAATGTTGCACTGGAACAGTGATGGTGATAACGAATGGTGGACTTTAGAATGATGAGTGGGGGCAAAGTAAAACATTTCAGCCTTTTTTTGTTACTTTTACTGTTTACTGTCTGTTCATGTTACATGTTTGGCTGTTACCTTTTACACAGTTGATATAAAATATTCTACAAAAGTATTTGGTTCAGAATCTTTTTTTTCTAGATCTTCCTCTTTTAAAATTGGGTGCGTCTTATGAGCCGAAAAATACGGTAATACCCATTTCAAGGTGCAAAATATCACACAAAACACCTGCAATTTACTGCAGTGTGTATATACATGTATATATATGTGTGTAGATGTCTAACCTCAACATTTAATGCAGCAACAGCTGAGCAGAGAGCATCTCTTGCTTCTTGTTCAGCTTGTGTCAGGGGCGGAACCTAAAACACAAAGGTTTCGCGCATCAACAACCAAACTAAACATTGCTGGAAACGACTTCACTTTAAAAGCAATACCTCCATCTCTGCCGTACTCTGGAGCTGTTGGACCATCTGTACAGTGGTGTCCAGATGAGTTCGGATGGAATCCATAGAGCGTTTCTGCTCTGCTGCAATCTCCTCGACTTGTGCGCACAGGGCCGCATGCCGGGCTTTAATCGATGACAGGTTCTCCAAGAGCTGAACAGGGTTTCCCTAAATGTCAAAAGCACAATACAACAATTGTTATTTTTATTTTCATGACTAGGTACACTGCAGATTCTCAACCAGAACATTAAACTTCAAAGTAAACAGTACATAGGAAACCACAAACTTCCTCAAAGTAACCTCTTTTTCTTAGATTATGGCTGTTTAGTGCACCCTCACCATTCTCTCAATAGAAAGATGACTGTTGCACCAACAAAACACAAATGAAGGATGGCAAGTCATTGCAGGATGCTGCAGTTACTCCGCTGTTTCGGCGTTGAATTTGAAATAAGTCCCCAACAGTGTCACCATATCATAACAACCCCTCCTCCATGCTTTGCAGTGGAAAATATAAATGTAGACATCACACTGGGTGGAACCAAAGCAGGTGTAACAATGTGCTTGTACTTTAGTGGAGATTGCTCAGCAGCTATTTGACCTTAAAGATCAATTAGTTGATCAAGCCAAATAAGGAGGTCAGCTGTTTACCAACTGGACTTATGAACCATACAGTCTCTATCCCATTAAAGAAGGCAAGAATAAGCAATGACAAGTGAAATATAAACTATTTCAGGGAATAACTTAAGGTGCTAATTGTGAGCGGGCCATGGATTTGCAGAACTATCAAATAAACGGAGGGAGGATACTCTGAGGATCCTAAAATATTAAACATATTCAATAGATTCTCTAATAAAACCATGACACCCATAGATCTCTTTGTCACTTTAATGTCCCGGACAAATCCAGCCTTAATGTACAACATAGCGTGAACGCATTTGTGCCCCTTTGTTTTGCCTTTGTACTTTCGCGGTATTGAAATCAGGAATCCCAATTTCTGGCCAAAATCACATTTTCACAGAAACCTTAAAGTCAAGTCCAATTTAAGCATGTAACCATCAGAATAACTCACAGTTGGACACTTTTCCTTATTAACAGCACCCGTTTTTGCCTCGATAGAAAAGTGTATCTTTCTTACCCTAATATTGCAATCTATATTTTTAAGAGACACGATGCTAGCCTAGACTATTATTCCAAAGGATGTGAAAATGGTATAATATTGGCCCTTCAAAAAAACGAATTTGAACTTACCTCAAATGTTCCAGCTTCTCGCGCACTAGCCATGAAGTCATATTTGAGCCGTTTTTCCACATATTCAATATCAGCCTCTGCTTTCTGAAACTAAAATTTAGAAACAACAATTACACCAGTATTTGCAGTTTTACTACAGTTCTTGTTCATCGTCTACTACACCTTTCTCTCCAGACCTTAAAAGCAAAAACAATGTTTAACTTTGGTTGCCCACAATCACAAACTTTAAACATTTAATCATACACTTTGACATCCTTCATCATTTGACAGGAAGTGGTAGATAGAATCTAAAACCTGAAACCCTATTAGCAATATTGCACTACTCTGAACACAGTGGACAGCAGAGGCAATATTGATAGGGTTCCAAGGATTAGGACACGAAGGGAAAAGCTGGAAAAGACAATACAAGAAACGATGGCCCAACTTTTACAAAGCGTGCAAAGCTGCTCACAGATGCTTTGACAATACTATTGCACTGCTAGCTGTCCATTACAGTAGTGCAATGAAGTCAGAGCACCAGTTAACAGCACATCAAACACACCGGCCCCGCTGCAGATGCAACCTCTGAGATCAATCCCTGGCCAATGCCCTTTTAACATTGCACTGCTTCAATAACCTGGTTATCAGTAGAACAATATAAAAGGGGCACTGGACAGACAGTACACTTCCAGGGTGCTCCTACTGCAAGCAGAATTATTCAACCATGCAGGTTAAAAAGGCCTGGGAAGAAAAACAGTTGTCGCATTATATTATGATTACCAAACACTGAGTTCAATGTTGGGAAAAGGTGAAGGATGACAAGGTTTACTATTTTTATAGGTGCCTCTATCAGACATCTGTCCATGTAATAAAAAAAAAACTTTCACAACATTTTCTGAAAGAAAAGCATCACAAAATGAGGTTTTCCAGTGGAAATGGCTACTGGTTACATTATGACAAGGACTCAATAGATGTCTGGCGCAAGATGCAGTTACCTGGACTTAAACGAAACAAACTATTTGACCCTAAGATAATACAGAATATTAGCTGCTACTATCCAGTGATTTTTATTTTTAAATCAACTGACTTTTTAATAATCAATTAAGTTTCACAGCGCATTGAGTTGACAGCAAACAAGCTCTCTGAATCCTTCATGTGTTCACCGACAAACTGGTCTGTATTTGGGATTTCACGAGGGTGTAATGGCAGACCAGTAAGTACATCATGGTGTAGTATGTTAACAGCTGTTTTCTGAATATGGTCCCAGCTGACTGAAGATCATTGTATGTGGTTGGGGCTGGATCCTAAATGCTTTCAAGATCACGAAACTCAACATAATCATACCTTGCGTGGGATACCAGACCGATGGAAACTTTAAATTCAATTTCTCTCACTTACCACTACCTCATAGAACATCCCCTTGATTTTTTTGCGTCACATATGGCAAATGAGTGTCCCAATTTGCTTTTGCGTAAAGGGCATTCAGATGAGTAGCCCTCCGTTCATAAAGTAGCTTGAACCACACATACAAAACATAGTAATTTTGTCCTTTATTACGGTTTTAAAATGATGAGAACCACTACTTTATGTTATTTTAATATTTTATCATTTTTGTGCTGGTGTCGAGAGTAAAACATTGGGTCACTCTGTGTTAAAAATGCCTCTCGGTCCACCTGTTAAAGTCTACCTCTTCCATCTCTTCTCTGTGTGGGCCCACACATCAGATTCTTCTGAAGTTCAGAAATGTGTCACTGACAGACTGCAATATAAATTAATACATCACAACTAATCGTACGTAACAGCAGCAGTGCCAGCTACCAGCACACACACAAACACACCCTTCCTACAGGCACATTTTAGTTAGCTCTAAAAGTAAAAAGTTTCAAATAAATGTAATTATAAAATGTATGTCAAATTATTTCATACCAATTCAGGTAAACTTATAGAAAAAAATTATAGTAACTGTTACCTGAACGATGGAAATACTGCGCCCTCTATTGAAAGTGAACTCACTTTTTTTGCAAACCAATGAAAACATTGCATTAAGACATTAAAGGTTGACTTATTCGCCAAATAACAGAAAATAAAGCAGTTAAAATTACGTTCCTTATTTTGCGATGTACCAGATATAAAGACGATATATTCGAGATAAATGACTGGTTATAAATAACATCTAAACAGTTATAGATCGGCTTTAATTACAGGCGACTTTAAAACATTAGTGCAGTATTCACAAAACAGCACCAATCAAGAAGTATTCTGTATCAAAGTAAAACATCGATTGAAAGCGTGCAGGCCTCGCACTGGCGAATCACTTTTCGCGCTTAATATTAATTTCTGTGTTTTATAAAATATGAATAAAGCAGGTCGTTTGATTAGCAAAACGTATATTTTCCCCATTTGCATGTTTAAAAAAACAACAGGCATTAGCTAGCCATCCAGCCGGCCCTTTTTCGTAAATTTCTCGCCTCCATCCTGATGGAAAGTCAGCCATTCCCATAACCTGTAATCCTTCGCGATTTGTTCTTCATTGCGCTTGCCGTCCCTGAAGCATGTCAGTACGATTAGTATATTTCCATTAGCATTTGGCAGCTTTATACGGATATACTGTTGATGTTAACCTTCAGTCGAGGAATATAACAGCTTACCATCGCCTCCAGCTTATCAACTGTCTCCATGTTGAATAGTTTACATTCCTGAAGCAGCCCCGGAAACATATAAAAAGCGCACAGCGGAACTTAAGGCTTGCTCTGATTGGTCAGCTGTCACAAAGCACAAAGCAGTTGATTGGATGGTTTTGAAAAAGAGCAACTGGGAGGAAAAGGGGCGGGACGGAACCTTTTTTCGTCATTGGTGAATTGGATCAAAAATATATGCTGTCCATTGAAATTACTTACATTTGCTTCACAATCCACTTAATATAATGACACAACCTCTGTAATAAATATTGATATTAAAATTGAAGCAAACTAGAACTCTGGCTTTTGGTCCTTCTTGTTTGTTTTCATTTTTTGTGTTATTAATAGGTTTCTGTCTTTTTTGTGATAAGTATGCATGAAACTATGATTAAAACTTGAAATTGGTTTACTGCTACACATTGTAATGTGAATTTGAGTTAATTAAATATAACTATGCAGTCTTACATTTAAGATTAGTATGTTTTTGTCAATTGAAAAAAAATGGAAGATTAAAATGACTAATGATTAAATTGGTTTGGTTTGGTTTCATTCGTTTCCCTAAAATCTAATTAGTTAATTCTCAAAAGGGATAAAACAAAAGTTGGTGAGAAACAAAAGTTAGATGTAGGTGTGTAACGCTAAAATACGAAAGGGGCATAAATTGAGTTTAAATTGCATCTGTCAATATTTCTATGCCAACTTCTTGTGTAAATCGATTTGGATGTTAGAGTTCACTGGCCATACCCAACACCTTTCTATCTGTTCAGGTTGTCAGTAAATAATCTTTTGTAATCGCCGTTTGCTGGCTATTTCTCATAAAAGTTTGTTTGTAGTTGACAATTAAATAGAACATTAATCTAGTGGGGTCCAAAAACTTTTGGTCAGTTAATACTGAACATCCAGCTGCTAGATTATATAGAATAATATAGCAATTTGTAGGTTGTTTTTTAAATATTAAGAAAACCACTGCGCCTCCATAGCACCCTTCACTTAAATTAAATGTTTTCAGTAATCCATTTTATTTATTGTAGCTGATGTAACCAATAGCACCATCCTATTTTTTATTACTAATTTTCTATTGCATTGTTTATAAAAAACAATGTTTATTTATTACATCAGAATCAGAAAGAGCTTTATTGCCAAGTAGGTTTGCACTTACAAGGAATTTGCTTTGGTGACAGAAGCTACCAGTTGCACATTTCTAATCGACAGGAATTAAAAATAGGAAATAAATAAAATAAATAGAATAAAAATAAAAAAACACAACTCTATATATAACACTATAACCTATTATAGCTGCTGAACCTCACTTCTGTATGCAGCCAGACTCGTCACTGTCACTGATGAGACCGATGACCATGGTGTCGTCTGCAAACTTCAGGTGCTTGACAGAAGTGTTTTTAGAAGTGCAGTCATTGGTGTACAGGGAGAAGAGCAGAGGAGAAAGGTCTTCTCTCGAGGAGTGTTGGGATGATGGTGTTGAAGGCCAAACTGAAGTCCACGAACAAGATCCTCACATAGGTCCCGGATTGTCCAGATGTTGCAGGGTTTGTTCATCATCCACAGTTTGTTCCTGTTTGAAAGTGAAGTGAAAGTGACTTTAGGACCAAGTATGGATACAAGGAATTTGTGCTCTGCATTTAACCCATCCAAGTGCACACACACAGCAGTGAACAAACACACCATGAATACACACCGGGAGCAGTGAGCAGCTATAGTTGCAGCGCCCGATGAGCTGTGGGGAACTTGCTCAATGCCACCACAGTCATGGTTGTCAACACTCATTCCACCTTCAACACCCAGTCAACCTTTTGATCTCCAGTCAATAACCTGTTCCACTAGGCCACGACTGTTTGTTCGGTAAGCAAACTGCAGGGGATCCAGCAAGGGTGTCCTTCAGATGAGCCAACAATAGTCTCTCAAATGACTTCATGACCACAGATGTTAGGGCTGGGGATGATGGTGGAATGTTTGAAGCACATCACACAGTTCCAGTGATCTGTTAAAGATCAATGAAAAGATCGACACCAGCTGGTTTGCATAGGTTTTTAGACAGGCTGGTGAAACTGGTCCTGGTGCTTTTCATCTTTTCTGTCTTTTGAAGACTTGACGCATATCATCTTCACTGATCTGAAGTACCGGATGGGGGGGGGGTGCTGCTGAAGGTCTTGATGGTTGAGTAGTTGGATGATCAGGATGGGTGTGAGGTGAGAGACCGGGGGTTTCAAAATCTGCAGTAAAACTCATTCAAGTTATCAGTCAGTTGTTGATTCTCTACAAAGCTGGGGAATGGTGTTTTGTAACTTGTAACATCTCTCAGGCCTTTCCACAAAAACGGATTTTCCAGCTTTTTAGAGTAGCTGCTCTTGGCTGCTCTAATCTCCTTTGTTAATGTTGTATGTATGCTGTACATATTGTATACAGGTTTACCCAGAGATACGAATGCTTCGAAAGGTCTTGCGGGAAAATTTTTGGTCCGAGATGAAGAAACACCAACAGTTCTGCTCTATTATCCACTTGTTAAGTCTGACGTTGCACAGCGCTTCAGGTTCCTGGCGCGTCATTCTCCAACTGCAGAAAGTACGCTTTAAGGGGCTGATACTTTAAATCAGTTTTAAATAGAGCAAAACATTATGTATAGATTACCAATAATGTGCTATAACAAATGTTAGACTCAAGGTGTACAAAGATTTAAGGATTGAAGAAACATTACTTGTTATTTCTCTGGTTTTCATTTTTCATCATCTTAATCTGTTGTTTCTGAGAGCCGTTGCACGGATTAGGCTTCAAGATACGAAATGCTCGAGATACAAACGCCTCCCTGGAATGGATTCATTTCTTGTCTCGGGATACCACTGTACATATAATTTTTTACAGATTTGTAATGTCATATTTTATTACGATCATCTGTCTCTTAACATTTATTTTGGGTGTATGGTGTAGCAAATATTAACAATAATAAGTGACTTACAAAAATTGTAATAAAAAAAAATAGAAATAGAAATAATAACAACCTACAATAAAATAAATACACAACCAACCATGTTAGTCTTATTCAACATATATTTTCTACATAGAATAAAAAAAAGAATACTTTTTTAAATTGTTTCCAAATAGAATGATATACAATCAAAATGACAACAGGTTACATTACCACCCTGAAGGTTACATTGCGATTATATAGTACAAAACAAACACAAAAAAAACAAGCAAGAAAGAATATAAAGAGGAATAAATGCAAAGAGGGGATGTAAAGATCAAGTTCTAATCTGAAGAAGGGTTATAGGGGTTGAATTTGAGAACTTGTTTATGAATGTAAAATTTGCCAAATGTGATCACATAGATTAATAAAACATTCAAAATACGTGTTATTTTTTATTCTTGTAAAATATGAATATGTATTTCATGTAAAATAGCAATTAAAACAAACAAACAAACAAAAAAACATTTTCAGCTAAATCAGTTTCAGAACTTGACAATTTTACAATCATCAATAAAAAATATAATACTTTTTTTACATTACAGACTTTTTAAGGGTACAATTAAGAAGGAAAAAGCAAGTGACAGAAAAAAGGAATGACAAGCATTACATAAATGATTAAATTAATCAAAAAATATAATCTGAGAGACAGTATGAAACAATAATAATAAGTTTAAGTGTAATAACAATATGTTAGCTTTGCAAGCAAGCCAACATAATTAGAAGACAGTAACATAATTTAATAAAATTTTCTGAGAGCAGTTCTAATGACGTTTCATCTAAACCAGCCAATCGATTGTCAGCAAACGAACAGTGGTAATCCCCGCCCCCAATTTTGTGACTGACACATTTTTATTCAATCGTAAAACAAGTAAGACACTTTTGACCAATCAGAGAAGGGCAGTAAGTCACGGTGCCAACAAAGCTTGGCTGCGCCACGCGCTCGCTCTCGCCCGGTTGTCGTGTTAGAGGACGTTGGAGTCACTGTCAGGAGGGGCTTTGAAACAACACTTGTTTTAAATCCGTTAACAATTAATAACCACGAGCCAGTATGTTCTCCCGCATCGCAAGACCCTCCGCCACTCTCGTCCGAAGCCTGTCGACCTCCTGCCTGGTAAAAACAAAGACATTTATGATCGAGTGTTTGAGCTAACAGTAGCCTTAGTGTTTGTTCACTGTAGCGATGCTAACTTGTCAAATCGTGAGTCATAGCAAATGGTCTTTATGTATTTAGAAAATGTTCTCTAAAGTGCAGATCAGTACAAATATGCGTTTTTCACAGAGTTTCTAATACATCCAGGTGACTTAGAAGTTACCTTGACTGACATTTAGCAAGCAGTATATTGAAGGGGCAATTTACTAGCGGACATCATACTTTAGCTAATTCCTTGCTTTCAAACATGACTTGTGAGCATTTCGTTTTCTTTAGAATTGATATCGTGTTAATTGACTTTAACATAGCCTTTCTCCTTGGTTTGTTCAAGTATCATTTTGTCAACCTCACTTCTGAAAGGTCACTTGTCCTATAAGCTGTTTCTGTAGTAAGAAAGACAACAGTGTCTTTATTTTGGAGCACTAAAGTTATTAACCTTTATGATAAATGCATGCTTGCAAGTCATAAAACCTCTGCAAAACTAAAATATGCAATATGTAGCTATTTCTAATCACCGTACAATATTATGCAATGCAATATACGGAGTTACCAACAGATTTTAAATGTCGATGAAAGGTTTCAATCAATCTATAACTTCAGATTGAGATTTTTTTTTATAATGTTCGACCTTTTTAAATGTAAGGATGTGATTGGTCATGTAAGGAGTGTTTTAAATTTAACAGAATGAGCAGTGTTGTGCAATACATACCATTCAGTTTTTTTCTGGTTCTAATTAGTGTTTTACATAAGCTTGTATGCATTCACAACTCTTGCAGGGTTCCTTTGTAATGTCGAAAGAGTTTAAGCAGAGTCCTTAATCTCTTCAGTTGTAACCCGCCTTTCTTTCAGTACAAGCTGTTGTTAAATTGCTGTAAATGTTGGCCACATGAGCATTTTGTATGTAATCAAATATGTTTAGATTCACAACTTGCAAAGTCAACATTTTTTATTTAGAAGTAGTTTTTAAAAAGGGTTCTGATTGCTGGTTGTACTTTGCTTGAATCTATTAATCATAGCAACAACACAAAGCAGTAAATTTAATTGCTTATCAAGTGAAAGGGTAGGTCACTGATATGAGTAGGTTGTGTCAGGGCATAATGTGACGATCAACACTTGTTTTCTTGCAGAACAATGCTAAAGTAGCAGTTCTGGGAGCCTCAGGTGGCATTGGGCAGCCCTTGTCCCTCCTGCTGAAGAACAGCCCTTTAGTGAGCGAGCTGTCACTCTACGATATTGCACATACGCCTGGCGTTGCTGCTGACCTCAGCCACATCGAAACCCGAGCCAATGTCAAAGGTACTGGGTTTTATTGGGTTTAGTACCCTTAAACAAAATGTTTTGTTTTTTTTTTGTTTGTCAGAAGATTCTATTTTTTATTTTTAAATCTGTAAACCACTTGTGTAATTTCAAGCTTTCAGTTTCTCATTATTATCAGCACATTCCATGTGAGCAAAGTTTGGTGTATTGTTGTCCTACCAATGTGTTCTTGGCCCTGCCCTGGTTAAACTTGCTCTTTCCAATTCCTAATGATATAAAATACACAGTTGTGATTGGGTGAGCTCTCCACTTGAGGCTGGACGAATTTGGTAACGTGAGTAATTGCATCTTTCAGTTTCATTTTACAGACCCCAAATCTGTTAAATCAGTGTTATCTAGTGTTGAAAACAAAGAAAATCTTTGGAAGTACAATACCTGTGATGTGGCTTGTATTTTTGAAAGTTCTGTCACAAAACAAAGCACAAGAGAATATAAAAAATGGTTGGAAAAGTGTATTGAGTTTTAACCTCTTCTTTGCTTTTTGTAGGGAGTTATGAATTTTTTTTTAAGTCTCAATGTTTTTCTGATTTTTGTTTTAAAATAGAAAAACTGTTTGTTCTTGATTGTTGGGAAATTGTGTAATGTAACGAAAATAATATTTGTTAAAAAAGAAAAAAAAAAGTTTTACTAAAAAAAATTAAATCAAGCTTTGTCATAAAAAATCCACCAGACTTCTAAGGGTTAAGGAACATTGAGCTGGTCCAATGAAATCTCACGACCCTCCCTCAAGCTCTCCCCTCACCCTTGACTAAATAAGATGTCAATAATGATATTAATAACTAACATTTTTGGGGGGCCCTATGCCTGTTCATATTTATATATTTAAAAAATAATAATAATTTTCCACTTAAATGTGCGTTTGGTAACAGGGTTCACATACATGTCTTGCAGGGTACACAGGAGCAGATCAGGTTGGTGAAGCGCTGACGGGCTGTGAAGTAGTTGTCATCCCTGCAGGTGTCCCAAGGAAACCTGGTGGGTTTCACTTTTTGATTTTAACACTTCAACAACAATCGTTTGGAAAAAACCTCCACTCCATTACCACAGACGGCCTGTCTCATTCTGACTTCACATGTAAATCCTCAAGCTTCACATGTCGTGAAACGAACAGACTGAATGGGACCACTGCACCAGCAATAAACTTCATGCAGTAAAGCCTAACATTGGGGGGGAGGGGGGGAAGATATGTTTCATCAGTCGATAGGAACTATTCACTTTTAACAAGATGCAGGATCGGGCACACCTGGCTTACACACCAGTTTCTAGTGACCGGAGGCTCTCCACGCAAATGTGCAGTGTGCCCTTAACTATCAGAATTTTGGCACAACTCAGAGACTCTTATATTCATAATCTTATTTAGTCTAACTTTACAACTTTGTCACCCTAAAAATTGGCTGTTGTGTGTTAATGATGATATTCTCTACTTTTCTAAAACCTTTCCAGGGATGACCCGTGATGATCTGTTTAACACCAATGCCACCATTGTGGCCACTCTTGCTGATGCGTGTGCGCGTCACTGCCCTCAGGCCATGATCTGCATCATTGCGAACCCAGTGAGTATGTGTTTCGTTAGATTTTCATTAACAGCTGCAGTTTCAGGAAATATTGCACTGGAATCTGGGGGCAACGCTTTGTTCAACATTTATTTAGAATTATTGCATTTCAGGTGAACTCCACCATCCCAATCACATCCGAAGTGTTGAAGAAACATGGCGTCTACAACCCGAACAAAGTTTTCGGAGTCACAACGTTGGACATCGTCAGAGCAAACACTTTTGTTGCTGAGCTTAAAGTGAGTTCTGTTGCTGATGATGAAAGAGTTCAGCTGCTGTATGGATGCATTTGACCTAATGTAATATTTTCTCATACCAGGGCCTTGATCCTGCCAGAGTCAACGTTCCTGTAGTTGGAGGTCATGCTGGAATCACCATCATTCCTCTCATTTCCCAGGTGAGATAGATGTGTAGGAAAAGTTGCTAAATGCTGTAAATGAAGAAGTATTTATTTTCTTGAATGAACAAAAGGTAAATCTAAATAAAATCAGTATTTTTGGAGATCACCCTTTGCCTTTAAAACACCAGCGGTTCTTGTAACTACACTTGCAGACATCTTGAAAAACTAACCACAGATCTTCTGTGGATGTAGATTACTCACATCCTTCTGTTTCAAGGTCTTGTCCCGGACACACTTGATGATGATTTCAATGCTCAGTGGGAGCCATGCACTCACATCCAGATCTCTTTTGTTCTTTTTCTGCTGAAGATGGTTCCTAAAGACTTTTGCTGCCTGTCTGGGATTTGTTCTTTTGGAGATTAGCTAGACAGGTGTTCCTGGCTCCTTATGGTTTTTGGGATTTTCAAACCATTTTTGAAGTTTAAATGGGTTGATGTTTTAACTTGGATGACCACTGCGTTTCAAAATCAGTAGTTTCCTTTAAAATCTTTGTCTGGAAGAGACCTTGTTGATGCAGTGTAACTACTAGGGATTCCACAATGCTCTGTTTTATAATGGTATGTGTCTTCACGAGAAATCTCTTCATGGTATCTCTTCAAAGGATGATTAAAAATTACTCACTTCCTAAGACATCAGAACCAAATTGAGAACCATGGTTAAAAATCACAAACCGCGGGCTGTGTACCGTTTCATACCGAGCAACTACCCTTTGTCTTGTTTCAGTGCTCAATCAATCAATGCCCCCCCTCAACCCATCTTTGTAGCAATTTAGCTGTTCATCAGTTCTTCCTACACAGCGGTGTCTGTTTCATGACTGAGTTTCAACTTACGTGTGACATTCATGCAGCTGAGCGCATTAATTGGTTTGTTAATCATACACCAGACTTGACAGCGAAACCCCTGAATTTATGCAAGGTTTTGATAAACAAATGGTTGCAAAATATGAGTCCTTTTAGATTATTATTATTTTTCTTGCCTTCTGTGCGATTGCAATTTTTTACTTAATTTAAATTATTATATAATTAGTTTGAGATCATAAAAATATATACCGTATTTTTCGGCTCATAAGACGCACTTTTTCTTCCCCAAAACTGAGGGGGAAAAGTTGGTGCGTCTTATAGACCGAATGCAGAGCGCCGCGAAGTCCGGTCACGGCCGTATGTAAGAGCTCCGGAGCTAGGCCGAAGCTGCGGCCATATTTGTACACCCAGCGCTGCGCGCTGACGTCATCGCCAATCTCTGCCATTGCGCGGTCGTAACAAAAACGGGCAAAAAAACTACATTTCCCACAATGCCTTTGGCCGCAGCTGTGCGGTGCTTCCGCATCCATACTCACTAGCGAAACTACAGAGCTCAGCTGCCGTTTCTCACACATTCAACGCATTTGAGTGATCTCTCACGCTACAAACCCGATTTCTCACGCTAAAATACATTTCAAGATGTGAAATGGACACAGCTAATAGTTTATCTGTGATCTGTTTCTTGAGCCTGACGATAAGATGATTATCGATCTGCATCGTCTTCAGTCTGTGAGGGTTTTTTTTCAGCTAAACATTCACTTGGACAGTGTCACAAACTTGGACAGTTTGATCCTTCAGTAAAGGAGTTATGTGGGTTTTCATAAGCTGACAAAAATCAAAAGGATTTATATTAGAACTGGTGAACGTCAGATGCACAGCGCTCTCTCTCTCTCTCTTTCGCTCGCTCGCTTGCGTGAGGAAAACAAAACGCTCTCAATGATTGAAACTCTTCTTTATGAACTCAAACTCAAATCATCTCTCAACGGTACATCTCAAACATGTACATACGAGATAGCAAACGGAAGTAACGTGCTCTGCAATTGGGTAGTGTTCCTAACCAGGTAAGAGCGCATAAGGATCACATCTTAACACCATGCAACCGAATTGCCACTTGAATAAGCTATAAATAATGAGTTATTTAACATTAAGGAGTAGTTACATTAATTTTACATTAAAATAATTATTAATTAATTATTAAATAATTATTATTTTACATCTGGGGGTGCCCAGATTCTTATAAAGGTTAAAAGGGGGCTCAACTAAAAAAGTTTTTCGAACCACTGTATTATTACTAATGTGGGGGCAATCTTACTAGCTATTATTAGTAATTTGGGGGCAATGTTACTGGCTATTATTAGTAATGTAGTGACAATGTCACTGGCTATTACGGTATTACTAATGTGGGGGCAATGTTGCACTGGAACAGTGATGGTGATAACGAATGGTGGACTTTAGAGTGATGAGTGGAGGCAAAGAAAAACATTACAGCCTTTTTTTTTGTTGTTACTTTTACTGTTTACTGTCTGTTCATGTTACATGTTTGGTTGTTAACTTTTACACAGTTGATATAAAACATTTTACAAAAGTATTTGGTTCAGAATCTTTTTTTTTCTAAATCTTCCTCTTTAAAAATTGGGTGCGTCTTATGTGCTGGTGCGTCTTATGAGCCGAAAAATACGATACCTTTATTTCTCTTCCTGCCTCTCATTTTTAGTGCACACCCAAGGTGGAATTCCCTGAAGATCAGCTTGCTGCTTTGACTGGGAGGATCCAGGAAGCAGGAACTGAGGTTGTAAAGGCTAAAGCTGGTGCAGGTGAATCCTATTCTGACTGGTTGCTTTGTTTTGGGTCTTTCTAAATATTTTGGAGCTGTTTTATTTAGTTTCTCAAGCAGGGCTACTTTCACTAATACTTGCGCGTTCTTTGCAATAGTGCTCAGTAAGTTTTGATTTTGGTTACTGTCCAAGATTAAAGTCACTGATGTGCTTTGAATGTGCAAAACAGCCAAAGCACCAAAGTGTCTATGTGCCGGTAGTCCATTGGAACCGAAATGTCTTTGTTTCTGTTCATAGGCTCTGCCACTCTGTCCATGGCATATGCTGGAGCCAGGTTCACATTCTCCCTCCTTGATGCCATGAATGGAAAAGAGGGTGTCGTTGAATGTGCATTTGTGAGATCTGAGGAAACTGAATGCAAATATTTCTCCACACCTCTTCTGCTTGGGGTACATTTTGCTAAATTGTTTAAGAGTTTTTTTTTTTTTTTTTTTTTATTAAAGGAGCACTCCTCTTTTTAAAGACTAGGGTCATAATTTGACTAAAAGTTTTAGAATATTTTGTCATACTCTGGTTGTGTTGTAATTTTTAGTTTAAATGATTGATTCTGATATGAACAAAAGAGTTTAATAAACAAAATGTAAGATTTCTCATGTTGATATTGCTAGTGACTGATTCTGGATTAGTTATTACTGGAACATTGCAGCCATTAGTCTAACTTTAATTAAACTGATGTAATTTTAGCACTTTATTTATTATTTCCATTGTTGTTTTTACTTAGAAACATGGCATTGAAAAGAACCTCGGCCTTGGGAAGCTCTCTGCGTTTGAGGAGAAGCTGGTTGCGGATGCCATGGCAGAACTGAAGGGCTCCATTAAGAAAGGAGAAGACTTTGTTGCAAACATGAAGTGAACAACTGTGGCGCACTACTTATAAAATGTCATTTATTTATAAAGCGGAGTCAACGTTGTACATCAAGTTCCTGAAATGTATTTTCATCATGTTCAAAGATGCAGACGGTCTTATTGCGGATGGTCAAATCAGCCCCTAAATAAAACGGTTTGTTGAACTGTAAACTGCTCAGTTCATCAAAAATGGCTATTTTGCTATAAGATCTGTTCTTGTTTTTTTTCTTTTTTTTTTTCATAAGTAGATCCAATTTGAGAAGCTCCAACATTAATGTGAATAAATTTACATAAAAAAATTTATTATTTTTTTTCCCCCATTATTGTCACTTTAAATATGGTGTATTTAGTTCTGATTGAGTGTTATAAGAGATTATTGCACATGTAAAGATCTTACATTTAGGAAGAGGTTAACAAAATTCTTCTACTTTCGGCTGTTCCCAGTTTAGGGGTCGCCACAGCGAATCATCCGTTTCCACCTAACTCTGTCCTCAGTATCCTCTACTCTTGTCCTAACTTCATGTCCTCTTTCAGTACATCCATATATCTCGTCTTTGGTCTTCCTCTTGACCTCTTGCCTGGCATCTCCATCTCCAGCATCCTTCTTCCAATATAACCAGTATCCCTCCTCTGCACATGTGCAAACCATCTCAATCTGGCCTCTCTGACTTTGTCTCCAAAACAACCAACCTGAGCTGACCGTCTGATGTGCTCGTTCCTAATCTTCTCCATCCTCGTCACTCCTAAACTGAACCTCAACCTCATCATCTCTGCTTCTTCCATCTCTGCCTATTGTCTCTTCCTCACTGCCACAGTCTCCAACCCATACATCATAGCTGCTCTCACTACTGTTCTGTACACCTTTCCTTTGATTCTAGCTGACATTCTTCTGTCACACAATTCCCCTGACACCCACTCCAACCTGCCTGCACTTGTCTTTTCACTTCTTTTCCACACTCGTCGTCGCACTGGACTGTTGACCCCCAAATACCTAAACTCCTGCACCTTCTTGACCTCAGCCCCCTGTAACCTCACTGTTCTAATTCCCTCCCTCTCGTTCAAACACATGTATTCTGTCTTACTGCGATTGACTTCTTTCCAAAGCTGACTTTCAACTTTCCAGGTGTTCCTTCACCTGCTCTCTGCTCTCATTACAGATTACAATGTTTTGTGCAAACATCGTTGTCCACGGAAATTACTGCCTGACTTTGTCTGTCAACCTGTTCATCATCAAAGCAAAGTAGAACGGACTCAAAGCTAATCCTTTATGTAGCCCCACCTCCACCTTGAACTCTGTCTTACCTTCATATCATCTCACTGCTGTCTTACTCCTCACATACATATCCTGAACTACTCTGATGTACTTCTCTTCCACTCCTGACATCCTCATACAGGACCATAGCTCCTCTCTCTCTGCACCCTGTCATATGCTTTTTCTAAATCCACAAAGACTCATTGCAACTCCTTCTGACCATCTTTGTACTTCTCCATTAACGTTAACAGAGCAAAAATTGTGTCAGAAGTGCTGTTCCTGGGCATGAAGCCATGCTACAACTCCCAAATATCCACCTACCTTTTTAACCTAGCTTGCACTACTCTTTAACAGAGTTTCATTGTGTTAACTTTAACTTTATGCCTATGTAGTTGTTACAACTCTGCACATCACCCTTATTCTTAAAGATTAGCAGTAGGACATTTCTCCATTCCTCAGGAATCTTCTCTTCCGAGCTTAAAAAGGATGAGGTGAGGATGACTCAGAGGAGAATGAATAGTGGAAAGGCTGTTGGACCAGAAGACATACCTGTGGAGGTGTGGAGGCACTTCCACACCTCCACAGGTATGTCTTCTGGTCCAACAGCCTTTCCACTATTCATTCTCCTCTGAGCCATCCTCACCTCATCCTTTTTAAGCTCGGTACCACTTACTACCAATTTTTTTTCAACTGCGGTTGCTAATTTAGGAAAGAAAGAAAGGCTCCTGTGGGAAGAAACAAAAATGGAGAGAAGAAAATGTTCTTGTTTTTGCTTTGACTGCTTATAACATTAATGGCTAAAAATATTGCCACTAGTTCCTATTTCACCATCAATCCCACAAATATTAGTTAGCCTTTTACTTTTATATACCATCCTGTGCAAAAAAGCTTTAGACCGGAGTGGAAACATTTTGTTAAAAAAAAACCTTTCAATTAAAAAAATGAATGAACAAACAGTTAAATCAAATTCATGTTATATATATATATATATATATATATATATATATATATATATATATATATATATAGTATATATATATATATATATATATATATATATATTAAAAACTGCTATAAGTAAAAGATACTTCTGGTATTCTGTGTAAGTAGGCTTTCTAACATCTTGCTTTTTATCATGCCAGGAATATATTAGATTCTGAGATCATGGTGATGTGTTCTTTTTAAGATACATCTTATAAACTAACTTTATGTTTGGGGTTGTTGATCCTGATAAAATCTCAAATTACATTTGCAGAAATTACCTCCACCATCCTTTACTGTTGCCTGCAGACACTCGTTATTGTAACACTTTACTGTCCTTCAATGTGCCAATGGGATTTTTCGCATACCACATAAGGGGTATGGCTTTTTGGCAGCAACTCTTCCATGAAGACCACTGGATGAGTATTTGCATCTGATGAACAGACTTTTTTGGTGAACTATTGTCTATGAACCTTAAAAACTGTGAGAGATCTTGCTGATTGAGTAACTACCTTGTGTTATGTTGCTGTGCTCAATCTTGCAATCACAAAAAAAGTCTAAACTCTGCTTACCTTGGCTGTTCCTTAGCCAGTCTTAAGTTTCCTACACAGATGTTTCTGTTTCAGATCATGACTGGGTTTCAACCTATGAGGGACATTGATTCAAGCCGATAATATGGCAATAGGCAACAGCAAATATTGGTTTAAAATAGTTTTTTGTCACATTTTGAAATGTACAACATGATTGTGATGAAATGATTTGACATTAAGATGTGAACTTTTAAAGTAATATAGAAAAAAATACAACATTCGTTCCACACAACAATTTTTTTTAAGTTAAATCCTTGAATTAATGAAATATTTTGAAATGTAACGGTCGTTTGTTTGAATTTGCATACGGGTTGTCGGAAGTAGCCTCCTCCCACCAATCAGCATTAACGGTTCTTACGAAAACACCGTCTTCACGCCACCGTACTTTTAACCAAAAGTTAATGTTTTCAATGATTTAAATGTTTAAATATTTATGAAAAACTAAATCTTAAGTCCTTTATTGGAAGAGAAACATTCGTTTCTGAACAAACCGTTAAAAATGGCTGGTTTGATTGAAGAGCGTGTGCGCGTCGTCGCGATAATCAACGCTCTCAAAGCTGTCGGAATTCGAGTGAAAAACTGGAAAAATTTCCTGAATGGAAATTCAAACTGTGACCAAACTTTGCCCCAGGTAAAATGAAACAACACTCTTTGTTGAAATGACAGCCACTTGTTTAAGACCACATATTTAATTGGTTTTTCAGGAGAGTCCTCCACGTTTTGCTTTTGGACGCGAGCTGGTCTTGCTCCCACAACATCAGCTTCCTGATACGGGAGGTTCAGTTCCTCAGTATGTTTGTAATAATGTGTGAATTCAACGAAAATTATAAGCTAATGCTGTGTTCAGATTAATTGAAAGATGACAGCTGCTCTTGTGCTGGTTTCTAGGTTCCTGTTTGAGGCCTGTGAGTATCTGTCACAGCATTTCCAGACTGAGGGTCTCTTCAGAAAGACTGGTTCCCTAAATCGCATCAGAGCTTTAAGGGTAAGTTTCTTGTAAACTTGTCCTTATTAATAGTTCTGTTGATGCAAGATCCATATTTACTGCTCCATACCATCCTTTTTTCACTCAACAATTAAACAATTTATGTTGTACTTTTAACATTTTTATTATCTAAACAACAGAGTGGATTTTTGTGTTTTTATATATGTAATAATTTGTTTTAAATAGACATTAAAATTTGAAAGGAGAAGTATTTTGCATCACCCGAAAGCTTAAAATCCTCTGGTTGTAAATTTGTGTATAATTTTGTCATTTGTTTGGTAAAAACCAACCTTTTTGAGCAGTATTACGTTTATTATGATCAGTGCGCCTTTTTGAACATTTTTGTTTGTTATGTAATTATACAAGCCATATATAAAACAATCTCATAGTCTAATAAATCCATGAGATAGTTAGTTTAGTGACTCATTTCAATACAGTCATTGATTGTTGATGGAATCATTTGGGAAAATAAAAACTTGTGTTCATTTCCCCTTTGGTTTACTGGTTTACGGTGATCTCTGATTGTGACCAATTGCATCAAACTTTGACCACATTTGAATACCCATAATTGCAAACTTTTAAATTAGTAGTTCGTCAAATCAGCATATTTCACACCAGACTATATAAATTTTTTTAACTGTATCTTGTTGGTTAAATCATGTTCGAAATGTCTGCTTGAACATTTCACCCTTATCTACCTAGACTTTTGTATACTTTTGAAGGTAGATAATATAAATACAAAATATATAATTTTTAATAAAAAATATATATAAAATCAGCAAGTGGGTTAAATTAATTAATACTCACAAAAATAAGAGTTTGTATAAGAGTTATGTTTCAATCTGAATTTTCCGATATTTGTCCAACTTCATATAATTTGAAAGCACAAAACCTGGTTTTCTAAAGAGGAGACGAGGAAATCAGAATAAATCTTAACTGATGGCTTTATTTTGCGTAAACACATAAATATAAATGACATATTAACATATTTTTAATTCATTTGATTTAAGTCAACCAATTATGACCCCATTGTTAAAAAATTTGAGGAACGTTAATTAATATCACTTAAGAAACAAAAGAATTTGTAAACTTTAAATAAACATTTAAAGCTTTTATTTCCCAGGCAGACTTGGAGCTGGGCAAACCAATTTTCCATCCTCCACATGCGGATCTCCTGCAGCCGTGTGACGTTGCTTCTCTAATCAAGCAGTTTCTTCGTGAGCTGCCCTCCCCTCTGATCCCGACAGAGCTCCAGATCCCGCTGATCCAGGCCCAGGGGCTTGAGATGGCACACGACCAGGGTGGTGCCAGAAACAGAACGACCCTTCTCCTAACTGCTTTGTTTCCTGCTTCCAATGCATGTGCTCTCCGATACATCTGCACTTTCCTGAGTCAAGTTGCAGACAGGTGACACTTCTGATATAAGTTCAGCTTTTATCAGATACATGGGCATTTAACTTTTTATTTCCTGCAGTATTTTGCTTGATATTACTGTTTAAATGAAATCACCCATTACTCGACCAGCATTCACATTTCAAATCTTTAAGGGATGTTTTTCAGCAGTTACCGATTTTATTTTGACCCGTATATGGATGTAAGTTTATACAGTGTCCTTGATGTAGTTTGTGTTTATTAGAATCATAAAAGTTTGCAATCACATAAATGGTATGCGGATGTTCTTCTCTCTTTTTTTATTTTTTTCCGCAGAACTGTCATTTGTAAGAAATTTAACTCCTATTTAAATATAGACAGGTGTAGTGTTTCACAAATGCCATTGGTAAAGAATGATTTGTGTTTGATCAGATGCGGTGAGAATCGAATGGATGTGAGCAGCCTGGCTGTTGTTATAGCACCCAATCTGCTTCAGTCTCCAACACAACCATATAAACTCACTCTGGACACAGAAAAACATTTAGACCAGCAGACCTCTGTAATCAAATCTCTCATTCTTCATGCTGATCGCATTGGTAAATGACTTCACGTCACTAATGAATCTTTTTTTTTTTTCACTTTTTTCTCAGTTCTTATTTGGATAAAATGAATTCTCTTCTAGGTGTTGTTCCAACGTGTCTGTTAGAAGCTACAAAAGCACCAGGGGGAACTGAGACACTTTCTCCTGCTGGTGGTACTATCTTTAGTAAGAGGACTGGGCTCGGAGTGTACAGAAGTCTGAGGCGACAGCGCAGGCGAAGTGTTGGTGGTGAGAATGAGATGAAGTGTTTTTTTAGCCTTTTATTTTCATTATACATTGTTTACAACTAGCATCAGGCTGAGCAAGAGTGTCCATAGCAACATTACAAATGTTGAAAAATATATGTATGATCGTTATATAGTTTAGAAAATATTGAGTTGTCAGTGTTGACGCTTAAAATCACGCTAACAAAATGCCTCTGCACTAATAGTTAACTAATGGTCAATTCTGCTAAATCAGCCACCCAACAAGCGTGATGTAGTGAGAGACGACAATTTATTATTAAAAATGTTAATGTGTGTTTAAACCAAAATGAGTTTTTGTTGCGGTATGCTGTTTTCAGAGAATAACACACAGGTATACATCTCTCTCTCTCTCTCTCTCTCTCTCTCTCTCTCTCGTGCTTGTTTCACTCTGAAAAACATTTACCTCACTAAACATTGCAACCATTATAGCATGAACCATGGTCTTACAAGGCGTCTCATGAATCCATGTTCTTTTGTGGCTGAACTGCTGGAGATAAATCATCATGTAGTAAATGTAGAGCAACTGCTATGTAATTCTCATAAAATGCTGCCCACCACAGAAACCACTTACAATGTTGCTTTCATTCATCTTCTTACCCGCTTGTTCCCTTTTCGGGGTCACAGGGGTCTGCTGGGGCCTATCCAGCTTACTACGAGCGAGAGGTGTGGCTACCCACTGGACAGTTCACCAGTCCATTGTAGATGTTGTTTTCAAAAGATTTCAATACTTTCTCATTTATTTATTTATTTATTTATTTATTTATTTTCTTTTTACCTTTTTTACTAAATCTCTTTTTTCACCTAGTTTGGTACTTCAGGTGTTTGGGCCATTTTTGCATTTGTTTGGAACACAGCCAACAGTTTTAATGACCGGTGAAGATTTTGGGATTTTAGGATTCAAATTCAAAATATAACTGCACATATATGTCCAGAGTATCATGCGATTAGGCTCTACTCCATTATTTGTTTTTATCTCCACTACTCTGTCTTGAGATTTGAACCCTCTCTCTCTGCTTCACAAATAAACACGTCCCCTGACTTCTAATTGGCTAGCAGTTTAGCGGGCCTGCATCATGTTTTAAAGCATTTTTGAAAATCTTAGAGCAGTCCTTTAACAATTTTCATTCTAATAGTTTGCTTTAATTAATGATCATTTTCGTCCTCAGAAATATTTGTTGATGCTTTTTCAAAACTCAAGCCGTGTCGTACTCCCACTGGACCACCAATCTTCTTAGACGGCACATCAGGTGAGCCACTGTTCATTTTTAAAAGGCATTTTAAAATAGTTTACAGTCCATCAAACAAAGGCGAATGTTTGCTGTTCCTCAGCAACTCCCCTCTCAAAAAGTCCCACTCCTCAGTCACCAGTGACAGTCAAACGCAAAGCCACAGAGGAATCACTTCCTGAGCTTGAAGGCTCTGCAAGGAAAAGGTATGTTTGTAACTGGTCTGATGCTCGAAGATCATTGTTTGGCTCTAAGGAGGGCATTACTATGCAATAGGGGTGTAACGGTACGCTAAAATCGTATTCGGTTCTGTACAGTGTCTTGGAGAGCTCGGTTCGGCTAATTTTCGGTACAAAACAATGAGAGCTTACAAAATCTTTATTTTGAAAAGCTGCCAATACACAATAGAATTCTTGCATAAAATAAATAAAAGTGACACAGTTGGGTGATATTTTAAATAAATTGCACTGAAAACTTATAACAGCTTCAGCTTGTATATCAACAAAACTAACTATTCAAGATTTAAGTTTTTGGCTAAAAAGATTAACCTATCCACATTTTCTGAAGAGAGCACAGATCTGGTTGCAGTGACAATATCTCCAGCAGTAGAAAATGTTGATGTGTTGCCTGCCCGATCTCCGTGGAACAATGTCGGCATACAACTTTAAATTTATCCACTCGTCTATCCCCGTTATCTATTTTAACAGATAAGCCAAAGTGTTCCCAAACAGGAGACTGTAGTGAGGTGGGAGGGTCTTCAAGCTCTACCCGTGCAGCTCTACTGTGCGTCACTCAATAGCGTCCGTGCGGAAACTTGCCTAGGAACATTGTTCCGCTGTGCTTAATATCGCGCTAATAATAACTTTATATTATTTCATTTTAAAAAAATATACAGAAACGGTACGCAAGTGTACTGAACCGAGCAGGCCGCACCGAAATGGTTCAATACATCCCTGTGAACCGTTACACCTCTACTATGCAATCTTGTTTGTTATTGACCAGGCGGTCTCTGCATGACCTTAGAGAGGACACGGTAACGTCTACAACCCAAACACAAGGTTAGTTCATTCATTTGTATGTGTATCCTGCACACATAGCTTGTAGTTGTTTCATTAACACCATTTTTGCTTTAAAAATCATCTAGAATCTGGTTTTGAAAGATGTCCCCATGAAGAAAAGTGCTCTAAAAAAGATTCCATTCCCACCACTTCCAAAAAGAGGAGCAACACAAGGGAACATCGGAAATCTCTCAAGTACTGCATCACAACTTCACTCTATACTGGAAGTTCTTGTCCACATTAATGCTGTTATTTTAAAAGTACAGGTTTGGTGAAACCAGTTTTATTATCCCTCTTTTGAAGCATTTGACGAGCCACTTCACTTTGAGTAAATTGCTGCCACTAGGGACCGACCTTCTCTCGGCAGCGCTTTGCTTTCTTTCCAAAGTTTTTGAAATGTTTGCTTCCTGCATTTCTTTTCTTCACTGCAGTTCTTAATCCCTGCTGTTATAAATGTCAATCCTTTTCCATCTTTTTCAGTCTTTACCTTGGTGATAGTGTTAGTTATTTTAAAAGATACTCATACCTCAGCTTAAATTGTATTTAAAATGGGTTAATTGGGTTAATCATGCATATTAGGTTCAACTAGCAAGTTAATGGGTGACAGTATTTTATTCTGTAATAATATTGTCCCTGTTTTTTTTCCTTTTTATTGAAGCAACTACACAAAATTTCTCTAGAAGAAAAAAAGGAATTAATTTTGAAAGATTATCTTCATCTTTTAACCTAACTTGGGAAAATACAGACTTTCACAAAACAAATCTGGCATTAATTTTTAGTCTACAAAGGTTTTTTGTTTATCAGCTTTGGTGATTTTTGGTGGTTTCTTTAGGCCTCCAGTACAAGAAGAAAAGGTGCATCAGAGAAAGCGATCTCTTCGATTTTTCACTCTCTCCAGTGGTAACAGCAGCAACCAGGTAATAAAAAAATACGGTTTCAGTAGATATTTCTTTACGTGTTTAACATTTATTTGTTCATATGTTTAGCTTTCAGTTCCACACAAAGACCCTGAAAACTGTACAGAAGCACACAAAGAGCAGCCTAATTGTAAAAATACTACACCATGTGATGTTTCTACAACGATACCAGTTATCCTCATTGATGGACCTGGAGGAGGTTTGGATCTATATTTTTCCATTCAAATCACAATTTGTTTTAGTGCAGTGATCCCCACCCCCAGTTTGCTGACCAGGACTAGTATGTGTATCAATGGTACCTGGTCTGTCAAGAAACCATGAATTTTTTTAAATTTTATTTATTAATTGATCCTGAAGTCTTTTTTTTCTTTATAAAAAGGTTGGGGATCCCTAGTCTAGAGAACAAATGGAATTTGATGTCAATGCCTTGGTCAGCGATTGCCAGTAGTAGGGTTGGCTGATAAACTCTGTGTGTACATTGATATGCTTTAACTTAATAAGCAAACCCTGTCCTCTGAGCCCCCTCCGCCCTTGCGCTTCCTTTATGGGAGATACTTAAACATTGGCAGCAAGATGCAGTAGCATCTTTAACAGAGCGACTCGACATCTTTCTGCTTATTGGACATCAACCGATGCTTATTGGTTGGCGTTGATCTGCGGGAACATTGCTGCTAATCTAACATATGTTCCCCCCCCCCCCCCCTTACATTTTAAGGAAGTAAAAAAAAATATTGAAATTTATATTTTTAAGAAAAATCTGGAAATTATTTTTTTAGACCATATCACCCAGCAGCTAGTACAAACAAAATGAAGTGCCTTTTCAGTTCTGATGATCTTTTCTAGCTCAAATCAAACACAGTAGAATCAGAAGATGGTAATCATAAGTTACATTAAAGACAATCTCTTATATAAAATCTTTTATCTGACTTTGAGTCAATGTGTTGGTTTCTGTTTTCCTTTATGTGACTATGAAACTTCTTTGTTTTTTTTAGTTGTTGTTGGCAATGATGTTGAAGACGACCCAGATCTTCTCAACTGCAGTTTTGTTGAAAGCCCCAGTGACTGTTTACAACTGGAACCTGAAGTGACTTTTTTTCAAAGACAGGACAGTGAGGTACCCTGTGATGATGAGTGCTGGACTGTACTTGAAAATGAGAATGTCGAATCATTGAGTGATTGCAATGCCCTACAATCTGTTCAAAACGTGGGGCCACAGATCAGGGCAACCATTGAGGTAGAGAGTAGGCCAGATGTGAAGAAGCTTGAAGAGCCACCAAATAAAGAACCCAAAAGAGTAAAGAACAGTACTAAAAACCGCTCCCGTCCTCGTAGATCCATAAGCCTTCCCGAAGTGACCTTTGAGTCATGTGTTGATGCGTTGCCTGACTTGGTAAAGGATTTTGATAAAGGTAAACCTGAAATGGCTAACACTGACTGGTCAGTGTTTGGAAGTCTAACACTTTCAAATGAACAACCAAATGTAACGCTAAGGAAGAAACGGGGTATCAAAGAAGATAAGAAACAAGGAAAGATTGCAGATTCTACTCTTGGTTTTAAAAGACCGCATCAGCGCTTGTCCATGGCTGAGCGACTCCGAGGTTTTAGTGCTTTGGGTTTGCTTCTCCGAACTTCAAGGGCAGCACCTCAGTTTTTGGATAAACCACAGGAATCCCTTCAAAGGGGAAGCACACGGCTTAAGAGGCAAGGTGCACGCCGATTTGGACGCTCCATTAGTCATGAGGTGGTCACAGAGAGACCACCAGAAGAGGAGGATGAGGATGTAGGATCACCACCACCAAATCAAGCTTATGTAGGTCTATATGACCTCAGCCCTGATTCCGGTGTGGAGTCTGTGGATCAAGAGCCTATTATTGATTTAATTAATCAGAAAGTGTCCAAAGGAGCACACCACCCGTTTAAAGCTCATCTGAGAAATGAAGTAGATCTGAATGCTCCAAGTTCGACAGAAAATCAAGATCAGACTTTCTCTACATTTAATGCAACTGAATGCAAGTTTACTTGCAAGAAAATGGAGCTGGATCTTCATAAGCTGCTGGATCAGAAATGTCACATTAGTGGACCTAACAAAAAAGATGTGCCTACACCAGATCTCTCATCGCCAGTGTTCTTCCAGCAGATGGTGCCATTAAATCTTTTTGAGGACCCAAGCTCTGTTGAAGACTTGGGAACAGATCAAGCCTCACCTCAGCCTGAGTGTGACCATGAAACCACCTCATGGCTGAATCCAAGTCCTCCTTTTGAGTTTCCTCCGTTTGGTTCTTTGATGTATGGTAGTGTGGGTTCTGAAGATGATGGACGCAGCAGAGGTGATCTTTCTCCTCCGACTCTTCAGTTCAAGCGTTCGATCACTAGGAGGCGCTACAGAGACTCTCCTCGCTGGCCTTCGCATGAAGTGCGTATGTCTACATGGAACCCTTTACCACTTTAACACTCGAGCACTTTTGTGTTGGTTGATGTCAGTTCCGTTTCTATGACATTTAATTTTAGGCTTATTATTATAAATATTTATGAGCTTTTATTTGTTTAACTATGTTTTCTGTCACATATTTTCTTTGTTTTTATTAAAGCCTTTTTTAACTATTGGTTTTTATTGTATTTGGCTTAGAAAGGGAAAACACGTGTTCTACTGACACTGTTCATATAATATTCATGCTCATTTCATATGCAATAAAAATGTTTTACTGAACTTTTCTGAGCTTGAAGAGTGGATTAAATTGATTTTTTTTAAATGTCAGTTAAGTTTAGTGAAGAATTTTTATCTGTTAGTGCAAAAAAAATCAATTTTATTTTTATTGGATAACCTGTCTATAAAGACTTTGTGCATCTTATTCGCAAGCAAACAGCTAGTTTGATAAGTTGCAACTGTACTGTGTTCATTTCACCTTGTTTATTTTACATGATATACTTTTTGTATGAAATTGTTTTTCAAATAATTTTCAACAAACTCTGATTAACAAGTGTAAAGTAAGGGATTCTGTTGAAACCAGGTAGACCATCAAAATAATTACAACAAATAAAAGATGTGTAGGGGATGCGAAGATAAACCCACAAATTACTTAAGCTGAAATGCTGGTTTCATTTTTTCATGTAGCACAATAAAGAGTCACTGTTTACATGGTTGAGAAGAATTGGCGTTAATATGCAAATGCCCCCAAAAAGCTCAGAGACAAGGCTCCAGACTCCATGAAACCTGAGGTTCATGCAAGAGTTGGA
This sequence comes from Danionella cerebrum, assembly GCA_007224835.1. Lineage (NCBI taxonomy): Eukaryota > Metazoa > Chordata > Actinopteri > Cypriniformes > Danionidae > Danionella > Danionella cerebrum. The sequence continues at coordinate 76,159 of SRMA01025155.1, forward strand.
GGTATTTTGCCGAGAAAAATGGGCGTCTTTACCAACAGCAAAAATAAAGAACCCCATCGACTACTACCCCGAGAGATTTCAGGCTGTCATTGACTTTCAAGGGTCGGAATACAAAAGATCAAGAGCTATTGTCATAATGGTTTAAAAGTGTTAACAAGTTGTTTGACAGTAAATTGCTTCACCCAAACACAAACTGAGTGGGGAAAAATATTTTAGTGTTGGTCAAGAAATCAAAAAACTTGGTTTTGTAAACTTTTGAACACAACTGTAACATTTTTAAATGACATTTAAAATGGTAATTAACAATAACATGCATAGTTTCAATCAATTTTACTACAATATATAGCACTATTAATTGATCTCAACATCTATGTCTTTGTAATCTTTTTTTTTTGGATGTTAATGTCCATGTTTTTAGGAATCTTTAATACCAGTAGTTAAAATGTTGATTTAATGGCCTTTGCTCCTCCCCTTATGTGGAGCAATGAGTAGACCCTGTCTGAGACAATCACCAGGGCTGGATACTCTCAGTTCTCCCACTCACTGGCAGCCTGTGGTCAAAAGATCTGCCTCCGCAAAGAAAGAAGGGACCAAAAGCTGTGGGTGTCTATTGGGCCCTGTAGACCTCCAGCAGGATGGCAGAAGGTGCCGAGGGAGAAGAGGAGATCCAGTTCCTGCGAACGGTGAGTGCCAACATTTTCATCCAATTGCTTGTTGTCGACAACACACTTGAGAATATCAGAAAGTTTTGTATTGATATAATAAAGTTTTCTGAGTCAAGATAACAATCGTTGATACTACTTGTTTAAAAAAAAAGTGAGATTTAAAAGTTTTATACACTTTTTTTAGCAGGGTTATTTTTTTTTAAATCATGTTTCTAGGTTTTGTGTCATTTGCTGTCTGCATCAGGTTTTGTATATTGGTTCCAGCCTTGGCTCAACAAGAAAATGCAAACTTTACATAAAAATTTTAGGGACGTGTCATTGAAAAGTTTATCAGCTTTCTCAGGGAGTTTCTATGGGTGGTATTGGATGCATATGGAGTGACATGACCAGGTGTGTGGATTTGCTGGCATTGTTTGGCTATTTATAAACAGTGGAGCAGCAATGGAGAGCTTGGATTGTCACTGTTTGAAAAAGGACTTAACACTTTGCACAGAAGCATGACGACAAGAAATCTAGGCCATACACCAAATTCAATACTCAAAAGATGCCTGAATTTGGACACAATGTACAGTTACTTGTCTAATTATGAATTTGGACACAATGTACAGTTAAATGTCTTATTAATTGTTTATTCCTGACAATATAATGAAGTGAAACCTTGAATAGACGTGTTTGGATCGTGACATATGAATCTACAAGAGCATGAATGAATGTAAAAGTATAGTTGTGTGCTTTGCTGCTGCTGTTGTTGTTTGTGATGCTGCTGTCTGGGAGCTCTCGGGCTATATACAGTGTTGGGATTAGCAGCTTTTGAACCCACACCTGTTTGTTACAGTCTATTTCAAAAGTCTTTTGCAAGTCCCCCTTCTTTTATGACAGCCTCGAGAGCTTTGCGGCTCATGTTTAACTTGATTAGTTTGAACATTCAATGTTAATATGTTTGTAAATGTATTCAGGTTAAATTCATGAAATAATTATAATAATTAGAAGAAAATTTCACTCAAATCAGGAAGTGAAACCTTTATTCTGTATATCTTTATTAAGCACCGTCAGTACGCTACAGAATCATGAGGAAGACTGCTTACATGGCACATGTCCAGAAGACAGTCATTGGCACCCTCCGCAAGGTCATTTCTGAAATAGCTGGCTGCCCACAAAATACTGTTTCTTAAAAGTGGGTCCAAAAAGTTACACCAACAAAAGTGGAGAGCCACAGTCTTGAATATTTGATTCCAAAACTTTAAGAGAAGTAAGTTGAGTTCTTTTTTGAGTTCTAAGATCCTCAACTTTGCTTGTTTCTTGGAGCTTGGACCTCGAAGACCCAGTGTGCTTAGAAATCTTTGCCTGGGAGAGATCTTGTTGATGCAGTATGACTACATTGCGTCTTGTTGCTTGTGTTCAATCTCACCCTGACAAGAAACCTCTTTCTCAACCTAGTAGTATGGTTTGGTTGTTCCATACCAAGTTGCAAGTCTCCTCCGCAGCTGTTTTTACTGGGATCTAAAGATCATAAGCATTAGCTACAAATGCCCCCTTTTTGTGTCGATGAATCAGAGGCTCAGGTTAAAATGTTCAGGTTAAAAAAAGGATGAATTTATATGAAAGTGTTCAATTTGAGGTCCCAAGAGACTGGAGAAAGAGTGGAGAAGCTCAGATCCTTGTTACTTGTGATGAACTGTGAATGTTTCAGTCAGATTTTCTTTCACTGTTGGTCCACCATCAAAAAAAGCCATTTACTGGATATTATTCGTGCACTGGATATTATTGTTCTTTATTAGATCTTTATATATTCTTTATATCTTCTTTATTTTACCCCATGCCTGACTGACTAAGACTATTTAAATCTCTGGGGTATTTTCAAAAGATAGATGAGGGATACCAAAGCCAATCATGCAGATTAATTTAAAAACAGAAACATGGGCGGTGTCACAGGCTGATCACATATATCACGCTCATTAATGCAGTAATTTATGAGAAAAGAGGGTAAAAAAAAATCAACATTCTTTTTAAAATAAGTGTTTTTGTCTATGCTATGTAACATAATGACTATAAATGTGCTGTGAAAATATATTCCCCTTTCTGAAATGAAAAAAAAAACTGAACTTATTCAGTTGTAGATGTTTTTAATAAATGCATGTGTTGGTAGACAACATAACATTTATATAGTTCAATGGTAAAAATGTATCTAGCAACTATTTAAAATCCCATATTGTGTGTACATTTTCAAGGTACATGTAGTTGTTTCCTAATGTTATTTAATATATAAAGATAAAATATATACATTTTACAGAAAAAATACCAGCCTCTTTCACAACATTATCCAGTTTTTTAAAACAATGTTTCTAGTTGTCTTTAAAATGTGACTTTTTTTTTTTTTTTTTTTTACAATTCATTTTAAGTGTTGATTTAAATTAGATTATTTTATAAATGTAATTTTTCTTATTATATGTTTTTTATCAACTTATACCTATAGTATAAGTAGGAATTGTAAGTATGAAACTATGTAATTAAATATAAAATGCAGACATCCACATCATCCTCATAGAAATAAATTCTAAATGCCAAGACAGTTCTGCATGTGAAGTGGCTTTGACACATTTTCATAATTAAAGAAAGAAAGCACTTTTTGCCATAGACTCATTCTTGATTTTATGTACTGAAAGTTTTAGCACTAAAGCTCTTTTTAACATAGCTTGGCATTGACTATGGCACACTGTCTGTGGCTCAACGTTAAACAATGACAACTTGACTATTTTATAGAAATGTGAAAATTTTTACACTTTCTAGCAATATCACTCCTACAAAATGTCACTGCTTGTTCTCTTGGCCTTTGAACACAACATAACTCTAAAAGGATCAGGATTTCATAAGGAAAAAAATTGTTTAAATATGCAAACTACATAACTTGAAATGCTACTGGTCTAATCAGATTCAATGATCTATGCTAAGCTACGCTAATAGTGCCAGATCTGTAACTGCTTAGTTGTCTAAAAATGGCTAAACACCTCTTATTTTGTCAGGGAAGTCAAAAAGGTGGAGTGTTCCTTTAAAAGAATTTAACAGAAATAAAAAAAAAAAATGCTTTCGATCTTTAATGTAAATGCAAACAATCTCATTGGAATCCCACAGTGACTGCATTGTCATTGTTGAGACTCTGTGTCTCGGGTTGCTAACAGAATGTGTCGATGAGGGCAGGGCTTTCCATGGCCCGATGGGTTACATTCCAGTCCTAATGTCATCTGTCTCAGTAGATGACACGTACATGCATAATACACCCTGTCAAGGACGAGACTTACTCCCTGCTGCACATAAATCATGCAAACTGTGCATGTGAGTGCATATAATCGCACATATAATTCTGATATTTTTAAATAAATCAAAGTAAAATGTCATGTTTTATTTTTATTAACAGTGAGAAGCACGACTATTAGGACCTTAAATTAAGATCAAGCTTTGGATGTAGAGTTCATGTAATCCGTAAGTATTCATGTAACATTTAAGACAATGTTAAATCAATCTTTCTTCACTGACTGACCTCATCCAAGCCGACTCACATGTGTTCTGACAGTAACCTGAGCACCCTTCAAGATTAGTTACTTGCTGCTCCGATCAAGTGTATGAATGCCAAGTCATATAACAGTGATGCGAGGCACGGAGATGTTGTTGCAAAGAAAATACGTGTCTTAAGAAGTTTGTAAAGAAGCCAAGATTTAGGTTTACATCGAGTTTAAAGCATGCGTTGACACATCTAAGTGTCTTTTCCTTTTTTTTTTTAAGCACTTTCATATCACATTTAGAGCTAATCACATTTGTTAGCGCTAACAATCGCTATTACGTTCTCTAGCACCTTTAGCATAGCTTAGCATATACCATGTAAGCTGATTATAAATAAAATAGACCGACATTTAAGAGCATGTTTTTTTTTCATTCATTCCACTCTCACTTGATGTATTCGGTGCAGCAGTATTGGTTAACCAGTTGTTGCTTGTGAGAGTTGGACTTTTATAATAATATTAGCAACAGTGTACGGTATTTCATTTGGAGAACTCTTTTTAGTCACTCAAGGACACTATACGAGGAAACTCAAAAATAACTATGTTTAAATAACAAAACTCAGAAAGTAAGGCAAGGAGTTACAGAGAGTAGGCAAACGTAAAACTCTCAATTTTTACTCTGAAGGGACTACAACTTGGGCCATTCATAAACATGTTTGTATTTTTTGGTTGTGAAAGAAACACGATGGACACAATTAGTTAAAAAAAATAGTTTTTTTTGGGTTATTTTTCTATAGAAAACGACTCAAAGTTATAAACTACCATTACAATTATCATTAGTTTGTTGATGAAAAAAACGTAATATTTGGCAGAAATTGAAAAAAATCGATGGAACAGTTTAAAATGCGGTGTTTACATTTTTTTAAATTGATAATCAAGGGATTTTTAATTCTAAATAGTGCAATAAATAAAATATAAAATGTTTTTTCATGATTTTAATGAGGATTAAACCTTTCACTGTATTAAAACCCGGCCAGATGCTCCCATCTAACTGTGGATTTATTTGAACAACCCCTGTTCATGTTCAAACATGCAACGTTTTTATGCTCTTCTCTTATTTTTCTTCCTTTTTGGTAAAATCTCTTCATGATTTTTGCAATACCACTGTGCTATACATTATCTGAATTAAACAATATATTTTCATTTGCAGGATGACCAGGTGGTTCTGCAGTGCACGGCTACAATCCTGAAGGAGCAGATCAAGCTTTGTCTGTCCTGCGAGGGTTTTGGGAATCGCTTATGCTTTTTAGAAACCACATCCAATGCTCAGGTATGTTTTTCTTCTTCAAAGTTGTTTCTAATTTATGAATCAGATCATTTCCAAGTGCTCTGAAACTCTTAATGTTTTTTTAAAACTCCACCTAGAATTGCCCTCCTGATCTGGCCATATGCGTCTTCATTCTGGAGCAGTCCTTATCTGTGCGGGCGCTGCAGGAGATGCTGGCTAACACAACTGAGCTAAATGAGGTCATTTAATGAAATGGGTGTCCTATTTTAAAACATTTGCATGTTTAAAATAAGCCTAAACCTTTAGCAGCTCTCATCATTGTTGACTAGTTTTTCTAGGTCTTCAATAGTTTTAGTTTGCTTTTGTTTGGACTCTTAAGTTTGGACTCTTAAACTGACAAACATTTGCAGCAGCATCTGTCTCTTTATTTCTAGTACATGTTACATTAAAATTCAAACAATGTGAATACACTCAGTGGCCACTTTATTAGGTACACCTATCCCAATGCTTGTTAACGCAAATTTCGAATCAGCCAATCACATGGCTGCAACTCAATGTTTTAAGGCATGTAGACATGGTCGAGTTGATCTGCTGCAGCTCAAATGAAACTGATTTAAATGACTTAACCTGGTTGTTGGTACCAGAAACTTCTGATCTACTGGTATTTGCACACACAGCTATCTCCAAAAAAAAGAAAATAGCAGTGGGTTCTATGGGCACTAATTTCTTGCCGAGGTCATCTATAAACACATCGAATCATGAGGCGGATGTGCTACAGCAGCCGAAGGCTACAATTTGCACAGAATCACCAAAGTTGGACAATAGAAGATTGGAAAAACGTTGCCTGGTCTTTCTTGGCACACTTTTGGGCCATAATTATCAATTGAGCATCGCGTCACAGTCTCGAGACCACAGTCTCCCTGAATATTGTTACTGACCATGTCTACTTGTACCCATCTTCTGATGCCTACTTCCAGCAGGAAAAGGTACCATTATCATAAAGCTCGAATCATCTCATACTGGTTTCTTGAGTTCACCGTCTGCTAAAATGGCCTCCACAATCATCAGATCTAATAGAGCACCTCTTCTTGATAAATCTGCAGCAACTATATGGAGCAAACTCTCTCAAGAATGTTTCTAGTATCTTGTTGGATCTACGCCATTGAAGTATTATGGCAGTTCTGAATGCAAAGGGTGGTCCAACCCCATACTAGCAAGGTGTACCCAATAAAGTGGCAAGTGAGTGTATAATGGATTGGATAAATTTGTTTAGTTATGTGAAAGCACATTATATATCCAACATGAAATGTTTATTATCTAGAATGTTACAATTAATAAAAACGTATTTCTCTTTTCTCTGTACAGGCTGTCGATTTGGATAAATGGGTAAAGTTGTTAAACTTTTATGCCTTGAAACGTTTTGATTGAAAACGAGTCATTGTTACAGTGATGAATATTGAGAACTGATAAAGTAATCAATGTATATTTTTGTATATTGATGTGTGTTGCTATCTTTTTTCCTTTTTGTTTCTAGTCTTCACAAGGGGGAGGGCACCGCACGCTTTTGTATGGTCACGCCATCCTCCTCCGACACACTCACTCTAGCATGGTGAGTAAAATATAGATGCACATACTGTACAGCACACACCAAAAGTGCTAGAGAGTTTTGATTACAAAAGAAAGGGCTACTTGTAGCATGCATTACACATTCAAAATGTTTCTATTTGTGTTAGAGCATTTTGTTGGTCATTGTTTGTTTATTATTGTTGGATCGCTGCAAGTGGATTTTTAAAATGAGTTTGAAATGATCAAATTTGTTCATAAGGCTTATAATGTCTTAAGTTCGCAAACGTATTTAAAATGGGACGGGTTTGTATCAGGCTCTCTCTGGTTAAATAACAGGGAACAAAGCTTTGCAGAAAACACTTCATTGGCTCTTTGGAATATACTGCCTGTACCACTACGTATTAAAATTGCTGTAATGTCTGATAAGAGATTGTTTGCACTGGAAAATTCATTTGAAAAAAACGATGTCCTCTGTTTCTACGGTTGCCAGATGCAAAACTAATCGGAAAAAAATGCAACAAAGCCATAAAATACCAAAAGAGGTTTCAAGGATTTAGAAATGAATATATTCATATTTACATTGGGCTGCATTTTTATTATATTAGGTTATGGTAACTGTTGCATGAAAACAGAAAAAAAATATACACCTTTTTTTTTAATTTATGTTACGTTTTGCCGTTGTGGCGCATACCAGAAAGTGGCTCTCCTCCATTCCTTTTTAAGCGTGTGGTTCGAAGAGGTGCATCTTACAATGCTGATTACCTCCGCACCTCGTCACAATATATAAATATATATATATAAAAGAAAGATATAGTGAGTGAAAATATTTGTTTCTGAAAAAATTTTGGTCCAGGAAGTACTGAAAACGGCGAATAATTACCAAAATATTTCGTCCCATTCAAGACCTATGTTGCTAGAGTTCACTTAATGACCACCAGGGAGCTTTATGCATCTCAAAACATCTCTTTCCCACAAGGCCATGCCGTGAAACTGAGTGGCCAAAAACGCACTAAAAGGGGTTTATGTTTAAGTTTTTCTGCTGATAATATTTGAGAAAGTGAGAAAGATTAACAGTCGACTGATTAGCTTGACTTACCAGATTAATAGCTTTCTGTAGATGTTTGGACAGAAATGGGATTTCCTGACATTTAAATGTTGCTCATTTCAACATGGAACATGTACACAAGACAAAGTTTAAAGGCACACAAAAGCCTCGACACTTTATTGCACTTTAAAGCAGAAATTGTTTAAATTACATCTATGGACATTCTGATTGGACGGATATCTAAAATAATGGTTGTTAGAATAGCTGTTAGCTAGTTGGGCTTTTTGTGTTTTTTTTTTTCTCTGGGTCTTAGAAAATGATTTCAAGCATTTTCAGCATTTACTCAAGTCAATCTCACAGTCACTGGGCTTTTACTCCACGACTTCTGGTTACTGTGACGCCACGTGCATACCCTCTATATCCAAATCTCTTTGTCACAAGAGTGGATTCTAGAAATATTTTTAATGTTCTGTTTGTTTTTCTCTCATGATACAGTACCTGAGTTGCTTGACAACATCAAGATCTCTGACAGACAAGCTGGCATTTGACGTGGGCTTGCAGGAGGATTCAACGGGTGATTTTCATTAAAACATTTAGCATCATTTAAAGAGATTTGTTATAGTTTTGATTAAGTTTAAATGATCAATCCTAATCCAGGTGAGGCGTGCTGGTGGACCATTCACCCTGCATCTAAGCAGAGGTCCGAGGGTGAGAAGGTCAGGGTTGGTGATGACATCATTCTGGTCAGCGTGTCTTCTGAGAGATATCTGGTAAAGTCTTGACAGACATTTGACACAGTCTTGCCACACTAGAATTGTATTTGAAACATCTATGCCATCAACAGCACCTTTCCTATGCCAGCGGGGACCTCATGGTGGACGCCTCTTTCATGCAGACACTTTGGAACATGAATCCGGTCTGCTCCGGATGTGAACTCGCAGAAGGTATGGTACCTATGTGCACAATACTGGATATTACTTTAATTTCCATAAGTATTCACTCGCCCATACACAAATGAACTGAGATGCTTCAAGTTGTGTTATAACAAAGTGGGAGGGATTGGAAACAGCACACATAACATATTGGCGTCCATGGATGCTGAGGCTTAAAATGTGGACAACAGAGTTCTGTGAAGTGACTTCACCCTTGTCCACCTGGCAATCTGATTGATGAATATTTGACACAGTTGCCAAGAGAGGGATTCTTATCTGACAGATTTATGCAAACCGTGAAGCTCGGTAAAATGGAGTTTTGACACTGGGTTGTTTTTCAGGGTTGCAATTTGGCCCCTTATGCCACTTTTCGTGACTCACCTTGGCATGGCTTAGCTTTACTAGCCACGGTTCAACTACTATCGTTTCTGAGGATAGGGATAGTGAGTTCTGAGAGTTTCACACATAAATACAAAAGCTTCTGAAATTTGGAGTTCCATTAGTAGAAGGCTTTGCCTGTAAAAAAATGAAACCTGCCCATTTCAGTCTGGATAAAACAGGAGGTTTCGAAGTTCTTTGTAGACAGATCAAAAAAGGTATTACTTCATATTCAAAGCGGAGATTCTTGAAGAAAAGACGATCAATTTGGGGAAGGTAACACCTAACAGTTAAGCATGGTGGTGGAAATGTTAAGGTCAGTGGGTACAGCTTGACTCTGCTCATGATATTGCACAGCGCTCTGTACAGTCACACTGAACGTTTTTCATACAGAAAGGGGTAATACAGCGTGCTGCAAATATGCATTCATAAAATCAAATGACAATTTGACATTGACACAAGTCTAATGTGTTGCGTTACTGTTATTACGGCAATAATCACTCGCATTATGGGTCATTAAGGTCCTGAATGTGCTCAAACATCTCAGACATGTCAGATCTGGTGAAAGTTTATGTCTGATTGGGATTATTGGCCAAAAAGATTGATCACAGAGAGGTGATTGTGCTGCAGTTGCTTAAGGCTTTTGATCACTGCAATTGGAAGTAATTGGAATCGACATTCAGAACTTATAATCAATGAATTTTACCAGCTACATTTTTGCCTTTAAAGTCACTACTGCGTGGAGTCACTTCACCCTGCTCCATTTCCTTTTTTAAAAAGCAATGCACCATTCATTCAAAAATCTATCACTTGTAATATGTGATTGTATTTACTGTAAAAAAAAAATTAATAAAATAATCGTTCATTAATTGTAATTGAGTTAAAATTTTTCATTATTCAAGATTTAGATTTTAGGCTAAATCCCCCAGCACTACCGCTTTGTTTTGAAGAAATCTCGAAGAATAGAGATTACATCTTCGTTTTAGACCTTCGTATTTCATAAAAAACGGAGGGGTAGGGCTTTGAGGTAGGAATGGAATGGAACTCAACCTTAATCTGCTTCAGGTCTTTACTTAGGATCACGATTATTTTGTGATGTCTTCTAGGTTTTCTGACTGGAGGCCATGTCTTGCGGCTTTTTCACGGTCACATGGATGAGTGTTTAACAATTCCAGGTGCTGAGCAGGGTGATGACCAGAGACGGTATGAGCATTTTCAATTGAAACATGTACAGATGTGCTCATAAGTTTACAAGAGCATTTTTCCCCACTAATAGTTAGTTGTTGGGTGAAGCTATTAAATCATAATGACATGAACATAAAGGGCCTTGATAAAAAGTTTAGTTTATATTTTTTATTCCCCCTTAAACATCGGACTGAAGTCTCTTGAGGTAGTTGTCGATGAGGTTCTATGTTATGAGCACAACTGTAAATGAGCTTATGTACAAATGTCGATTATTTTACTTATTATTTTTTCTTCTTCAGAAATGCTCACTATGAAGGTGGCGCTGTTTGCAGCACTGCTAGATCTCTGTGGAGACTGGAGCCTCTACGCATTGGGTCTGTATTATTTTTCTAGCTTAGAAAAGCAGAAATGATTACAAATCTGATATTCTATCATAATGTACACAGATGGAGCGGTGGTCACATGAAGTGGGGTCAGTCTTTCAGGGTCCGCCACATCACGACTGGCCGATATCTGTGTCTGGATGAAGAGAAAGGACTCCTACTTGTGGATCCAGAAAAAGCGAACACTAAGAACTCCGCTTTCTGCTTTCGAGTCTCAAAGGTGCGCTCAAAACTGATCTCTCTGGAATGTTGCTCTCTCAGAAAGTGCTTTCTAACAGTTTGTATTGGTGTTAATGTGGCTGAGCAGGAAAAGATTGAGGTGGCTAAGAAACGGGATGTGGAGGGAATGGGCATTCCAGAGATCAAGTATGGAGAGTCCATGTGCTTCGTGCAGCATGTTTCTACAGGCTTGTGGCTCACATACGCATCGGTGGATGCCAAGTCCGCTCGGTTAGGTCCACTCAGGAGAAAGGTATGAAAATAGAGTACTGTGAAGAACAAGTTTTAAATGAATTCTTTCAAAGATGGAATTGTTTATCTGTTATTGTCCTGGAGTAAAAAAAAGAATCTAAACCAAATAAATAATAGATGAGACCACTATTTGACTTCGAAACAGCAGCAGTTCTTCTAGATACACATGTAGAAAGATTGTGAAGGAAATGGGCTCATTGGTTGTTCCAAACATTTTGGATCTTCTGTGGATGTAGATTCTCACATCCTTCTGTCTGTTCATGTAATCCCTCATTAAGACACCCATTATTGTTCCTTTCGCCATCCTTTCAACAGACAGTCAAATATTTTAACTTACTCACAGTCCAGGGCACCTTCTGCCATATATCTTCACCCCAGTTAATTTGTTTTGTTGCATACTTGAACCATTTGGTCTTGTTCCCATGTCATGAAAACTGCACCTGACTGGTGCTACTACCTGGTCCTACTACCCATTGCACTACTGGACTTTTTCAGATCTGATTTTGAATCATTGCTGCACAAGTTTCCCGACTACTATGTCCACGGTACTTATAGTTGCAAATATCGTTGTGCTTCTTAAATGTTACGACCCCTAGCCTGCAAGATGTAGTGAGCTATGGGAGTGCACATTGAGGAAGTAAAAATAGTGCTGGGATGTTAATTCAAGTAAATCAAACAATTCCACAGACAAACTCAGGTAACTCAAAATATCACGGTTTATTAACTCCAACCAAAGATAAATAAATAATAGTTTATTTAACAACACAAATACTCTCCAAACAAAATGCCATTCAAAACACAGGTCAATGCAGAGTCAAATGAAAACAGGTACACCCAAAGAAACAAACATCTGCAACCATAAACACTCTAAATAGCATAGACGTTCACACACACACACACTGCAATCACTACACACCCACCAAACCCACCCCAAGAGTTCCCAATCAAACCAAAGCGAACTATTTAGGGCAAGGTCAAACTAAAAGGTGGAACGCGAAAGAATATGGAAATGCTAAAAGAAAACTAGAGTGCTTAACCAAACCTGAGAGTTTTGGGAGGAGGACTGTGGGAACGAGTGCCAACGGGCAGCAGCGCTGCAGGAGAGACGTGGCAGTCAGAGAGGCTGCGGGTCTCAGCGAAGCATGGGAGATCGAACTTATTTTCTTAGAGAGAGAGAGAGATGACCGCACCGAACTACACGATCGCGGACGAGACACAGTGACTGTGCGCCTAGCAGCGGTCAGCCACGAATACCGAGAGAGAGGGGGAGACCTGGAGCAGACGCTCATGTTAAATAGTCCGCCCCCGGACTCTGATTGGAGCAGCGAAACATCAATCACTCTCAACTCGCACGCACATAAACATAGTATAATGCATAACATAACATAAATATAATTTAAACAATTACAAAACATAGGGTTTGTAACATAAACTAAGCAGCACGTCTCGCAACTGCTTTGAAATCTTTGTCTGGGAGAGACCTTGTTGATGCAGTATAAGAGAGACCTTGTTGATGCTTGTCTCTTGTTGGTGTTCTCAGTCTTTTTAAACATCTCTTTGGTGGCAGAGTTTGGTTGTTGCTCTCCCAGTTTTAAGAACCCTACACAGTTGTTTCTGTTTCAGTAAATCACTGAATTTTAACCCACGTGTCATTAATGATCGTTGACTTTGTGCACATGTCCCTATAAGAATAGATGCTGATTTGAAGTAACAGCAAATATTAATTTGATTTTTAATTTAATTTATTTTGACTTTGTATTTTTTTAAATGTGCACAATTAAACAATCTTAATTTATATAAGCATGAATTAAATCTTCGCTTACAATATATTTCACACTCCCCTAAAACAATTTTGTTTTTAGTTTGAATTAGGGGTGTGTCTCCAAAATTTGCAGAAAAATACAACATCTTACAGTTGTTCAACAGTTGATGGAAGAATTTAAAAAATGATTAAAGTTAGAAAATGTGTATGGATTTGAAAGATTAGGTTAAATCATATAATCTTTGATTTATTTTTTTTCAATTATAAACAAAAAAAATCCTTTTAAATTTAAGTACAATACAATTCAAAAAATGTTTCTTTGAAAGCTGATAAGGGCACAGATCCATTAAAGTTTGGTTAATTCTAACCACAAATAATTTCCTAGGGCTTCTTTATGGCTTTCGTTGAGTTTTGTAGCCATTAAAGACGTCTGCCAATTTGAATTGAGGGCCATAGAGTCTGGATTGTTTTTCGTAGATGTGTAGAGATGCTCTGAAGATTTCAAAGATTTTTTTTATTTATTTATTTTTCATAATTAAATTTGGGGGGGGGGGGGTAAGTTGAATTTCTGCTTGAGTTTGTTAAAAGAAGCGAATACGTTATATATAGTTTTTCAGTGGCTTTTATTTCCTTCTCTATTCATTGGTATTGTGTCATTGTAAGGGGAGTAAGGGGTAAATAATGAGGGTGAGTGTAGCAGTTCCAAGAAGATTAAGCTTTTTTTAATTTGATACCAAATCTTGACACTTTTTGATTTCTCTTGAACTCTCCAGGCCATCCTGCATCAAGAGGGTCACATGGATGATGCTCTGACAGTAGCCCGCTCTCAGACTGCGGAATCCCAAGCTGCTAGAATGATCTACAGCACAGCGGGCCTTTTCACTCAGTTCATTAAGTATGTTTTACAATGTTGATGTGGTACAAAAAGCAGTGCACACTTTTCTGAATTTTTCTGAAATGTAACCTTTTTTTAAAAGAGAAAACCATCAACATTTTCTATAATACATTATAACTAAGTGTTTTGGCTTTACAGTCCAAAAAAAGTATTTGTAATGAAAGCCAATGGGGCAAAATAGTCATGAACAGTGCATTAGAGCCAGTAATATTTCCAGTGCTTTGTATGTTCACGACTATGATAAAAGGTTACAAGAATGCAGAAATCGCTTACCTTTACTATTGAAAATACATTTGTGTATTTTCAATGAAATCTGGGACACTAATGTGAATTGGTCTTAAATCTTTGTGGCGTTAAAGTTTTACATTTAAAATATTTTTTTTGTTTGTTTAAAAAAAAAGTCTTTGTTTTTTCTTCAGGGGCTTGGACTCTTTAAGTGGAAAGAGTAAATCTCCAGGACCATCGCCATCTCTGCCATTAGACGCCATCGTTTTGTCACTTCAGGATCTCATCTTTTACTTCCGCCCTCCAGAGGAGGAACTGGAGCACGAGGAGAAGCAAACAAAACTGCGCTCCCTCAGGAACCGCCAGAATCTGTTCCAAGAGGAGGTTGTAGATGTTCACAAATAGACATTCAAGTTAAAACATACTTTTTGGTCCCTCATGTGCAAACTCATTTGTTTCTGTTCTATTGTCACAGGGCATGATCTCTCTTGTACTGGACTGTGTTGATCGGTTGAACGTATACAACACTTCGGCACATTTCTCGGAATTTGCAGGAGAGGAGGCAGCCGAGTCATGGAAAGAAATAGTCAACTTATTTTATGAGCTGCTCGGTATGACTGGTTCCTTGTGAATGGAGCATCGGACAAAACTAGTCTGATATGATAAAGGATTTTACAATTTTTAGGGAAACAAAATGCTATAATAAAATATTTTCTCCTGTAGCATCCCTTATCAGAGGAAACCGGGCAAACTGTGCTTTGTTCTGTGATAATCTTGACTGGTTGGTCAGCAAACTGGATCGTCTAGAGGCATCTTCAGGTAGGAGAGAACATTTTTCACTTCAGTAATTACATTTAACAAGTTTGAGGATATTGGCTAAAATTCCTCCTCTACATCCACAGATTACACACAGAAGTGTGGCTAAAATAAATCGGATGAAACTAGAAAGTCTAAATAAATTTAATAACACAGTTTAAAAAAAATTTGGTTCATGCAAAAAAACAATAACCCTGCTTTATTTTTTTTTACTTCTGATAAAATGCAAAAATACAGAAAAAGAAGAAAAAATGTTTGTTTCCTATTTTTGATGTAATTAAAAAAATATTTTTTTGTAATTTAATGATACTTTTTGTATTTATCAAAATATCTCAATATTAAACAATCTTGGACTTTTTGGCGGGGGGTTTCTGACGAAATTATCTCTTTGAGTATCATTTTACATGTATCAATATATGTTATAATCACAGACTTTAAGCAGCTATAATCACTGAATATGACACCCCCATTTATTATGCAATTGAACAATTAGCATCTTTTAATTACTGCATATAGTACAGTCAAATTTATTGAAAGAAAATAAGATATTTTCTTAATTATATATAATAATAATATTGCTTACATTTGGGAAAAAAAGGGTATTGTTTTGTTTCTCAATATAGATTATATGATTCTAATTCTAATATTAGAATACGATTCTAATAGCTGTGATCTGGATTTCTTGATTAATGAATTAATTATACTAAAATTGAAAATCAATGATACCAGGGTGTCCAAGTTTTGATCGCAACTCATTCTATACCACATCACACAACTATAATTGAAATTGTACTATATAATATAAAACATGAAATAATACACATTTGAAATCAAATACAGTGTAATCTTGAAATTAAATGCGATTAAGGTTATAAAGCACAACCATAACAAATCAACCATGTTGTTTGCAAACAAACAAACAAACAAACAGTTTTAAGTTTAGTGGGCTCAAAGTTAAGTGGGAACTTTAATCGGAGCTAAAAGTTGAGAGTGAATCATTACTAGCCATTGTTTTCCCTAACATTGGCTTTTAAAAGTCCAGCCCTCCTTTGCTTCTTATTGGCTGGATTGCGAGTGTTGTCAATTTTTCATGAGACATAAAAGCTTTCCCACGAGGGTTGATTTGATTGTTTGACGCTCTGGATCGAACCAGTGCTTCCTGGTTTGGTGGGCATCATTACAAATGTGTGGCGTGTGAAAACAGTAAAATGCTTGTGGCACACACTCAATGCGTGATGCTGGATACAAACGAATGATACACCGATTGCTATCCCACATTTATTTTGCAGGCATTCTGGAGGTGCTGTACTGTATCCTAATTGAAAGTCCAGAGGTGCTCAACATCATCCAAGAGAACCACATAAAATCAATCATTGCGCTTTTGGACAAACATGGACGCAATCACAAGGTTGAAACTTGATGAAACCAGATGAAATCTTTTATTATGTCTGTGTTCCTTCCTCATTATTGTGTCTTTCCCCTAGGTTCTAGATGTCCTTTGCTCTTTATGTGTGTGCAATGGTGTTGCTGTTCGGTCCAACCAGAACCTGATCACTGAAAATCTACTTCCTGGACGAGATCTCCTCCTACAGACCAACATCATCAATTACGTGACCAGGTCCCATTCTGTTCCAGGAAAAATGTTTCCCATTAGAGAAGATTCATGTCGTTCATGTTTATATTTTATATTTTTCAGTATGAGACCCAACATCTTTCTGGGCACGTGTGAAGGCTCCACGCAATACAAGAAGTGGTACTATGAGTTGATCGTAGACCACGTAGAGCCATTTCTCACTGCGTATCCTTGCCACCTTCGTGTTGGCTGGGCTTTGACAGAGGGTTACAGCCCATATCCAGGAGGAGGAGAAGGATGGGGAGGAAATGGGGTTGGAGATGATCTTCATTCTTATGGCTTTGATGGATTGTGTCTGTGGACAGGTGAGAGATACATTAAAATCTAAAGCAGTAACCAGTTTGAACCGACACTGAACTGCATTCACGCTGAGTAGATGGCACCAAAGAATACAAAACAGAGCGCACTGTACCCTGATTGTTGGCTTGCACATCACTCATAAATAAAATCCACTCTTAAAAAAAGCAACAAATGATTTTGCTAAATTTATTTGGGTTAAAAGTAAGATATTTGACTTTCAAATGTAGTAAAGTTAAAGTAAAAAGATACTTTAGTAAAGTGTCTAGTAAAATTAAAATACTTGAGTAAAATGCAGATGCTTGAAAAAGCTACTTAAGTACAGTAACGATTACATTTTATTTTTTACTGGCCACCAATGAAAATCACTGCTAATGAATTAAATGTTAAACTATAGTCGTGCATGTTTTTGTTGGTAAAATATTTTCTTATTCAACCCTTTCTCAACCATGTTTACTTCACTGGAACTTAATTAAGTCTAATTGTTTTTTTTATGTCAAGGACATTTATTGTGTAGTCAAGTGAATGAAGCTTTATACTCATTTTAGGTCGTGTACCATGTCATGTAACATCCCCAAGTCAACATATTCTTACGGCTGAGGATGTGGTGAGCTGCTGTTTGGATCTAAGTGTTCCCAGCATCTCCTTCCGGATCAATGGACATCCGGTTCAAGGCATGTTTGAGAACTTCAATCTGGATGGTCTCTTCTTCCCTGTGGTCAGCTTCTCTGCTGGGATCAGGTAAGAACTGGACTTTTAAATAGTGGTTCACTGGATTATGAACCTTATTTTTAATGAATACTTCTGACAAACCAAAAATGCATATATATTTACCCCTGTGGGTAAATACTATTACATCCTATATATACAAACATACGTTTCTTATTAAAGCTGCAAGCAGTGATCAAAGGGCTCAAAAACCTCTCTAAAGCCAGTTTGTTGCAGTACGCCCTGTTACCAATCCTTATTTATGAGCTGTATTCAAGTAAAAAAATGTAAGACTAATTAAATAATGAAAACCAACTCTTAAAGTGACATGATCCCCAGTATGAGTTTTAAAAGTCTTATGATTCTGTCACATATGTCAAAATTGGTAGCAAGAAGCTACTGTTAGCATAAATGTTAAGTGT
Organism: Danionella cerebrum; assembly: GCA_007224835.1. Taxonomy (NCBI): domain Eukaryota; kingdom Metazoa; phylum Chordata; class Actinopteri; order Cypriniformes; family Danionidae; genus Danionella; species Danionella cerebrum. Next base: position 94,324 of record SRMA01025155.1, read on the forward strand.
TGTTTCTCCTGTGACCTATATAAACAAGATTGTATGTTGTAGATGTGTTCAGGCATGGTCTGTTAACATAGTTGGTAAATTTGGGACTGGTCAGATATTGTATGACTGACTTATAACGTAACAGATAAAAAAAAGTCTAGCAAGCAGTTTTGTAAATTTTGTTTGTTGTAAAAAAAAAAAGCTTTTTGAAAGTATGACAGGCAAAAGTGGCGTTTTGCAAAAAAGCTGAGTTCCTGTTTACTTAGAATTATTACTTGCAATTAAGTCTTTTAGGTTTGTACCCTATACATGTCTAAAACTTTTCTTTCACCTACAACAAACTTTTGGTGCCGCATGAGCTGAAATGTTTTGGGTGGCGCTATAGAGCTATTTTTCACCACTACATTTCACATTTTTTGAGTGAAAAACTGCAAAACAATAATGCTTTCTGTGATGTCTTAAGCGATAAAAATTAAAATGTATTATTTACATATTTTTATTTGAGAATGTTTAGAAATTTGGAGTCTGTTAAATTCATTGTCACCATGTGATGAATTTACCCTTTGATTATGTCCAGTGCCTTGGGCAACTCTTGTGTTGTGGTGTGGCAGTTTATAAATAAATGTTGATTGCTTGAGTGATATTAATATCTCATATTGTGCACATAATTTCAATTTAAGTGTTGCATTGTTTGCCGACTGCATGGAAATACACCAAATATATTCACATATTGCACTCGTTGGCCATATAACGAAAAAACTTAACTGACAGTCAATGACAGCCTTCTACTATTTTCCTGATTACAGTGTTCGGTTTCTGCTTGGTGGGCGACATGGAGACTTCAAATTCCTTCCACCTCCTGGCTATGCCCCATGCTATGAGGCAGTTCTTCCCAGAGACCGATTGCGGATTGAACCTATTAAAGAGTACAAGCATGACAACAACGGTGTCCGAAACCTATTGGGACCAACTCAGTCTCTCTCCCACACTGCCTTCACACCTTGTCCTGTGGATACTGTGCAGGTTTGATTTCTTTGTTGTCAATTAAATGCCTATAAATGTGCTTAACTTGACACGTCGTTATTGTACATTTTCCACTACAGATTGTACTTCCTCCTCATCTAGAGCGAATCCGAGAAAAACTGGCTGAGAACAGTCATGAGCTTTGGGCTGTCACTCGCATTGAGCAGGGTTGGACCTTTGGAGCTGTGAGTCTGCAAATAATAGTCTAAAGGGGTCTTGATTATTGTTTTTACTGTTAAATGACGTCCAATTACATGGATTTAGCCACTTTCACACAAAAAAGTGTATTGGAATAAATCCTTCGTCCAGGTTTAGAAGTTAGCAGGTTTTTTTCACTTCAGTCAACAATTTTTTTTTTATCCAGAAATTGCTTCAGGGCTTATGGTTGTCTTTACACCTTAGTCACAGAATTTTCACATGGTGCCCTTCAACTTAAAAGTGTAAATACATGTAAAGACTCTCCAAAAACGCTGATACTGCTTTGACGTATCAATCCCACACACATCCCACATGAGTTGGCGGGAACATGCAAACTCCTCTGAGGAAGGTCATCGACGAGCCTCATACCAGCAACCTTCTATCTAAAAGGCCATATACTATGGTTATTATATGTTATGATTATAACCATGGTTACCAATGCAGCGGATTGATATTAAAAGTGAACAAACCAAGAATATATGTGAGGTTGCACAAATTTCATACTTGTCAAGTATTCATGCCGACCATGGCATAAATATTAATAACATCCATCATGAATGTTTGGTGTTCTGCACCATATCAAGGAAAATTCAGAGACGAAAACAATGTTCCACAGAAGCCCTTTTTTTCTTTTTTATGCCTTTATAAATAGATAGGACAGTAGGGAGCGATAGTAAGTGAGACAGAGAGAGGGCTGGGCTAGGGAAATGAATGGGATTCGAACTCCAATTGAACTGCGAAATGCACGCTGCATATGTGTTGATCACCCTATTCATTACACCATGAGTATGAAACTCAAGTCTTAGAGGGGCCCAGCCCTGCACTGTTTATCTGCTACATTAACTGAACCCACCTGATCCTGCTTCTTAGGTCATTCAGAGTGGTTACAAGCTTCAGGTCTAGGTCTATCTGAGGGCCAACTGCTGTCTTGAAGTGTTAACAAGAAAATGCATAATATTTATACATCTCCAGCATGGTACATTGTCCTGGAAACATTCATCGTTAAAGAGACATCTTGTTGGTTCAGAAATAATGTTGGTTCTGTTAATATAGTGTATATTACTCAGTGGATCTTTGCTGAGCTTTTTATTCTTAGACGACGAATCCCTTTCAAACGTTCCTACAAGACACTGAAAACCTTCCACAAATAAGAAACTGTTCCTTGTAGCAGTGTGTAATTTAAGCAGGAACAGTGTCAGTATTCTTTCAGAATATGTAGGTAGAACAGAAGTTAAATGTTACACTCTGGAACAGAGCATCTGTTTTTAATCCTTGTGTTAATTTGATTTTGGCTACTTTGTAACTAGATGATTTTAACCCTGTTGATGGATAGCGAGAGTGTTCACAGGTGACTTGTAACCACAACTTTGATCACTTTACTGCTGGCTCTAGAGGAAGCAGTTAAAACATTTTGAGCTCTGAAGCTTTCTCTTTGGAGCTTTATTGCTACATCAGCTCCTATACACCAAAAGAATTGGCACGTTTGGTTTCTCGGTTCATGACCTTTTTAATAATCATACATTTTTAATTCTCTATTAGTTTCGGGATGACAACAAGAAGCTCCATCCCTGTCTTGTAGACTTTCAGAGCCTTCCAGAGCCTGAGAAGAACTATAACTTGGCAATGTCCGGAGAGACACTGAAGTGAGTGAAATACACGGATTTTGCACTATATGTTTCCACTGTCTACAATTAATTAATCACGCGCTCTCTAATGCCCTTCTAGGACTCTTTTGGCTTTAGGATGTCATGTTGGGATGGGTGATGAGAAAGCAGAGGAGAACTTGAAAAGGACAAAACTTCCTAAAACGTAAGTTTTACAGAAGATAGTCTTGAGATAAACTAAAAAATTTAACGTTTTGTCCTTTTTCTGTTCAGATATATGCAATGCAACGGATACAAACCTGCTCCTCTTGACCTCAACCATGTAAAACTAACCCCTAACCAGAACACACTTGTGGAAAGATTGGCTGAAAATGGACACAACGTCTGGGCTCGGGATCGTGTCCGCCAAGGCTGGACGTATAGCATTATTCAGGTGAGGACTGGATTGTTAATAAATGTTCTGTGATTTGTATCATTTCTGAACTTTCGTTGTGATGCACTGCTTCTGTGGCTTATTTTAGGACATTGTGAATAAGCGCAACCCTCGTCTCGTGCCTTACATTCTCCTTGATGAAAAGACGAAAAAGACAAATCGTGACACTGTTTGCGCTGCTGTACGAACGCTGATAGGTTATGGCTACAACATCGAACCACCTGACCAGGAGAGCAGTGAGTGCATTTAATTAACATAAGAAGTGAGTTTTCGATACTGTTGTTCACCAAACATCTCTGGACGTTTGTTTCAGGTGGTCATGGGGCTGGCAATGGTCGGAGTGATAAGATCCGTGTGTTCAGGGCAGAGAAGTCCTATGCTGTGACTCAGGGTAAATGGTACTTTGAGTTTGAGGCTATGACCGTGGGGGAGATGAGAGTTGGGTGGGCACGACCTAGTGTCCATGCAGACAGAGAACTGGGATCGGATGACCTGGCATACGTGTTCAATGGATTCAAGGTACTGAAACTTCAGCTGCTTTTTGGATCCAAATGCAATTCCTTTAGCTACCTGGAATTATTTAGGTTTGGTGCCCATCCTATTTTTTTCTTGGCCTTTTGTAAGAAATCTTTGTTATAATTAAATAATGAAGAGAAATTAATATTAATCTATGGTACATAAAGGGCATGGATTGATGTCACCTTCCCACCGGGTCAGGTCCTCTTCACCCAGACTGATGGGGTGGTAAAATTGTCAGTTTAATGCGGAACCAAAAGTTTTTCTGATGATTATACACTTAAGTTAAAAATAATTAGTAGAATTAGCAGAAGACCAGCTTTCTGTGGACAAAGAGATTGTAGCTTGTAGTTGTAGCAGCATGTAGTAGTAGATGTTTTTGAAATGCACATTTTGTTAAAAGGGTATTTTAACCCCTAGGCTCAGCGCTGGCACGTTGGAAATGAGCCGTTTGGCCGGCAATGGCAGTCTGGTGATGTGGTTGGCTGCATGATCGACCTGACAGAGCAGAACATTATGTTTACTCTGAACGGAGAGATGCTCATCAGTGACTCTGGGTCTGAGATGGCCTTCAAAGACATCGAGATCGGAGAAGGTGAGCATTAACAGAAAGCAAAACGTTATAGCAATAGTAGCAACAGTGATTTTCGATGCTCTTTCTGTTTTCATCAGGTTTTATTCCAGTATGCAGTCTGGGTTTGTCTCAGGTGGGTCGTATTAACCTTGGGCAGAATGTGAGCAGCTTGCGGTACTTCACAATCTGTGGCCTGCAGGAAGGTTTTGAGCCGTTTGCCATCAACATGAAAAGAGATATAACCATGTGGTTCAGCAAGAGCTTGCCCCAATATGTGCCTGTTCCAACAGACCACCCCCATATTGAGGTGAGTTTACCACACCTGCACTATTTACATTTGTAGCTCACAAACTTTCAACATTGCAAACTAAAAGATATTGAAATAGTCAACACTTTTCATAGAAAAACGTTATAATCTTTACTGAAATCATTTTATTGTAATGTTGAATATTTTTTGAGCTGTTGTTTTACAGCTTATTAATAATGTTCCGTCATTTCAAATGTACACCTAACATTTATGTTGCTCCAGTTTTCGAATATCTATGCACTCAGGCGATATACATTAAATATATTTAACTTTTTAGCTGGATTTATATCATCGATAAAACACATTCAGTATTAGCCCTTAAAATGTCATTTAAATGCCATGTTAAACTTATATCTATGCTGTTCCTCAAACCATGCTCATTCTAGAACTACTCTAACTGAGGTTCCTCCTTCTGTGAAGCTGAACAACAGCATAAACAACAGCATAAACACGCTTTATGATAATGTTTGACTTGACTCATAAAATATATAGGCTATACACTTCTCTAAGTCTCCATGCTGAGATTATATTTATTTCCATTTGTTATACAAATCAGAATGAATGTTATTCCATGACTGTGAGTAAAGATGTATGTGTTTACAAACTGCTGCAGGAGCAGTCACACTAATGTATTGGCAAAGATTACCCTAAACTTGCATTTAAAGAAACGTCTAAACTTTTTGTGTCATTTTTCCTTACATAAAACAGATTATGAGGAGGTTGAGAATCTTCAGAAACTGTTCGTTATGTCTTTCATCTGTTAAATGGAAGACTTTTTGTACATCACTAGAAAGAATGCCATGGAATTTTTTCAGAATGTTGATAACAAAAATACAAAGAAAGCTATGAACGCTTCTTTGAAAATGCTGAAAACAGAAGAAGCTAATGCAACGGCAGCCTAATGTCTGATGATCATAAAAACATGGGATTTGTTGAAATAATGTATTTTGTGAGAAATTCTCACAATGAAATGTAATTTTAATTGAAAATTGTGGGCAATAGGGCACTATAGAGTTAAACTGGGGCAAAACACTGTATTTATGAGGTCCAGCCTGACCTGCCTCTCTGTCCCGCTCCCTTTTCCTAAAGCTTCTCTATCTATGCAAATGTGGCAGGCCTTTTCTTGTTTCTTTCTTACATTTTTATAATTTTTTCAATAGGTGTCCCGTGTTGATGGAACAGTGGACAGTGCACCGTGTCTGAAACTCACTCATAGGACGTTTGGATCTCAGAATGCCAACACAGACCTTTTGTTCTTCAGGCTTAGCATGCCTATTGAATTCCACGAAACCTTCAAGGTGCCTGTGGGGGCCTCACCTCTCACGCGAACCCTCACTATCCCTGAGGACGAAACTCTGGAAGTGGACCCTGAATCTGAATTTGAACTTCTGAAGAAGTCCGCCACTCGGAAAGAGCAGGACGAGAAAGAAAAAGAGCCGTCTGTGCCTAAAGAGGTTCCTGGGAGCAAAGAGGGTGAGAATGAGAAGGACACCGCGACAGAGAAAAGCAAAAAGAAAGGGTGAGGCAAGGGTTATTGTTTCTTCAGTAATGTTCTTTAATTCTAATAGTTTGATCTAATTTTACAGGTTTTTTTCAAAAGCAAAAAAGGCTGCCTTTATCGCTCCACCACCTGTGGTTCCAACAATGCCTCGTTTGATGGAGGATGTTGTCCCAGATGATCGAGATGATGCTGAAATTATCTCAAACACAACAACGGTATGGGCATGGTTGGTTTTTTTCTGCTGCTGCTGCTAATGCTGCTGTTTTTTCACTGTCACGGATCCATCAATATTTAAATAATTTAATGCATATTCCTGTCTTTAATCCTTCCAGTATTATTATTCAGTCCGGGTGTTTGCCGGACAGGAGCCCAGTGGAGTATGGGCTGGCTGGGTCACTCCGGACTATCATCTTTATGACCCACACTTTGATCTTGGCAAAGTCAGAAATGTAACCGTCACGGTCGGTGACGATAAAGGCAACATTCATGACAGGTGAGATCATCGATACTGTAATTAATGGACATTTTCAACTACGATAAATACTTCAGCAACCATTTAAAGGAGGACATGGTCTTCACTTTATATTAGGGCTGGGATACAAACCGATTTTATTGATTAACTCGAGTATTCAGACTATGAAAATCAATCACCCTCTGAGCTTTCATAGAATGTGCGCTCACCCTCCACCACTCGTGTTTGCCACAAAACAATGGCAACAGCGACAGTAGTAGTTTTAACACAGAGGACTCGACATCTTGCTCTCAATTACGGATTGGTGAGCATCATTGCCATGACATCTGTGCCGCCGGTGTCTCACCCCTGCAACAGAATTCATTAAATCATCTGTTTTTGTGCACAAACGGTCTGCAATGTCATCGAGGATGCCTTTAAGGGACTTCCGTTCATTCGTTATTATTAGTAAAATAACAAAATAAACCGATCACACAGAAAATTCAAACATTCACAAAATATAGCTGTAAAATGTGTTGCATTCACCCTTTCACAGTACCCAAGTTTATACACTTGCCAAAGGGAAATTTTAAACTCATCTTAACGAATCTTCAAACTCATTTATCTGCCTTGTACCTGGCCCAATACTGTCACTTAGATTCATTTGGGTTGATAAGGAGACAATTTAGCCAGCCAGCACTGAAGTTCCTCATTATTTCACCTCATGTAACAGTGTATGTGACAAATAAAGGTTATTTCATTTAATTTCATTCCAGAAATGCTGATTGACTAGAATATGCAATGTTCTATGGAAATGTAGATTTGTATGTCATCAACATGTATGTGTTAAGACACATTACATTTGTTTAGGGTCTTGGTAAATTTGAGTAAACAGAAGGCAAATAAGATGGGGCCTAACACGGAGCTCTGTGGAACACCACTGTTAACTGGTCATAAGCCTGATGTGTAGGTTTCCCAATAAAATATGAATATAACCTGTTTAATGGCAAACCACTAGTGCAGACAAAAAATGTAAGGTGATCCAGAAAGATGTAAGGGTTATAAGATTAGCCAATCTGTGACCATCAATAGCCATTACAATGTCTTTCTGGAATTTAAATACTGTGTCTGGTGCTGGACACATATTGAAAACTTCCAACACATGTAACTCAGTGTTGTTTGTTAATCCATTGCAAATTCGAGGAAGACTGTATGCCCTTTTTTTGGGGGGGACACACATTGACGGATCATTTCATAATTAGAAAGTGTGGCAAAATGACTAATGCATGGAACAACAGCTGTCTTCACTACTGGTTTTTATATACATCCTCACAGCGTCTCTCCTTTGTTTCCCTCAGTGTAAAGCGCAGTAATTGCTATATGGTTTGGGGTGGAGAGTTTAGCAGCTCACAGCAAACACGCATTAGCCAAGAGGACTTTGTCATCGGCTGCTTAGTTGACCTTGATACAGGATTGATGACCTTTACAGCGAATGGGAAAGAGATCAATACTTTTTACCAGGTGAGGTCCAGAAATCATATTGTATTATTGTATAAAATTAAGGATCTAAACATCTTATCTCTCCTGTATCCAAAATGGCCAATAATTTAATTTAGCGTGTGAAACAGAGTTTGCGAGCCGCAGAAGCGTGTCCACAAAACATGGATGCGCTACTGCTTCCAGCTTGAATTTGAAGTGTGGAAGATTTTATTCCATGGTGCAATTGGGAGAACTTCTTTTTGGGAGACCCAAAAGACTTTAAATGACCCACCAAACATTGCATCTGTTTAAAATACTGGACGGGAAAATATGGAAAATTAAATTTTTAATAGACTAGTTATGTGCAGTATTATATATTTTTGTTTTGACTACTCATGCAAAATATAAAACAGGATATTAAAAGAAAATATTGTGTTAGTTATAAGTGAAATATTCGATTGTAAACAGACTGAGCTGCAATTTAAAAAGATTTTTGTGTGTCATAAGATGGCTGGACTCATCTGGAGAAGCAAAAAAGCATCAAAATATTTTTTTAGCTTATTGGAAACAATAACAAATTCACTGCACAAGGTTAGTAAACTTATAAATGTGTATATTTTCAAAGGTTAGGTGAAGTGAGTCATCACACTTAAACAGTCTTAAAGTCTTATGTATAAAATATTTGATAGGCAGTGTTTTTAATCAACTACATATCTTTTAATTGTTTACTTTTTATAATAAAAAAACATTCAAAGAGAAAACAGTACTCATCCAATGAAGAATCAAATAGAGTTTGTTCAAAACATAAGTTTGTTCCTGCCTGCTTTACTGCAACTGGTAGAATTGTAGAGAGCCTGCTGGTCCAGTTGGTTGGGTGCTGTTTTTTATTTCTTTGATTGTCGTTCCTCTCTTGTAAATCCCCTAAAAAGTCCCTAGTTGTAGTCGTGGACTCTTTGTAAACTCTGGAAATTCAGGAGGAGTCATGCCCTCAAATTTCCATTAAGTTTTTACTTCTCCTTTCATGGCTTTCATAGATGTTTAAGGTTATAACCAACCATCTCTATGGGGATGTTTAGTCGTGATGTAATGCACTACTTCCTCCACTTTACACAATTTATTTCTAATGAAAGGAAGATGGTTTTAGAACCCCTGTGGTGACCCTGCCCAATGATTCAACGCTGACTGGCTTATTGACTCAAGTACATCTCGTCTTGATTCATACCTCCTGTATTAATGCTATGAAGCATGCAGATATTTGAAAAGTAGTTCCCATCACTTATGCAATTTCATACTACATTTTTTGGATGCAGCTTTGTCCAATTTAAAAAAAAGGTAATATAATCACAAAATTCATTAAATTTATATTTTATAGAATATTATAAATGTATGTTTCATTTTAGGTGGAGCCCAACACAAAGCTTTTCCCCGCTGTATTTTGTTTGCCATCAAGCCAGAACATGTTACAAGTGGAACTTGGCAAACTAAAGGTTGATGCAGCCATTTAAGATGTACAAAAAAATTCCATTATTTGTATTTAATATATACTGAGCATGCATCTTCTTGACTTTATCCAGAATATAATGCCAATCTCAGCAGCCATGTTTCGCAGTGACCATAAAAACCCGGTCCCTCAGTGTCCTCCACGGTTGGACGTCCAGATGCTGACACCTGTCATATGGAGTCGGATGCCTAATCACTTTCTGGCCCCTGAAACTGGTCGTGTGAGTGAGAGGCAGGGCTGGAAGGTTGAATGCATGGATCCTCTGGTTATGATGGCACTGCATATTCCTGAAGAAAACAGGTATTAGCATGTTTGAAATGTAATATCGGATGAAATTTGAGTCATTGGATCAAGTGTTTCTTAATAAATGGATGGTTTTACAGATGCATCGACATCCTGGAGCTATCTGAGTGCACTGAGCTAATGAAGTTCCATTATCACACATTGAAACTGTATGGCTCCGTGTGTGCACTGGGAAACAACCGGGTCGCACATTCCCTCTGCAGCCATGTTGATGAATCTCAGCTCTTTTATGCTATTGAGAACACCTACCTGCCCGGCCCAATTCGCAGTGGCTACTACGACCTACTCATCTCCATGCACCTTGAGTCTGCCAAGCGCAATCGTCTCATGACCAACAAGGAGTTTATTGTGCCCATGACTGATGAGACACGGAGTATAACCCTTTATTCAGATGCTGAGAAAGCACATGCACTTCCAGGAGTCGGGCTCACCACCTGTCTCCGCCCCAAACTTCACTTTGCCCCCACAGGGTTTGTGGGCACCAATGCAGATCTCTACACCCTGAGCCCTATGTTACCTCTCCAGGTTTTTTTTTTATTAAATCTTTATAAGATTTAAGTATAATAATCTTGTATGTAATTATTTTAGTAATACCTAAAAAATATAAATAATAAAAGCAATGCAGATGAAATGCACTTTTATTGTGCCTTAATATTTTCAGACACATGTAGCATTTTTTCTTTTTCAACTGTAGATGCTGAAGGATCATGCCCTCAGCATGCTCACGGAAGCTGTGCAAGATGGAGGCCAGGCCATACGGGATCCTGTAGGGGGGAGCGTTGAGTTCCACTTTGTCCCAATCCTCAAGCTCGTTAGCACCCTCCTAATAATGGGTGTATTTGATGATAGTGATGTCCGGCATATCCTGAAACTAATTGAACAATCCGTGTTCAGTGATGGAGAAACTGCACCCGAAGAACCAGGGGCTAGCAAAACTGTAGATTCTGAGCAGCAGCTCATCTGTAAAGAGGAAGGAATGGAGATAAAGGAACAAGAGGAGCAAGCAGAGAATGATAACGAGAGAGAGCTTCTCGATGAAGGTATGGGAGATGAAGAAGAGCTTGAAGAAGAGGAGGAGGATGAGCTTGAAATTGAGGATGATGAGAAGATGGGAAAAGAAAAAGAAGATGAAAATGTAGTAGAGAAAATGGACAGAGAGAAAACAACAGACGGAGAAGATCTGAAAGAATCTGGCCCAGCGGAAGGCGAAATAAAGGAAGAGCAGGATGTGGGAGAAGGCCTGCTGCACATGAAGCTTCCAGAGTCTGTTAAACTTCAGGTAAAATAGCAACTGATTGTTCATCCTATCTTATAGTTTTTTGTCATTCTTGTCTTTCCTGTGTTTAGATGTGTACGCTTCTGCAATATTTCTGTGATTGTGAGCTGCGCCACAGAGTGGAAGCCATCATTGCCTTCTCTGACAGGTTTGTCAACCAGGTTCAGACCAATCAGAGACAGCGGTACAATGAGCTCATGCTAGCCTTCACAATGAGTGCTGCAGAAACAGCCCGGAAGACCCGAGAATTCCGCTCGCCCCCACAGGAACAGGCACGTTTTTTTAGATGTTAAACTTGTTGACATGCCCAGTTAAAATTTTATTTTGAAATTCAAAAGCTATAACTCTATTATTAATTATTACAAATGTTTGCTCTATTCAGGTGAATATGTTGATGAACTTTAAGAACTGTCCTGAGGAAGAAGATTGTCCTGTTCCTGAGGAGGTGCGGAATGGTCTGGTGGCGTTTCACCATGACATTTTAGCGCATTGTGGTGAGTTGGGGAAAAAAACACAGATATTACTTCAATTCAACGGAATCCCTGGCATACAGTAGATGTCTGACTGATGGTGGAGTAGAGAGGTGACATCACCCAATTCAGTGGATTATACATGATCCCTTAAACCAGTGGTGCTCACACTTTTTCAGTTTGCGAGCTACTTTTAAAATGACCAAGTCAAAGTGATCTACCCGCTACAAAAATGTAAAACATCAATCAACAAACAATTATTTGGAATATTGAAAACTGTGCTTCTTTTTTTGACATTTTTTTAAAGGTAGTTTTGTGCAGAACCAGCTTTAATTTTTATACACAAATGTCAGTAATGAACATTTCTGCTTTATACAATGCCTTTAACCCTCCCCCTCCCACACATTGCCATCTTTCCCCTGTATTACGCATCAATCAATATACACCGAAAATAGTAATACCAAATTATCTGTAAATAATGAAGTCTGTTTTGAAAATAATAATAAATAATCGAATCCTCATCTATATTTTCTGTTGAGAAGTCAGAGGCCGCTATATGTGATGTAAAAGGTTTTTGAATTTTTCCAGATTTAAACAAAAATTGACTTTGTTTATCCATCTTTCAAATGAAGGTGAGGATTTTATGTTTCCATTGAAGTAAAATGAGTCGCCTTCCCAACTGTGTAGACGTATAGAAAGCAATTACCAGGGAATTCCAAAGAAAGCTGTAAGAGCTTAATTTGGTGTAAGTAATTGCTCCCAGAACATCACATATTTTAGACCAAAACTCTGTTCGACTTGGACATGACCAAAACGTGTGTGAGATCCGCAGGTGACCGAATGCATTTATAGTATATGTTGCTTAACATTGCATCTTCTTTCCCTCAACCCTCCTATTCTGCAAAAATGTTCATAGAAAGTGATTAAGCTTATCTGTGCATTTATCAATGCTTTGGTTTTAAAGAACTGCTCCAAGTGTTTGCCTTTTTTGATTTAACATAACCGTCTTATAAATAGGCCATAGACTTGGTTGTGCCAGAAAATTAAGTATGGCACACCAAAATTGCCAAATTGTGCATGAAAGGGGCAGAATTAATTGCCACATGAACAGAGTTAAATGCCTTTTAAGGCATATACCAAAATGAGTTGCTACTTGCTCCTCACACAACTCCAAAACTTCTGGGAGATATTTTTGGTGTGGGCTATTGTATGGCATCCATCTTGGTCCATAAATTCTAGCGATACATTGTGGTTCACTTTGTTATTTGGGACTTCTCTTTCATAGGTGTGCATATTGAAGAGGAGGAACAGGAAGAGGTAGTAGACACCTCTCTCCGTGGACGTCTCCTGAGACTGGTGGAGAAAGTTAAGAGCTTACGAAAAAAGCCTGAGGCTGAGCCTGAACCTGAAGAAGATAAAAAGCCAAGTAAAATGATTTTTTCCACCATTGGTCCATTTAGTTGTATTTCCTCTAACTCATTGTGGTCTTTTTACAGGTACTCTCCAGGAGCTGATATCGCACACCATGATCCACTGGGCTCAAGAGTCTTTCATTCAGAACCCTGAGCTAGTGCGTCTCATGTTTAGTCTGCTACATCGACAATATGACGCCCTGGGTGAATTGATCCGTGCTTTGCCTAAAGCCTATACTATTAGCAAAGTCTCAGTGCAAGACACAATGGAGCTCCTGGAGTGTCTGGGGCAGATCCGCTCTTTGCTCATTGTTCAAATGGGGCCTGAAGAGGAGAGGTTGATGATACAGAGTATCGGGTAAGTATCTGATGGGACCCTGAAGGAATGTCCTTTCAGTTATTATTGCGGGATCAGTGAGTCATAAGCAATGTTTCCATCCAAATTGTGACTAAAGCACCAATTCCATCCAACGAGTGCTATTGTGCTCTGCTATTTTTTTGGCCCTGTATATATGCTCTATATCTAAATATATACTATGTACAAATATATAAATACATTTGATTTTACATAATGACTTAAGCTATCAGTTAAGTTCGTTTTCATTTTTCATTTATCTTTCAGAAATATCATGAGCAATAGAGTGTTTTACCAGCACCCCAACCTGATGAGAGCTCTGGGAATGCATGAGACAGTTATGGAGGTGATGGTGAACGTACTCGGAGGTGGAGATTCCAAGGTACAAAGTGAAGTACCTTGAACACCATAAATAGATTTTGGATTGCTTGATTGGTTATTTTAACAACTTGCTTTGAATTTGTTCTGGGCAGGAGATCCGATTCCCACGAATGGTAACCAACTGCTGCCGGTTCCTGTGTTATTTTTGTCGGATCAGCAGACAGAACCAGCGTTCGATGTTTGATCATCTAGGCTATCTTCTGCAGAACAGTGGGATCGGGCTGGGTAAACCAAGCTTTATACAAAATAAACCATTTTAGTAATAAGAAACTTTTTTATCAAAGCTTCTTAAAACTTCTCTTGTCAGTGTGATGTACAGGTGCATGTAAAGTGATAACACAGGAAAAAATAAAAATGTGTTATTAAATATTAATTCATAACCAAGTTAAGAAGACTCTGGAAGCAAGGTTCAAGAAGATTTAACAGAAAACACAGCTTTATTCAGCTTATACATGTGAGCTCGAAAAGGCACGCTATCCAAGAGCCAGTGGTACAGAAAGAGACCGAATGTCTCTCAGCATCTTCATTTATAGAGCTTGCACTTACTTATTTGTGATGTAACTTCCTGTTTTAAAAATTAACCAATTATTTAAAAATTAACCAGATTATTGTTAAATAGTGTTATGATTCTCTTGTGTTTTTCTATTACACAAGAGAATCATAAAAAAATTAATTTGCAAATACAACAGTAATGAGAAAGTTTTAAACAGAACATAAATTTTTTGGGAATATGCCAGTTCATATTCAGCCATTCTCCAGATTTGGTGATGCCACTTTTAGCATAGCTTAGCATAAATCATTTAATTAAATATAGATATTAACAATGTCTGTCTAATTAATATCAAAAGTTCATTTTGGGCTGGTTTAAAACACGTCATTGTAAAATAGGTATGTTTTAAATAGTAATAGTATGATGTTAATATGGAAATAATCTTAAATGCATCCTCTTCTGAATCGCTGGTCTAATCTTATTCAATGATTAATGCTAAGCCATGCTAAAACTGTCCTCAGCACATCTGGAGAACACGTAAATGGTTACAAATTTATAAAATACTACTCATTATCTTGGGGGGCATATTGCGGATAAACCCATCGAAAAAAAGCTAGGTTTTTATTTCAAACTGTGTAATAAAAGTTAATGTAATGGTGTAAAAATGGTGTAATATAATGTTTTGTGGTAAGAGGCTTTGTAACTTTGTTTCCTGATTTTTTTTTAATTAATTTTTTTTTTTTGATAACCAAGCTCATGTTTATAAGTTTACAAGTCATCTGACCAGTGATGACTCTTTTAGGAATGCGTGGCTCAACCCCTCTTGATGTTGCGGCTGCTTCCTGCATCGATAACAATGAGCTTGCCCTGGCGCTCCAAGAGCAAGATTTGGAAATGGTATGTTAGACTAAAACATGAAAGGAAAATTCAACCAGTTTAATTGCAAAACACCTTGTTTCTTTACTCAGGTGGTGAAATACTTGGCAGGATGTGGCCTGCAGAGCTGCCCCATGCTTTTGTCAAAAGGGTATCCAGATATTGGTTGGAACCCAGTTGGAGGAGAGAAGTATCTGGATTTCCTTCGCTTTGCAGTGTTTGTAAATGGTTTGTGCTTATATTGTTTTACTGTGATTGTTCTTTGTAGTATTTCTCACTGTTGAATTCGGTGTTGATTTTGAAATGCTGCATATATCTATAATAGAGCCCCTCTGTTTACATCACCTCCAGATGCACATCAAATAGCTGTGCAATGTAAACATTTGAAAATCTACATTGATTGAAGCTTCCACGGAAACTGTTTATTGATCTGTTGCAAAAGCCTAAGAATCCTGGAGAGCTGAAGAGGAGGCCAAGTGCTGTAATCTGCTCTCTTGCTCTGTATTCTTACTGCCAGTTCTGTTGCTAAAAGTTGCCAAACTCAACCAATCATTAGGTTCCTGCTACACAATATGGTGCATTCCTTTTCTTCTTACACTAAACCTGGCCCTTGGTACAAAGTAGCTCCAACTTGATCTTGTTTAAACAAAATGAAACCACATCATAGTTCTACTATCCATATTTGAACCCTGCTTCATTTAAATGTTTTGACAATCATTGGCATTGCCAATGTTTTATGCAGCGTCATTTTGATTGAAGTGGTATATTTAAATTAAATTAAATCAGGTTCTTTTTCAACCAAGGCCAAAAAGACCTACCATTTTCTCCAATTGTTTCATTTTAGCTACAGCTTTACCCTACAACGTATGATGTAATTGTTATTTGAAAAAAAAGACTGTGTGTTGTGTTCTTCCATTAGGAGAGAGTGTAGAGGAGAATGCTAATGTAGTGGTCCGGCTGCTAATCAGGAGACCTGAGTGTTTTGGGCCTGCACTGCGAGGAGAGGGGGGCAATGGCCTACTGGCTGCCATTGAGGAAGCGATTAAGATCTCTGAAGATCCTGCAAGAGATGGCCCCACTGTTAAAAAAGACAGACGTTTCCCAATGTAGGTTAAAGCTTCACTTTGGTGAAACCTTCTCATTAAGTTTTCAACATTAAAGTTCAGTGTGGTCAAGGTAGAATGTTCCAGTATGGTTTACCAGTGGCATATACGAAGGG
The DNA here is from genome assembly GCA_007224835.1 of Danionella cerebrum. Classification (NCBI taxonomy): domain Eukaryota; kingdom Metazoa; phylum Chordata; class Actinopteri; order Cypriniformes; family Danionidae; genus Danionella; species Danionella cerebrum. Next base: position 110,672 of record SRMA01025155.1, read on the forward strand.
TCATTTTGTATGTGTTTTCCTCAGGTTTGGTGGTGAGGAGCAGCACGAAGAAAACAGAGTTCACCTTGGAAATGCCATTATGTCATTTTACTCTGCTCTCATTGATCTTCTGGGTCGCTGTGCTCCTGAGATGCATGTGAGCTAAACATCCACAGATTTGGGATTTTGCCTGACACTTTCCTAATTAGTCCATAAAGCAATATTTGTAGCTGTTTTATAACAGTCAAATGAAAAGAGGGCTTGTATGATTTAAACTTCCTGTCTGTTTGTTTAGTTGATTCAAGCTGGTAAAGGCGAAGCTTTGAGAATCCGAGCCATTCTAAGGTCTCTCGTACCCATTGAGGATCTGGTTGGAGTGATTAGTCTATCTGTCCAGATTCCTGCTTTTGGAAAAGGTACAGTAAAAAGAAGTTAGTTATCATGCAGATGTTTTCTAACCTGTGTTAAATCAAATAAGAATAGGAGCAGTCATTGAATTTCCTGTGGTTATTTTTCCATATTGCTTTCCGATTATAATGGGGTATTCCACATTTACAGTAGGACATCAACTAAAAAGTAGCACACTGCTGTGAATTCAGCAAATGACGGATTAGAATTATCATCCATCCATCTACCAACCCAGCCATCCATCAATCCATCCATCCCATGCATACCAACATTTGAGTTTGTCCACATTTACAAACAAGGATATCATATAAAATGTGACACTGCTTTAAGTTAAGCAAATATCGGAATATCATCCATCCATTTATCTACCAAACCACTTATCCATCCATACATTCATGTGTAATCAAATATTATGTTTTTTTTTCACATTTATAGTAGGACATCAAAGAAAAAGTTGCACACTGCTGTAAATTCAACAAATAACAGATTAGAAATATCATCCAACAAACTAACTAACCAACCAACCAACCCACCCATGGTTAACAACAATTGTGTTTTTTCTTCCACATTTACAAACAAGAACGTCATATAAATTGTAGCTCACTGGTGTAATTTAAGCAAATAACAGAATATCATCTACCCACCCACCCATCCATCCATCCATCCATCCATCCATCCGCTACAATAAACTTGTTCAGGATGGCTAAGAGACTTTTAAAATGTAGTAAACAAAAGGAACTCTTCTAAAATTAAGTCACTAAGTATTTTCTTCAGAAAGAGAGTTGCAGGCTCAATCTACTCTCATTCTTGAAGGCAATTTAATAATGTACTCCACTTAAGAAGGTCCCCACCTGGCTGAAATCGCAAATGACTTTAGAATACCAGTGTAATCCACTGCGTTGACCTAGAGTAATAAATTAGAGTGAAATTTCAAGTTAGAAATGTATATTTTGCTATTTATGTTTCAGATAATAGCATCATCGAGCCTAAGATGTCTGCTAGCTTCGTCCCTGATCATAAAGCACCAATGGTACTGTTTTTGGACAGAGTTTATGGAATCGACAACCAGGACTTCCTGTTGCATGTGCTAGAAGTGGGCTTCCTTCCTGACATGAGGGCCGCTGCTTCTTTAGACACCGTAAGATCCCAGTAATCCCATTCAAATGAAGAGGTGAAAAATCTTACGAAGTTGTTCTTTCCTAAGGCTGCATTCAGCACTACAGAAATGGCTCTGGCTCTAAACCGATACCTGTGCTCCGCTGTGCTTCCTCTCATCACCAAATGTGCACCGTTGTTTGCTGGGACGGATCACCGTGCTATCATGATTGACTCTATGCTCCATACCATCTACCGGCTGTCTCGTGGACGCTCCCTAACTAAAGCTCAAAGAGACGTCATTGAAGAGTGCCTCATGTCTTTGTGCAGGTATGGATTCCACATCTAACGCAACTTGCTGAAATGTATCACCAGCGCTTTTTACTTTTTTGGTTGCTGAACATGTTTAATATGACTTTTACAGATACCTGCGCCCTTCCATGCTTCAACATCTCCTCAGGCGGCTGGTATTTGATGTGCCTATTCTGAACGAGTATGCTAAAATGCCCCTGAAGGTAAGGGATGATGCAATTAAAAGACAATTTTGTCAAAGTTTTTCACATCCCCAACATCCCCAGCAATCTCAGCGAGGCAGTGAATCTCTCACCAGAACATTCTCAATCACTGTTCTTGGCTGGTGGAATATTCTTCCTGTCTCAATTAGGGGTTGGGCAGATCGATCCCAGTATTGCAATATTAGTTGACTAGTATCAGATTGATACTATGCTACTAATATCAACGTATAGCTCTTTTGGTAATTAAAAGGGTGTTCATAAACACGTTTAAGTTTCTCCAAATCCTGTGCTGCTTTTATCTCCTATTGACTAGTCCGGTCTAACCTGCAAACATTGCCCCTCCTGCCCCTGTGTCGCTTCTGATTAGAGTCTTGGCAAGCGAACGGTCTGATTCGAATCCGAACTAAAGATTACAGACATGAAGTGGAGTTATATTACAGCAATAGATAAAATCACAGGAAGCTGCCATTTTTGTAGGAAATCTGTCTGTAAGTTACGTAGTTAGGGTTACATATATATTTATATGGTCACACTGCCCAGCCCTAGGTACAGGTATATTTATAGTTTTATGTACATCTTTATTACATTTAAATAGTTCCTGCTGAGGTATTAGAATGCCTTCTTTCTCCAAAACCAAGTGGTGCCAAAACGACAGAAATATGAATTGTTGAAAATACAATAAATGGTTCAGGTAGCTTTTCAATAACAAAACAAAAAGTGCTCTATTGGGAGTTTTAACTGAGTTTTAAAAAAAACAACTAAAACTACTTTTTTCCACTATTCCACTTCATTGATTCTGGAAATATATAAAACTTATTTTACAATGATTATGATCAATTGACCCTATTGATTGTTGTGTGTTTCTTGCTATCTATAAATCTTTTTGGATAAAAGCAAATGTTAAATGCATAAATTAAGTGTTTTTCCTAAAATACATGTGTTTCATCTGCAGCTACTTACTAACCATTACGAGCGCTGCTGGAAGTACTACTGTTTACCCAATGGCTGGGCTAATTTTGGTGTATCATCAGAAGAAGAGCTTCATCTAACCCGAAAACTCTTTTGGGGGATTTTTGAATCTCTGGCTCACAAGGTAGAAATCAAAAGTGCTGTTTCTAGTACTGAATGTCCCTGAATGAAAACACAAAGCACTTGTAATTTTGATTTTTGTTGTGCTCACTGTTAGAAATTCGATGCAGAGCTGTTCAAAATCGCAATGCCTTGCATATGTGCGATTGCTGGAGCCATTCCTCCTGACTATGTGGATGCCAGTTACTCTTCCAAAACTGAGAAAAAGGCTTCTGTCGATGCTGAAGGCAATTTTGACCCAAAGCCTGTTGATACCACAAAGTACTTGTATACCTGGAATTTTTTAATGATATTAGTTCAACCGAGAGTTCAAAAAGTTGAGATTAATTTTTTTTTACTTTTTAATAGCACTATCATTCCTGAGAAGTTGGATGGTTTCATCAACAGATATGCTGAATATACACATGACAGATGGGCGTTTGAAAAGGTATGCGCAATATTTATTTTTCATGTAATGTAGTTAACACAAAGGAGTGCATTTAAGTGTATCTTTTTTACTGTCTCTTTGACATAAAGTAAACGTTCAAACTGAAGGGTTCCGATAAATTATTTCCCTAATTCTCTTCAGCAGTTATATGCTTAGAGTCACAAATTAAGCATTTATTTCTTTATAAGTGTCTAATCAGTGTCATTATATTCTTCAGATTCAAAACAATTGGACGTTTGGTGAGGTGTTGGATGAAAATGCCAAGACACACCCTATGCTCAGGCCTTACAAAACCTTCTCTGAAAAGGTTTCGTGTCCTTTTCTATCTTTGACTCTTTAGCTTGCTGTGATTTGCAAGTGTCTTATGTGCTACATTGCTTAAATTTAGGATAAAGAAATCTACCGCTGGCCTATTAAAGAGTCAATAAAAGCTATGATTGCCTGGGAGTGGACTCTGGACAAAGCCAGAGATGGAGATGATGAAAAAACAGAGAAGAAGACGGCTCGCAAGATCTCTCAGACTGCGCAGGTAAACACAGATGGGGAATAGAAGAATAAATGTGCAGCGTAATGTGTTAAAAATCTTTGAACTGAGATCATGTCCATGGCCACTGGTGTATAAAGTCAAGCTCCTAGAAAGATAGACTCCATTTGTGAAAGAATGGGCCTCTTTCAGCGAACCAGGTGCAACATCAATGTTTGACCTCGCAGTTGTGCGTCTTTCAAAATGCTGATGGGTATACACACCCTAATCAATGAAAGAAGCAGAGGTGACAGAAGAGAGTCCTTCCTCCTCAAATGTGAGACCCTGGCTCAAACGATTCACTTTGGAATGACCCACCATGCCCCTTTTCCTTACCGGAACACAAACTATTGGGCACTAGTGACTCTTAATATTTACTGTTGTAAATATCCATCTTAAGGAACTATTTGTACCTGTGCCCATGCCTCATTCATAACTTGTGATCCAAAAGGTAAAAGAAGATGTGTGAATAATTTTGCCAATAAAATCGATGTACCAAGCACACACTATCTATATGCAGTACTTCTTTAACAGAGACACCTTTAAAATCATAGTAACAGAAACTTTCCAAATAACTCTGATCAAAATTTTACAAAGCCTGGTAAAATTGGCCTGAGCACAAAAACTGACACACAAAAGGTTTACCACGCTGTAAACCATAATCACCTACAGCACGCTTTCTTGTAAAAGTGTTGTGCATAAAAGGTTTCAGAGCTTCAGGGCTCCTGATGGACCCTTGCCTCTTTCATCCAGTGATACGCTGACATTTCAGAGCAAAAATTTACACAGCTTTTGCCAAGAGGAAAGGGTTTCTTTTACCACCAGAGAAGATAAAGAACCTCCTCAAGAGCTGGGGTGTCTGAATTTGGATCAGGGTCAGTCAGAATCCCAACCCGTAACTATGAGTGGGGGGAAAAAGTATTTACAAAATTGTTATTGTCAGAAAAATGGCCAGCAAGAAATGTTGCTGTAATCAGAAACAGCCAAAGATGTGTTTGTTCCTCATTAAAAATACCTCATTCAATGATGCCCACCAATGATGCACATTTCTAAACAGAGGTGTAGTTGACCAAATGGAGGATCTTTTGACACAAACATTGGCGAAATTCATTATTGGCTAGGCTGCCTAAATTTTTGTGCATGTTTGAATAATTCTTGCACACTTTCCATAAACCAAATAAACTTTATTTTACTTCTCAAATATCACTGTGTTTGTCTCCAATATGATATATTTAACAGACATTTCTCTTTCAATCAATGATTATTAAGGAAAATCATGAAAATGGGGTGCCCAAACCTTTGCATACCACAATTAAAGTGACAACATTGAGGAAAAAACGTTTTTGAGTTTAGTGGACCTTTTAGTTTCTCTGTAAAAGTATATACATTAATGAGGAAAATTGAAAATGTTCTTTACATTTTTTATAGGCAACCTACGACCCGAGTCATGGCTATAACCCGCAACCCATTGATATCTCAGGCATGACACTCTCCAGAGAGTTACAGGTACTGTACACAAAGATACAGTGCATTCAGTTCTTCCAAAGTTTTAAAGAAATGGTTCGATAATATCAACCGAAAGCATTATATCTACCTTTTTTTCAGTCCATGGGAGAGCAGCTGGCAGAAAACTACCACAACACATGGGGCAGAAAGAAAAAAATGGAATTACAAGCCAAAGGTGTGATTTTCTGCAACGTCCGTATGAGATTGTGAAACTTTTGTTAAAGGTTTAGACATGTGCGTTTGTGATTAGGAGGGGGAACACACCCTTTGCTCGTGCCGTATGACACACTGACGGCTAAAGAAAAGGCCAGAGATCGAGAAAAAGCTCATGAGCTCCTCAAATTTCTGCAGCTCAATGGATACGCTGTCACAAGGTACTGGAACCATGGAATACCTCTTATATTTTCAAAAATGATGTACGTACGCCTATGCTAATGAAGTCTTTCCGTCCAGAGGGCTCAAAGATATGGAAGGCGATATTTCGTCTATAGAGAAGAGGTTTGCGTATGGCTTCCTACAGAAGTTGCTTAAGTGGATGGACATCGCCCAAGAGTTCATTGCACATCTTGGTATGACTGTCCTTTATTTTTGGATGGCTGTTGAATTGTGGCTAATGTTTTGGGTTTACAGAGGCGGTTGTGAGCAGTGGCCGTGTGGAAAAGTCACCACATGAGCAAGAAATCAAGTTCTTTGCAAAGGTGAGGTGGTTTTGTGGTTTATCGACTCATTAACTGTTAATAATGGTATTTGTGTTCTCTTCAGATTCTTTTGCCTCTGATAAATCAATATTTCAAAAACCACTGCCTCTACTTCCTTTCAACACCCGCAAAAATCCTGGGAAGTGGTGGACATGCCTCTAACAAAGAGAAAGAAATGATTGCAAGGTGACAACATATGAAAACATGACAGGTTTTGTGTTAAAGTCCAAATCTATTTTGTATTCACTCTTGCTTAATCTATGCTCTTTGCCTCCTTTACTCCTCTCTCGTGCTCACTCTTCTTGTGTCTTTGGTTTCTTTTACTGTCATAAATCAGCATCTTCTGTAAAATGTCTGCCCTGGTGCGGCACAGAGTGTTTCTTTTTGGTAAGAAATCTTTTCTGATTTCCTCAGTCACTTTTCCTTGCGATTCAGCCCTCTATTCTCAGAACATCTACCGGTAATTGCCTCAATGTTTAGGAGGTTACATTTCGGTCCTTTATTTTTCTGATGCTTAGGCACGGATGCCCCTGCTATTGTCAACTGCCTTCATATCCTTGCACGGTCTCTTGATGCCAGGTATGACACTTTTTTTTTTAAGTAAAACTGTTTTGAAAACCTGCTACAGCCAAATATTTCAAATTCTGACTCGGACGGCACCAGCTTCATTCTTTTTATGTTGTGGATATGGATTTTTGGCTGCAATTTTTCCATGAAGACCACTTCTGACCCACCGGTGCTGACTGTACTGCTGCAAATCTTCCAGTTTTTAAGGGTTATTTAAGCTCAATGTGCCTTTCATCTGCTGGAGAAAAAGTTCCTTTTTGGTTTTTCAAAAGAGCTCAAACAGCACATATTGAGATCCCAGTCTACTTTGAAATCTTGTTGATGCGGTATAACTACCCTGTGTCTTGTTGCTATACTCGTTCTCTACCTAACCTTTTGCACAGTACTGTATCTTTAATTTTAACAGTAAAATATGAATGAAAAAAGCAGATATTATTTTTTTCCTTCAATTTCTTGCTACATTTTTACGACAACCCAAGTCTCTGCATGCACCAGTGCCAACCACAGTGGCTGTTTGAATTAAATTGGAATGATGCAATACACCTATTGTTACATTTTGATTTTAAGTATAATGTGTAGATTTCAAAAAGGTTACTAGCATTTATATTTTTGGTTTTAAAAGAACGTTACAGGAGTTCTGACGCATAATTTGCAAGGTAGCTCAAATTAAAATGTGAGGAAACGTGTGATCGTCTTTCAGTTTTTTTTGTAGACCCCAATTTTTTTGCTATCAGTGCCATCTATTGGTGAAAAGAATTGACAACCCTTGGAAGGCCTGTGATATGGCTTGTGTTTTTGAAGTTCTTGCACAAAAAAAGCATACTGGCACAAAAAGAGCACTGCTCGCTAAAAATTTTTTGCGTTGAAAAAAAAATTGATAGTCGGAATTGGATTTTTTGCACAATTTCAGGTTTGTTGTGGCATTATTGTGTACTGTAATGAAGCTGGGGCCACAAAAAAACAGTTTAAAGGTAATTTATTAGAGCAAATTGTATTGTACAAGATTTCTCAGTGTAAATTTTAAGTTGTATAGCAATATTTTACTGGTCATGAACCCCCTCCCCCCAACTTTAACAGAACTGTGATGAAATCTGGACCTGAGATTGTGAAAGCAGGGCTACGTTTGTTTTTTGAGAGTGCGGCTGACGACATCGAAAAGATGGTGGAAAACCTCAAGCTCGGAAAAGTGTCGAAAGGCAATCAGGTAGAAATTGACACTTTGGGGTTTTTGATTCCTCGCTTTTTTGCATGACTCCACCCACATTCTATTTTTTTCCCCTCAGCCGGTAAAAGGTGTTTCCCAGAACATAAACTACACCACAACAGCTCTGCTTCCTGTCCTCACCTCACTGTTTGACCACGTCGCTCAGCACCAGTTTGGAGACGATGTCATCTGTAAAGAATATTTTAAAATCAGGATTTGGGTAATTATGTAAAACACTAATACTTTTCCCCACCTCCACCAGTGGATGATTTGCAGATGTCCTGCTACCGAATCATGTGCAGTATCTACTCTCTTGGGACCGTGAAAACACCTCATGCAGAGAGGTTTGTTAGTGCATGCCCTCTATTAGAAACCTTAGGATTTTACATTTTATGGCTTTTATTTAAACAGGCACAGACCAGCTCTGGGAGAGTGTCTCGCTCATCTTGCGGCAGCCATGCCTGTGGCCTACCTGGAACCCAATCTTAATGAATACAACGCCTTTTCGGTGTACACTACAAAGACACCAAGGGAAAGAGCTAGTAAGTAATACCTGCAAACTTTCATTAAAGGTCCTCTCCATTCAAACGTGTGTTGGATGCAGGGTTCTTTCAATTACTCTCTGTGTTTGTGTATTTATTGTCCTCTTTCCCTCCATTCCTGTTGAAACACAAGTAAATGTAAGTGCTATATCACCAATTGAAAGTTCAATCAAGGAGGTGGGCATATTTCTGCCTCTCTTACTTTTGATTGGCTCTTGTTGGCTTCTGTCAATTGTGGTTTAGGGTTGGGCTTATGTGTTGGGACTGGAGATTAAAGCTGAAGGTTTAGGGACATATAACCCGTCGAGGATGGCTTAAGTTGCTCTAATAGAGATGTAAAGGATGGGTCACGGGTGGCGAGAGAGCCCCACATGGGTCTTTATTTAAATATTACATAATAATAACAAAGGAAAGTCTCCAGTCTGCCAGGACTACTCGTGGTGTAGATGCCCGATCCACTAGAGATCTAACTCTTCCAGGGTGGGTTTGGAGTAAACTTGATGGAAACTTGTCGTTATTATATATCAAGAGTTTACAAAAAGATAACCGTCGGCCATGACTCTACTTGATCTTACACAGATTCCCCATGACCCTTAATGGACTGTCAAGAATTTAGAGTCCTTTTCTCCGACTGGAACTTTTCTGGATATGTCCAAGAAGTCGAAGAACAAAGAACATCATTCAAAGATATAAAAACAACGTTCAGAATTGTACAGCTAAGAAATAAAAGCTGCCTGGAAAATGCTACTTTATTGTATATTTATAAATTTAAATGGGGGGGGGGTGTTATATGTTTTGCAGGCATATAGTGTCGTTTTTTTAGCACAATCAAGTAACAATTTTACCTACAGTTAGATTGTAATCGCTGTACTTGTCATAAAAAAACCTGTCTCTTTAAGAGGCCCCTCCTTCTTTACGGCACGCCCCTTCAGTGCGTCAATAATAAACAATAAGAATAAAATACAACCTAGCCAATGTCAAGTTATGTAAGCTACCGATGCTAACAAAACTATTGTGTCTGTACAAATCTAATGCATAAATGGTAAAAATACGTATATTTGAAGCTATATTATCATAATGTAATAAGATGTAAAGGAGCGACATAACAGCTTTCTGTGTTGTTCATGTAGAAACACTAAATTTGGTATTCTAAGAATACGGTGGAAGCTAGCTGATGTCATGTAATGTAAGCTACCAATGCTAACAAAACAATGCGAGTTGCGGTTCAGTTTACTTGTGTAGGTTCCGATGGAGTGCTCTGGAGAGTTGGGATTGCACTGTCTTTTAGCGACAATCTGCTTATGAGTCCACTATCAAAAAAGCTTTTGTTTAAAAAGCAATCATCAGAGAAATGTCTTGAACAAACGTTGCAAATTTTTTTGGAAGGAGGGTTCGTTCCAAAAATTAAGTCCAACCATTTTTGACGAAGCGTGTCATCCTTGGGAAGCGTAAAGAGAGGGCTCTCTCCTTGGCATCCAAACATACATCTCCTTTTAGAAGTCATTTTGTAATCCGGAGAACTATAGAGAAAAGCACTCTGAACAAGGAGCTTCGTTAACACGTAGTGAGACCAGCTGTTGCTAACAGTAGCTCCCTCAGCTGTAAATGTGAGTCTTTGTCGGAGTTGGAGGGGGAGGAGCTGTGCAGCAGCAGACGGGGGACAGAGGCGGAGCAATGCAAAAGGGCCGGGGCTTCGCAGAACAGAGCGTTTTAGACTCCACAATGTCTAGCGCAGGAGATTCAAGGATTGCTCACATATGCATGAATGATTCACTGTCACGATTCAAGGTAAAAAAAAAAACAAAAAACATCACAATTCAGGTGCCTTTTTGATAAGGGATTGACATTATAACACAACAGAAAGCTCAATAAAGTAGATTTTGCATAATACCCCCCCTTTAACGAAATAAAAATGTGTTATCTTTCATTTTATGTTTTATTTAAAAAAAACAATTCTGAGAAATTTAATTGATACAAACATCGTCTATTTAATTATTTATTCATAATAATTTGAGACTTCTTTTAATTTGTCTTCTGATCAAGTTTTAAGTAAATGCTTAGGGAAACTTTCATCTGACTTACTTAACTGAGAATAAATACATAGTACGGATTTGGGTTTGAAAGAAACTCTGTTGAACAGTTTGACTAACAGCTTTGCTGGAGTTTCACATTGTGACCAAATTCGTCTGATATGATTCTAAAATTGTTTTCCTCTCCACAGTCCTAGGCCTTCCGAACGAAGTCCAAGAGTTGTGTTTGGACATTCCTGAGCTTGACATTTTACTGAAAGAAATTGGGGACCTGGCTGAATCGGGAGCTCGTTACACTGAAATGCCTCATGTGATCGAGGTCACGCTGCCCATGCTTTGCAATTACCTGCCTCGTTGGTGGGAGCGTGGTTTGGAGAATTTTCCTGAGCTGGAGGGCAAACTGTGCACAGATGTCACCTCTGATCATCTGAACCAGCTCCTGGGTAGCATCATGAAAATCGTGGTCAATAATCTGGGAATTGATGAAGCCTCGTGGATGAAGAGGCTTGCTGGTACGAAAGCTATGTGTTTGAATCATGTGGTAAATTTACACTGGATCTTAACATGTTTCTTTGTTCTGATCCAGTTTTCTCTCAGCCAATTGTGAGTCGAGCCAAACCCGAAATGCTCAAATCCCATTTCATTCCCACAATGGAAAAGCTAAAGAAGCGCACTTCAAAAGTGGTGGCGGAAGAGGAGCATCTACGACTGGAGGGAAAATCTGAAGGAGATGAGGAGGAGGGAACTATTCGAGATGAATTCGCCGTTCTCTGCAGAGACCTATACGCCCTTTATCCTCTTCTTATCCGCTATGTGGATAACAACAGGTATGATGTTGTTTCATTTTGAGTCATTTTAACAGATAAATTCCACTTTTAGAAAGTTTCTGTCATGTGGGTTTTAGAGCAAGGTGGCTGACGTGTCGGGATGCAGATGCAGAGGAGTTGTTTCGAATGGTGGGAGAGGTTTTCATCTTCTGGTCCAAATCTCATGTAAGATACTGGTGTCTCATTATTTGTGGTAAAAATTAAACAAACAAGTGAAACTACACGATTCTCTATCTCTATTTGCAGAATTTCAAACGTGAAGAGCAAAACTTTGTGGTCATGAATGAAATTAACAACATGTCGTTCCTCACGGCTGACAGCAAGAGTAAGATGAGCAAGGTGAGGCACTTTGAACTGGAAATGAGGATTAGGTTTTCCTGTTGGATTAAGAAATTTTATTTAATATTAAAAATTTATTTTTATACAAATATATACATATTTAAGTGTAAACTTAAGCTATTGTTTTGATAGTTTGGGATTTATTGAGTCAGGATGTAGAGCAGATTTAGAATAAGCAATTATCCAAATGATTAACAGATTTTGGAAAGTTTAAGAAACTCGTCATCTTTAAGTAATTTATTTTGTTACATAAATATCTATGTTTTTTTTGTTCTCAACTCTTTACTGATTTTGAACATTTGCCCACTGTAAAAGAAATGATGTAGAAAGGTGTGTTTTATTTCAACGACGAGAGACAGCAATAAATAAATTCTGAAAAAAATATTTACATTTACTTAAGGGTTAACTACCTCTTTAACCCTCTGTTAATCAGTACGAATTCTGGGACCCTTAAAATAGTGGCAAAAATCTGTTATGAAGAATTGAAGAAATGGTCATAAAGGGATTATACATTTTTGGATTTAGTTTCTTTTTTATTAGTTTTATTTTTATACTTTTTGTTAGTTGTCAGGTGCAAGTTTTTAAAAATATAACTAAGTAATGTGTTTACATTTTCAAACATTTTCTCAAATATTTACAATAACAGTCTGGCAGCCTTAAGTGCCCCCATGAGTTTAATCCTGTCTTGCCATCTACGCAGAGGATCAGCTTCCTTTGACTAGTGCAGATTACATTCAAAGATAGCTTGAAACTTATTGAAAATGTCTTTAATTTGTCATTAAATTTGAATCTCTAACTCATTACTAGTCAAATAACATTTGTAGGTGTCTGTGATTGGAATTATGACTAGGCATGTGCACAAGCCAACTGTAAACAGCTAGACATAGAAAGTGCAAAAACAGTTCTAGTTAGTTATACTTATTCATTTTTATTATTGTTTTTTTATTATTATTTTTCTCAGTTAGTGAAATTAATTTGTTGAGTCCAAAGAACCATATAACCAATTTTTTGAATGGGTCAAATTGTCAAATACTTAACCCGCATAAGTGAAAATTAGTTTATACATTTCCCTTTTTTTAAATATTTTTGTTTGGTGTTAAAACCATCAAATATTCAATTTAGTGTCTGGTCATTTCTCTGTTCAAAATCACAAAGGCCACACATACGGCTATGTATTGCTATACCTATATCTCATCTTTTTCGACAATCAAATATATTTTTTCAGAGTTTTTTTTTATTAGTTAGTTAGTACACGTTTAATAATAATAAAAAAAAAAACAGTAGTTAGTATTTTTTGGATCGATAGATTTTGAAAATCAACGACCAGTTGGGCGTTTTGACTTTAAACCTCACCTCAGAAGGTAAAGTATGCTTTTATAAAAATGCTTTTATGACAATTTCTACCAGTCATTGGCTTGAAGCCTCAAGTGCTTTTGAGATTGAGTGTTAATGGTGTTGTCTTTCTGACTGTGCCCTGTCCTCTTTTTTCTCATCTGGATGCTGGTGGGTTTCTAGGCCGGGGACTCTGAGGTTAGCTTCTCTGTCTGCACGACTGCTGTGCCACCGCATGGCAGCTCACATTCGGGGGCACATTTCATCAACTCCCCCAACACACTGGCAATGATGACAGAGACTTGTTTAAGGGTCTTTAAGGATGACATACTTTTGCTTACACCCTTGATTTTTTTTTTCAGATCTATTTATGGATCAGAGTATAGGGGAATTTATTAATAAAATTATGAATTTATTGACCAATCCAGAATAAAGAGTAAAAATAGTTTAGATCCCCTGAGTGATTTAAGCCATTCCACCAAATAGGAGCCATTTGCTTGTTGTAATTTTACCCCCCAAAAATTCTACTTGATTTCAAAACAGATTCCAATATCATACACACTTAAGTGTTTCAAATGTGTATTGGTCCATCTTACATAATGTATTTAAATTTATAAAGTACTGAATGTATAAACAATTTATTCTTACTAACTCTCTTGTTATTCTTTAAATGAGTCACAGGATCAAAAGTAACAGGACTGAGTTTTTAGCAAAGACAGGGTAATATTTATTAAATGATTCCAACACAAAATCATCAAATATGTAAATAAGAAACTTACCTTTGCTCTTCCCATGGCTTTCTAAAGATCCAAGTGATGCAATGTTCTGCTGAAAAACCGACTCATGGAAATTCCACAGTTTTTCCACGGGAGGAGGCTGGGAACATTTAACTAAGTAAGAATAGATATTTTTGTAAATAAATGTATTTTTAAACAAATATTATTTATGGATCTACATATCAATGCATAATTATATTTTATGGGGGAGTGTAGAGTCAGAGACTAAGGACAATCAATAAATACTAGAATCAGTAATAGAATAATACATTTCAGTGTTTTATGTGGATTTAAATGTGCAGTAATTTACATGTTTTAGCTTAAATTTGCAATAAAAATGTTTTTATTTCTACTTATAAAGACCCAGGGACAGAAATGGCACCTGTTCAGTGGAATGACTCATTTATTAAATACAACATATTAAATCTATACAAGCCTACTTTATTTCAAGAATTTGTTAGGAAGGCTTTTTTTATCTAAGTAATTTTAAAAAACAATTATGCGTGTATTAGTTATAGTCATAAAGTAAAATCGAGGCGAAAATGATATTTTATGATCAAAAAAACAACTAACCTTTACAAATGTAATTAAATATATATATATATATATATATATATATATATATATATATATATTTTTTTTTTTTTTTTTTTTCATTTATTAAAATACATTATTTATGATGTCTCATAATTTGCAATTAAACTGAAAACTATTACCTTCCACTGTAAAGCACACATTTTTTTGTATATTCTCAATATTGTCTGCAACATTTTATTTGAAACAGATTTAAATTATTATAGCATTAATGACACATTTTATGAAAACAGAAAACAGTTCTGGATTATGCAAAAGGTTAAATGTTTTCTACTTCGTAAACCATTCATATACTATTACCGTAATGTTTTGATCAAAATCGCCAAAATAAATATAGTACAAGCCATTTCCTGCCAGTGTGTGAGGGGGAGAGTCTGAGCAGAGGCGTTTGATGAAAGAACTCTATGTAGCGTCAGGCTCATGGCACTTGATTCCATGCCTGTCGCTGAGGGTCTGAGGCCCTGGAGCCTGTGCCATCACCCTGTACAGCAGTTTGCATCTGTTGGACTGTACTTTCGGATGGGGATCTTCATCTTTTATGTTCCTTTTCCTTTTGAGTTAGCGTTAGGTCATTGTTCAACTCAGTATAGTTGTGGCAATGCTTACATAGATCTATTTGAAAAGTAGTCGAGTTCAGATAATGTAAATACAAATGTAGATTTGAGTCATTTAGAGTCCATCCTCTAATGTGTTGTTTAATTCCACACTAACCAGAATTACAGTTACACTCACAAATCCATCTTGTTTAAATTTTGCCTCCCCATCCACCCCTTTTAACCCATGACCCCTAATGCAATCAAAAGCAAATGATTGAGGTGGGATTATGGAAAAGGGGATTAAATATAAGCACTTATAACTAATGGAAACTTGACTTTAATGTTCAGTTGCATTAACATTGCAGTGGCTTTAATTCTGACTGGGGATATCTTTATAAAAAAAAACAATTGCTACTCAAGGATTTGAAAACAGAAGCAATAATTCTTCAAAACAAAAAAATGTATTTGAATTGGAAAGCGCTTAGCCTTTTGTGCTTTAACATTGGTAATACACTGAAAAAATGTATTGGTCGCACAGTGAACACTAAACACTTTTTCCCCATTAATCTCTTTATAAATTGGCATAAATCAATTTTTCAAAATGTGTTCAGTTTTGTTCACAAAACATTTTTTTTAACTGTCAAAAAGAATTGCTGGTGGCTGGCACTGCTGCTGTTTCATAATTGTGCATTTTGTTGTGATATTTAAAGTGAGTATTCATATTGGCATCTAAATACATTTTAAAAACTTTTTGAAATCATCAGAAAAGTATGAGATTTAGGCCCCAACACAAAGAGTTAGAGATGGAGCAGGTGGTGCTTTGGGCTAAGCTGATTGAATGCTTGTTTCTTATTTCTATTTGGATTAACGATAACGTTTTGGAATACGCCCTATTTTCCATTAAACAAGAAATTATTTTTTATATTCAAGAATTTCATGTTATTGTCCATCTGTGGAGTTTGGGACTTGTTAATATGAAATATGTAGCTGGGTTGTCTCTTATAAATGCAAAATCTGTTGACTCTCTTTAGTATAAACAAACCAACATTTTGGAAGCAACTGTTTGTGAGATGAACATCGAGTAGTCACTAAACTGTGTTTAAAATGCATGTGTTACTGCGCTCCTTTGATAATGTTGTTGCACAGGAGGCTGAATTTGTTGGGTTGTTTCATGAGAGCAAAGGCTTAGAAGCAGTTTGCTAAGTTCAATGTATTTTAAACTGCTTTCTCTATTTAGTAGACGAACGATGGGCCGGATCACACAGCTTAAAGATGTGTAATATCTGTAGAAAATATCTTTTCATTGGCAGTTTTAAGTTAATTCACTGATAAACAGATTCTTAAGCTCACATCTGATTAACTGTGCAGTTCATTCTGAAGCGAAGGAAACTAAAAGTTTGCAGAGAGAGCACCCAATAATAACTGAACATTTCATTATAAGCACATTTTAATATAGCAATACAAGAAATAATGCCTGTCTCCAGGTAAGATAACAAGTAAATGTTTTTCAGAACCGAGGCAAAAATTTGTCTTTTGACAGCAACATTTTTTTAATTTAAAAATGTTAAAATGTATTTTTGCTATTTTGAATGATTGCTTAGTGATTTTATAAAAAATTATAGTATACATAGTTTAGTATTTTTATAAGCAATAACACTCATATAATTATTGTTTTCAGTTACATATCTGATATTTTGAAGGCTTTTTGAACAAGAATCCAACAACAATCCTTTAAACATAAGTGCTATAGAAAATGTCCTCCATTGTTTATATCCGTTCTCCATCTGCTGATGTTTTTAGAATCATGGCAGAGTATGTCATGAATGAGAACTAAAGTCGTAAAGGACGTACAATACCCTGTGCATCCTGACTCTCTTTGAGGAGAAGTGCTCTGGGGCCTCATGTATGAACACTGCAAAGACATCAAAACCTGACTTGTATCATTACGTGGGAAATTAACGTGGGAATGGGTGTTTTCTCATGCAAGGATTATGTTTAGCGTACGTTCTGCTATTTGTTCAGTTAAGTCTCTAGCACTCTAGCACTCACCCAGTGAATTCACAGTAAACACAAAGCTAGTGGTTCTCAAACTTTTTTGGTCGCGCCCCCCCTTTAAACCTTTAAAAGAACCCCCCCCCATGTAAAATACTAATTATTTAATAATTAATTAATTATTATTTTAATGTAAAATAAATGTAGCTACTCCTTAATGTTAAATAACTCATCATTAACTTATTCAAGTGACAATTCAGTCGCATAGAAACAATTCTATGCTTGCTGTTCTAATATAAATCCTTATGATTTTTGTCAGCTTATGAAAAGCCATATAACTCCATTAATGAAGGATCAAACTGTCCAAGTGAAAAAAGAAATATAGCATTTTTGTAATTTGTTTAGCGAAAAAAAACCCTCACAGACTGAAGACAATGCATATCAATCATCTGCTTATCATCAGGCTCAAGAAACAGATCACAGATAAACTATTAGCTCCGCCCATTTCACATCAGGTGTGGCGTGAGAAATCACTCAAATGCGTGAGTCTTACATTCAGTGTGAGAGTTGGCAGCTCTGCAGTTTTCACTCGTGAGTATGGATGCAGAAAGCCAGAAACATCGTTGCTGCTACCATAGCCAAAGGCATTGTGGGAAATGTAGTTTTTTTTTCGTTTTCGTCTTTTTTTTTAGATACTCAAAACTTTTAACCTCTCGCGGGCCACATTAGATTACATGGCGGGCCACATCTGGCCCGCGGGCCTTGAGTTTGATACATGTGCTCTACGTCTTTTGGCTGTTTATTTTTTTGTTCTTTTCTTCTCATCTGCTGATGCGCCCCCCCTGCGCCCCAAGCCAACAATCCCCCCCCCCCCCCGCCCCCGCCGGGTTCGCCCTCCACTTTGAGAACCACTGCACTAAGCCATCCAGACGCAACTACTATAAAAATAGTAATAATAAACCTAGTAAATGTGTTTTTTGCCCATTTATGGACAGGAATGTTAAAGAAAGACTTGATTCTTAAACTGTTGTCAAGTACTAGTCCAATTGTAGCAATTGGTGTGACTTTTAATTTGTTACATTCCTCTTATTATTTGAATTAAGGCAAAAAAAAGCATATATGTATTTTTTAATTCCAAAATAATTTTTTTCTGGTTTAGGAACTCATAACTTTTATTGCATTAGTAAAACACTCAAATTTCTTACGTTTTATTATGAACTACAAAAGACACTGTTTCAAATAAAATAATAATTTTTCTTTTTAAACACCTGCCAAAAGCACAGTCAATTTAGTTTATGTAAATTTGTGTTTATTGCTTGATTTTGGCATCATATTGCTGTCTTGTTACAATTAAATTAAATTAAATTCAAATTACTTTATTGGTCCCTCCCCCTAAAGGCAATTCAGAGGTGCATAGTAGTAGCTACTCAAGATAGTATATACCGTATATTAGGGGTGGGCGATATCTCGATATTTAAAATATATCGAGATATTTTTTAAACTCGATATGAATTCTGGCATATCGTATATATCGATATAATGTCTTATTTTTAATTTTCGCCACTTTGCTTGTGTGCCTTCTCTGTGCTGCGCTCGTCCGCGCCTCCTTGCTTTTGTTCCCCCTCCCCTTGCCTGTCGTCTCATTCAACATGGCGGCGCCCGCAACTAGCCCGGAGGCTACTTGTTGCAAAAAAAGAACAGCTGGCTCCATTATATGGAAATACTTCGGTTTTAAGTCGTCAGACGAACAACAGACAGATGTCTACTGCCGTGAATGCCGTGAAAGTTGCTGCCAACCAAAGCGCAACTAATCTCCACAATTCTATAACGCGGAGTGTAGAATATGAAAGACAGAGCGGAAGGTGGTGTAGCATCACAGAGTCCGCTGCATTTCACATAGCGGTGGACATGGCACCCATATCCGTCGTTGAACAACGTGGCTTTAAACGTATGCTAAAAACACTTGATCCCAGTCAGATACAGTTTACCGAGTCGGCATTACTTTTCGAGACAGGAACTCCCGCGACTGTACACTACAGAGAGAGCGCGGCTTGCTCCTGAATTGGAAAAGGTTACTTACATTCTTACAACAGAGGTCCTGCAAAGATGAGTTGAGTTGAGTTGTTTTATTTTTGAATGAAAAGAAGGCAATGTGTATTATTTTACAGTTAAATTATTATTTATGTTATCAGGGATTTTGTTTAAATCCTAAATGTTACAGGAGCACTTTGTCCCTATTCACTGCCTGCTTTTTAGTTGTTTTATTTTTGAATGAAAAGGCAATATGTATTTCTTTATTGTTTTATAATATTTATACAAGGATTTCTGAAAGAAAATGTGCAGAAGCACCTCTGAGCGTCAATAAAAAACGACGTTGAAATTTGTAATATTTGTTTTTGCAGTAGTTTTTTTTTTTGGGGGGGGGGGTTAAATCCTGTCGATATCGAGATATATCGTATTTCGAGATATAGCAAAATATATCGAGATATATTTTTTGCTTCATATCGCCCAGCCCTACCGTATATATATGTATATGTATATATGTACAATTTTATATGTGCAATTTTAACCCAAGCAGCAACTGTCTTTCAAAGCAAAATAAAGAATAATATAACAATAATAAAAAAACCCAAAAGTTTCATCCAGGTGTGCTCATTAACAAGATTAGATGTATATAAATTAGTCAGGGAGACTCAGAGAATCTACATGGTAACACAGATTAGAACATCTGAATTTATTTCTGTGTAAATACATTTCCATCTTTAAAGCTATGCAATGTTTTTATGAGAAATCCATGCAAGTGTTAGTACATGAGGCCCCTCGTCTCTTCACTGCAGTCACATCATGCTGCTGGAAAGAGGTTCACTGCCAAGAACCCACCCCCCAATCCAAAAAGTCCTTTTATATACATTTCATAAAATAGATATTTCAATTATACACATTTTGCATTAAATTCAGGTATATTTAATGTCATGTAGCTCTAATATTCAATGTTTCAACATTGACATATCCTAAATAATTATTTTTTTTTTTTATCAGTGGCAACCCCCTAAAAACTTTATAAACATTTTAAATATAGCTTCAAGATTCACACATGAACTATCTTCGCTGAGTGAGCTGTGCTTGTGTTTGCAGTTTCTCATTCCCTCCTGTGGGCATGTTTTGAGTGTGCACAATAATTTGTTTTCTGTGCATGAAATGTATTAAGCTCTACTGACTTGTTGCCTACCAGTTCTTGCTTTTTTACCTCAAGTGCTTGGTTTTATTCAGTGCCTAAGCTAAGACAATGACCAAGTTGAATGCATTTCCCCCACTTTGATGTCATCTCTTTGTTAAAATCTGAGATTTCAGCTTCAGACCTCATGTATTATGTCTTGTCTTCCCAACTAAGCCCCACTGTTGTCAATTCTGATGGCAAGCAACCCTGAACATTTACCCCTTCTACCCTTTTAATGACCCATTAATCAGAACGACTCATGTCCAGGATTTTAACGCTAAGTTGTTGTTAATGAGCAAATTCTTCGTGCAATGGTATTGGCCCCTAAGGGCTCTGAATTATTTAGGGGGCGTTACACTTATATTCTACGAACTGAGGTGAACTTCAGTATTTGGTCCTACTAAAATATGACATCGGGTTTCTTCACTAAGTGATTATTTCATGATGTTTATGCCACTTTCATGATTTTTATTGTCATCTCAGGCTGGAGGATCAGATGTGGAGCGAACCAAGAAAAAAAGACGGGGAGATCGATACTCTGTCCAGACATCTCTCATTGTGGCCGCACTGAAGAAAATGCTTCCCATTGGACTCAACATGTGTTCTCCAGCAGACCAAGAGCTCATAAATTTAGCCAAGACACGATATTCATTGGTAGTGTGGTCACCGTATATCTTGTGTCTGCTTCGGACAACAGTGCTGTGCAAAATTTTTAGGCAGGTGTAAAAAAACAAATCTTGCTTTCAGGAATTTAGGTAATAATCTATTCAAAAATCAATGTGATCAAACAAAAAATTTAAATGAAACCAATCTGTTACTACCTTTTGCCTTTTATTGGCATTTGCTACACACAGCAATGCCACACACAGGTCGAAGCCCGGTCTGATACAGAAACAGCTGTGTAGGAGGCTTAAAACTAGGCAAGGAACAGCCACCAAGGTGATGTTGAGTAATGCTGTTTCCCGCTATATCGAGATTGAGCACAGCAACAATACACAAGGTAGTTATAGTGCATCAACAGGTCCTACACAACGATTTTAAAGCAGACTGGTGCTGTTCAAGCTCTTTTAAAAAAGCATTAAGAAATAGGCAATTTTGAGAATCATTCATGGAGTGGCCAGCCAAGAAAACATGGTGCAGCAGATGAGCCTTATCAAAGGTATTACCTTTCAAAAACCAAAGATGTCAGTAGTGCCATCAGCTGCAGAAACCAGTGGGACTCAGGTACACCCATCTTATTTCTGGAGAAGTTTGGCCAGACGTGCAGTTGAAGATTTGATTCGGACTAATGGTATTCTCAGTGTAAATGTATCCATCTTAAAATACCATCAGTGAGGCATATGATTGGCCACAAACATACAGCTGAAGTCATAAAGAACAAGAAGTACTGCAAATGATGGCATGGCACCCACAGAGCTCTGATCTCAACATCATCAAATGTCTGCCATTACATGGAGAGACAGAGGGATGAGAGAAAGCCACATACACAGGAGATCTGTAATTAGTTTTTACATTTTTACCGACCAGCCTTAAACTTTTGCACAGAATTGAAAGTGCTGTAATTTTTTTGTCTCATATGTTGTTTTTATGTAGCATCTCATTTTGTTTTCCTAGCCTTCAGTAGCTCAGAAAAGGATCACAGAAAAATGCTAAAAAATAATGCTGAACAGTGTAGTGATTTAACGGCTGCCATTTTTTTTTAAAGCTAGACTGAACCTCGGGAAAAATTGCCATGGACCGAAATTACAGAAAAAACCAAGGGTGTCTTAAAACGGAACATAATCTTAATTTGAGCATCACATGACTAAATCCAGAAATTTATCCCAGCAAACATCCACTGAACCAAGATTTGAAGATCTGGTTCTGATCCAGCAAGATATTAGATATCTTATATAAAGTGTATACTGGGATTTTAAACAATTTTGGTTGTCATCGCTCATAATGCATAACTGTTTATGTTTTAGAACTGAGATTACAGAATGAAACACAATTTAAGGATTTTAAATTTTTTGCGACTAGGTGGATTTCGAGAAATGCATCAGTTACTTTAAATTTAATAGTCACATAACTCAAAGATACTCAGTTAAAACCATGGGGTGGTTGGGGTTTCTAACTGCAATCAAGCAGCCAATATCTGTTGGAAATGTTCTCTTTTTGCAGTAAATTCAGTCCTAGCTCTTGCATTCAGTTACTTTTCATAATTATTTTGGTTGTTTGTCTTTGGTTTTTCACATCATTTCTGTGATATCTAAATTTTGTGATGATTGGCAGACAATAATGTTATGAACATCAGTAAATGACCATCCTTTGTCGTGTTCCAATGGGAACATTAAATTACTAGAAATGCACATTAAACTGTATAAACAGGGAAAAAAACTGTATAAACGTTTTCTCAGGGCTAAAAATGCTTAATGCATAAAGTTTAGACTAATGCTATTTATTACTAATTCTGTTTTACCTCTTTGATCCATAGAAAGACACAGATGAGGAGGTGAGGGAGTTCTTGCAAAATAATATGCACCTCCAGGGCAAGGTATTGGTGGACCTGTGTGTTTGTGCTGTCGATATCTTTACAAACCATTCAAAAGCATGAAAGATAATAAGCATTTCTGTCTCAGGTCGATAACCCGTCTATGAGATGGCAGATGGCACTGTACATGGAAATGGCTGGAAAGGCGGAGGATGCAGATGCCCCGGAGAAAGTGGTGAAACGGGTTCAGGAGGTCTCAGCCGTGCTCTATCATATTGAAGTGGTGAGTTTGACGTGAAAGTTTTGGTCTAATTTATTTTTCATTTTATACAAAGCAACTTACTGTTTCAGGGTAAGACAACAATCTGTTTGCTACAAGGTCATTACATTTGCTTTAAAAGGGCATTACTTAACAAAGAAAAGACCTTTTTATTTCGTACTGTCAGCAATTGCTCCCCATGGAAGAAAAATGTTACAAAATCTGAGAATAATTTTTTTTTAAACGAAAAGGTGAGGGTAACAAAAAGATCAGCAAAGCTTTACACTTCAGTCAAAATGCTGTAGCAGAGGTGGTCCAAAAATGTAAAAAAGATGGAAGTGCAACCATCCAGGCCATCCACGGAACTTTACATCTTTACAAGAATGATTTTGTGGCCCAAGTTTGATTATTAACCTTAATTTCATGTTATGGTGTTAAATAAAGTTTGATGAAGCTCAAAAAGTTTGAACATTGTTCTTCTGTTTATTGAGGCTCTGATTAAATTCCAATGTTTTTAAGGGGGGGGGGGTGTACTCATTTATGCCACGCACTGTACTTTATAAAGACTTATTAACTGATCCATGTGTTTTAAGGTGGAAACATGATGCAATAAAATTTCTTCCACTGTTCCAAATGTAATATTTTTGTCCCATAGGTGCTGAGCAGTATTATTAACTTGATATTTGATATTTAGTGTTTTTTTTTTTTCTTCATTTTGAGACGGAGCACCCCTTCAAGTCCAAGAAGATGGTTTGGCACAAACTGCTTTCCAAGCAACGACGTAGAGCAGTAGTTGCTTGTTTTAGGATGACTCCGCTTTATAATCTGCCCAGGTGAGACAAGATCATCCAAGCTTTTGATGTCAGCTGGTAGAATAGTAGAAAAAAACCAATGATGTAAAGCATACATTAGTTTTGAACTTTCTCTCTGATACAGACACAGAGCATCAAACATGTTCCTGGATGGCTATAAGCGAAACTGGATCCAAACTGAGGGATATTCATTTGAGGACAGAATGATTGATGACTTATCTGTATGTGCTCACGTGTTAACATAAATGTTGCATTTTAAATACTTACAGTGATGTATGTCTCATCGTTTTGTTTCTAATGTAGAAAGCGTTGGAAGAGGAAGAAGAGGAGGAGGAGGAAAAAGAGACGAAGCCAGACCCTCTTCACCAGCTCATCCTACACTTTAGCCGCACTGCTCTGACTGAGAAGAGGTGAGAGGCCTGATCTTCATGCATGCTGTATTTTACACACGCTGCTGCTTATCACTTCCTCTGTAAATTTTGAACTAATCTGTCACATGGGCATAAACCCAAGTGCTGTTAAAAGACACAAGAGACAAAATTGTAGACCTTCACAAAGCTGGAAAGGGCTACAGAGCAATTGCCAAGCAGCTTGGTGAAAACGAACAATTGTTGGAGCATACGCTGTAAGAAAACCACGGGAGTGGGTGAGGCTTTGGTAACTCCGTCCCGATCCTCCACTTTCTGTTGTTCCATTGGACGCATCTTTACTATGTCCACAACCCTTTATGAATATCTGCCCGTTAAATACTGTTTAAAAACTTACAATTAAGAACCAAATGTATTATACTTCCACCTTGCAATCACACACTTTCTTTGAACAGAGACCAAGGACAATCAATAGAGAATGTTAAATCTTTAAGTGTATATATTAATTAATTAGGAATGTGTTATTGAAAGGTTGTTAATCACTCATTGACTAGCATGAGCACCACTATCCTCTATCAGCATGGCATAACACCCATAACACCCGCTGGTGAGGGCGTCTAACAGCAGAGGGCGATCTTCTATCGGTACTATATTGCTTTTCCTGCAGTTCCCGGATGTGAGCTGTCGAATTTGAAACACTGAATTTTTGGAAACGAATTTGTAAAGTGAAATAAAATTAACAGAAAATTGTCTGACAAATGTTATTGTTGGAATTATTAAACATACTGAATATTTTGGAAATGGACTTTGTGAGGTGAATATTAATTATTGGATTTTTTTAACAGCAAAACTTGCAGTCTATTCAAAATCAATCTGCTTTGTAAATTACATTTGATGCAGATTTATATAATTAAATTTTTTGAACATTTAACAAGTCAATTGTGAGTTTCAATCATAAAGACCAAAATGTGTATTTAGAGATTACAAAATCAAATATTGTGTGTTGCAAGATACCATTTTGTTTAGACCCATACGTTCAAAAAGCTTTTGGTTCATACAAAATTATTTTGTTTTAGTCTTTAAATAACTTTTGTCATACATATGCTATTTATTTATCTTCAAGTCCCCGTTTCTGCTTTATTACAGTAAACTGGATATAGATTACTTGTACATGGCATATGCTGATATCATGGCTAAGGTAAGTTCTATTGTTTATTTCAAGTTATTGACCTTAAATGTTCACATATAAAGTAATTTTGACGAACAAATAGCTAGATTTTCTGTATACCCAGAACTAATATTGGGCAATTGAATTCTGAACTATTATATTATGCGATTACAAATTATTCTAGGTTTCTTTGTAGTCATCTTTTTAATAATACAGTAAATATAAAATCATAAAAACTAAAATTTTTGTCATTTTTGGACATTCCAACATGCTGTGGTCTTTGTCTCTCCATTTACATTTAGAGTTGTCACATCGGTGAAGAGGATGAGGGGGGAGAGGAGGAGGAGGGGGGAGATGAGGAGATGTCCTTTGAGGTGCGACAGACAGAGATGGTAGGGGGAGTCCGGGGGCTGGGGACGGGGAAGACACAGAAGCGGTAGACCCGAGTGAAATCCAAAACAACCACATTCATCCATCCATCCATTCTTTCATTCATATAACATCCTTTGTCTCTCTGTTCTGTCTGCACTCTCTTAACTTTTCATACGTCTAATATCCGTTACTAACATCACGTTACTGCATTTTTAAAAGCTGGGTTTGATTACACTTTTTTACAGTTTCTAACTGGTGTCTTACTGGCAGTTGTCATTTTGTTACTGTAGAAAGTTGTACTTTTTGTTGAAAGGAAACTGTAAGACAGTGTTACCCATTTTTGGCTCATGGAGCTTCTAAGTACTTCTAGTCTACTAAGTATGCTAAATCTGCCTAAGTAGTATGAGGTTCATTTGCCAAGAAAAATAGATTGAAAGATATACCATAAATGATATACCAAAAATACCAACATTATTTATGTGTTTAGTGGTAGGTTTGTAATACTCAATAGTGTAGTATTATGTGCTTGTAGATTCTAATGCTGCGATACTTAAGAATTTATGACAAAAGATAGCGTCAGTTACTGAGCATTTTCAGTCAAATGTGTACAGGCTCTAAAAAGTACAAGTGGTACTTTTAAAAAAGAAATAAAGAGGATTACTTTTTTGAAGAGTAACTTATACTGTGTAATAGGGAATCAATTGATGATAAAATGTTTGCAAACAAAGTTTTGAAAAAAGTTTTGAGAGATAAAAAGCAGAAATCAGAACTGCTAAATCTCATACAGAACTTAAAATCTGTAATTCAGGGATTTGAAGAAAATATTTTTTTTTTTTTTTTTTTTTTGCCAACGATGAATTATTGAATTTTACAGCTCTTCATGTCCAATTGCAAAACTGCTTTTTATCTCTCAAAACGTAATTTCGCATTAGAAGTTTTCAGAAGGTAAAATAAAGTTTTGAAAAAAAAAAAAAAATATATATATATATATATATATATATATATATATATATATATATATATATATATATATATTTTTTTTTTTTTTCAAAACTTTATTTTACCTTCGGAAAACTTTGGTCCGTGATTTGCTTCCATAGTGTAGAGCAGGGGTGCTCATTACGTTGATCGCGGAGGTCCTTCCGGTCGATCGCGGTGTGAAATTGAAACAATATCAGCCGATCATCCATCTCGTCATGGTTCAGTAAAGTTAGCTGCAGATTCACAGATTCGGTTTTCTCTGCTCAGCAGCTCACAAGTAAACACATTACAGTCTATGAGCAACCCGCTGACATGGAATCGCTTAGACACCGTCTGCAAATGACCAGATCCAAAAATATGTTTTACCCAGAATATGCTTCATAACTTCATTCTAAATTCATCTTTTACAACCAAAAATCAAGCAACACGCCACTCCTCACCTGCATATTGAACTGCACGACTCAGTTTCAATAAAAAATTAAAAAAATTATTAGAGAATCATTTTTATTCTTGATTATTTGAATCAAAAATCAATTGCTCCCATAAAAATCACTCTATTATCACCAAATTCAAGTCACACACAACTGTTCTCTTGTTTAACCCACTACGACACTCATTTTGTCAAAATTGAGACAAAAGCTAAAGCTAAGCTAATCAGCGTATTACGTCCGGTTTTTAGCCCATGCTTAAAGTTATGGTCACCAAAATGAGTGAAGGAGCTGGACCAAGTAATTCATTAAGTCCTTCATGAAAATCATTAAGTCCAAATAGTGTTCCACAATGACTGATGAACATTTGGAAGTGTGCTTGAGGCTGTGCATCCCAGGCTGATTCAATTCAGTGCAAGTCATCAAATTAAACTCACATTATTACAAAAAATGTAAATAATTAATTATTATGTGCGTTTTGTCAATTCTCAATAAAGTTGAAAGTAATTGTTTGTTGATTGATGTTTTACATTTTTGTAGCGGGTAGATCACTTTGACTTGGTCATTTTAAAAGTAGCTCGCAAGCTGAAAAAGGGTGAGCACCTCTGGTCTACAGCATTACTTTACATTACAGTGATTACATTTTTGAAGAGTTACTGATGGTATTTAAATTCAAAAGTAAAGAATTAGTTTTGTTTAAGATAATTTATTAATATTTAAATACATTTAAATAATAATACAAATATGTGACTGAGGCATCGTCCACTATAACAAAGGTTATGAATTAGTGATTATGTAGGTATACATTATGAATTAGTGATTATGTAAACCCGAGATTTAAATGTGCATTTTCACTTGGAGCTTTTAAAGTATTTGTTTGCTTTTCCAGCATTTATTTGATTGTACCTTCAGCGTTTGTTTGTTTTCATGTCTTGAACCTCATGATTTTATTTTTTTTAGCTGTTGCACAGTTTAATGATTTGTGACTGAGTACTGTACATGTATGTGTATTCTAACATAGAATTATTTAACTCACTCACAGTATGTTGTTGAAGTTATTAATCAATATTCTCCCATACTGACATAGTATACTGAACCACAGACTACAGTGAAAACAAAAGCAGTCCAGAAGTCTCCTAGTCTCCACCCACAGAGCTAGAACCAGAGAGAGACACATTACTTTATTGGAAAGTACACACCATAAGCACCCTCATTCTTGTTCAGCGTCTGTGCTCAGACATGGTAAGAAATGCACACACTTTTGGGTGTTTAGGCCAGGCTGATGTGGGAGGGGGGAGGTGTGGGTTGGATGGGAGGAGTGGGAGGGGGGTGATGTATATGCTTGTAATTATAAGCGTAATGTTTTGGTTTTGTTTTCACTTTGAATGATTGATCAGGTGTGCTCATAAGTTTACATACACGCTAGTATCTTTTGATAACATTCTGCCATCATCTTTGACTAAGTTTCTTGTGCCTTTGGAGCTCACACATCCCCAGAACATCAGTGACCCGTCTCTGTGTTTAACAGTTTTAACAGATGGTGTTCCGTTCATGTTGACTCCTCTTCAAATGTAGTGTTTGTGGAGTGAGCATAAAGACCAATTTTGGTCTCATCGCTCCAAATAACTTTGTTCCAGAAGTTTGGAGTCTTGTCTCTGGGCTATTTGGCATATTGTAAGAAGGCTACCTTGTTACATTTGTAATGTCTTTCTTCTGGCAACTCAACCATGCGACCCATTTTTCTTCAAGTGTCTCCTTACTGTGCTCCTTAAAAAAAGCCACGGCACATTTTTTCAGAGAGCCCTGTATTTAAGCTGAACTTATTTGTGGGTTTTCTTTGCATCCCTCACAATTTTTTTGGCAGTTGTAGCAGAATTTTTAGCTGGTTTCAACAGAATCCCTCACTTTCATTTTCTTCAGAGTTTAAACACTGACTGGCAGTGTTTTCTTGGGTGTTCTGTTTTGTACAGTACACCATACCCTTTACTTTTTCCTTCGACAGCTCTTTTGCTTTCCCCACCATTCAAAATTCAGAAATGTCAGCGCATCACTGGATGAAAGAGGAAAGGGTCTATAAAGAGCCCATAAAATTCCAAACCTGGTTCGCTTTACCAACCACTCAAACCCTTTTGTGTCAGTTTTTGTGCATGTTATCAGGCTAAAATCACTTTTGATCAGGGTCATTTGGAAAGTTTCTGTTGTCATTATTATTTAAAACGAATAAACACAGTTTTTGACAATGAATCGCTTCACCTTACCACTAACTGTGCAGGATACTAATTTTCCAGGGTATGTAAACTCATGAGCACAGCTATATATGATAAATGAAAAAATAAATTTTAAAAAGACATTTTTATTAGGGGTGTAACGGTACGCTAAAATCGTATTCGGTTCGGTACAGTGTCTTGGAGAGTTTGGTTCGGTTCATTCGGTTCGGTACAAAATAATAAGAACTTACATATTCTTTATTTTGAAAAGCTGCCAATACACAGTAGAATTCTTGCATAAAATAAATAAAAGTGACACATTTGGGTGATATTTTAAATAAATTGCACTCTTTATTAAGAAAAACGCATTTTTTTTTTAAATAAAAAAATGAAATACTGCAACTAGTTAGGATAGATTACCTATCCACATTTTCTGAAAGTTGAGAGGGTCTTCAAGCTCTGGCTTCTCTTTCGCTTTTGCCATGTAATTTTCCTTCTCGCGCTCATGACCCAATAGCGTCCGTGCGGAAACTATCTCCGTGGAACAATGTCGGCATACAACTTTAAATTTATCCACTCGTCTATCCCCGTTATGTCTTTTAACAGAGAAGCCAAAGGCGAGTTTCCGCACGGACGCTATTGAGTGTCGCACAGTAGAGCTGCACGTCACTCAATAGCGTCCGTGCGGAAACTCGCCTAGGAACATGGTTCCGCTGCGCTTAATATCGCGCTAATAATACATTTATATTATTTAATACAAATACCGAATACCGAAACGGTACGCAAGTGTCCCGAACCGAACAGGCCGTACCGAAACGGTTCAATATATACCGTGAACCGTTACACCCCTAATTTTTATGCTAAATGACGATTAGTTTAAAGATTAAATCATTAGCAGATGCACTTGTCTAAGTTCACTTACCAGCTGGAGACAGAGCTATCGATGAGTAAAACCTGCATGGCTTCTTGTTTCTCTGTGAGATGCAAAGCCATCAGGGAGGTTTACTGTAGTCCAACGTTTGCTCTGTCCAGACAAACGTGGGAAATTAGTGGAACTGTCCCGTAACTAAAGATGATGATGGTGAGCTTGACTGAGAGCATGAGTGACAGAAAAGAGCATAGTCCAGGTTTCAAGAACTTTACAGCTGTTTTGAGCCATAAAGTGACTGCTTTAAAAATTCAACACTTCATGATTAAGATGAAAAGTTATTTTGGGGGGTTCTGACTACACATCAAATTTTTCAAGAGTTTTGATTGATCATTTATTAGCTTCCTACTTTTTACTTAGCCAAACTCAGCCAAACATTTTATGGCACTGAAAATGTATATGTGCATGGTTAATAGCAAAACATAGAGTTTGAAAGTTTTCCAGTTTGTTTTTGTGTATTTTGTCAATAAAACGAGTCAATTGTACACCACATTCTGAGGCTTAGCAATGGAGATCATGACACTCTACAATTTAAAAGTGCAACTGATTTTTTTTTTAGTTATTGTAATTTGCCGACTGCCTCTAAATCCACTGTTGAGAATATAAGATGATATATTAGTACACCACAGATCTGAAGCTTGCTTTGACATGGCACAGAAAAGCCAAGATGTAACTATGTGCTTCCAGTGAATGTAATGGAAATACTTTTGTTAATTAAAGCTGAGCTCTTGATGTCCTGCTGCTGTGGACCTAATTTGATGTGTCTCCAGTCAAGGTTCAGACAGAGAACCAACATCCGTGATCCACAAATAATAGTAAATATAACATAACTATTTTAAATAATGGATTTATCTATGAAAATACTGAAATAGTTAAAGTTACCAATGCAGCGGATTGATGTTAAAAGTAAACAAATTTTAATGTTTAAATTGAAGGTTTGTGCAAAAGGTTTAAAAAGTAGAATGTTTTTCAATGAAATGTAAACCACCTTATGCACTTTTTTGAAAAGATTTAAAAGATTTAAGTTATTGAACGCGTTGCAAGTGCCTGTAAATTTTTGCAGCTCAGTTCTTAGAATATTGCTTGACGGGGTTTTACTGCTATGTTTATGATCAGCTCTGAACTTTGGTTGTTAAGTTTTTGATGTGGTCTGAACCCAACAATTGGAAAAACTGTGATGTACTTTAGGAGTCATATCCCACAGAGTGATTACTTACATCAACAAAGCTAGCGATCTGCTAAAAATGCATTAATAATATTTTTTTTTGTGTCACAAACTAATTAGAATATGTTTTTCCCTGCTGTGACCAATAGAAAGAGTTGTGTATAAACGTCATTATACCCCTGACTATTTTCAAGGAGCATTTCCCCTACATTCAACATCCAACTGACTCCTTGAGGAAGACTTCACATGCTCACTGCTACCATCAATCATCTGTAAAACCAGTCACTGTGGAAACATTAACATAATCTAAAGGTTTTTAATGTAACGTTCCTTTTTGTTGTTAATTTACCAGCACAGGGAGACTCAACTGAAAAATACAAAATGCTTTGATTTCAATTAACTTTGCCATTTTTGAAACTGTAGGAGAAAGAGATGGAAAAGCAAAGGCTGCTCTACCAGCAGTCCCGTCTACATAACAGAGGAGCCGCTGAGATGGTCCTGCAGATGATAAGTGCCTGCAAGGGTACATCCTCTTCTGTTCATGGATCCAATTGAACACAAGTGACGCCACATTCTCGATCCACAAATATAACCTTAGCCCACACTTTGCAACCTTTATAGGATGGCTTTTATAGGTTTCCAATAACAGCAGGTTGATATCATAAGTTAACCAACCAAACCGGACTACCTGTGCGAAATTAATCAATACATTAATCAACAATAATAAATCAGAATCCAGTTTTCAGACAGATCCTAGCATAAAAAATAGTGTTTTTTTTTTTATTCGCAGTAATCATAGGTGACCGTTTATTTATTTGTTTCTTTGTACAGGTGAGACGGGTTGCATGGTCTCTTCCACCTTAAAACTTGGAATTTCTATTCTTAATGGTGGTAACAGTGAAGTCCAACAGGTTAGCGTTGCGTCATCTTCTTGGTGATGAGAGTGAGACATTATTGATTATGAAAACATTGACTATCTTGCAGAAAATGCTGGAATATCTTAAAGACAAGAAAGATGTGGGTTTCTTCCTCAGTGTCCAAGCTCTAATGCAGACCTGCTGGTAAATTCGTATCAAATCACATCCATCATTTCAGTTGATTAATGTATAAAGTGTTTGTGGTTGCTTTGCAGTGTTTTGGACCTGAATGCATTCGAGAGGCAGAATAAAGCAGAGGGTCTAGGTATGGTGTCAGAGGAGGGAACAAGTAAGTAACTTTATCTTTATTTTAAGAATATAAATTTTTTTTAGATTATTTGTGCAGTGCTATATTTAAAGTTTAAAGAGGTTGCTGTTGAATTCATAATTGTGGCCAAAATTAGATCATCCATCTGTAATCATCAATTAATTATAATCATTGTATCACTTTCCATTTGTTAAATAATCAAGTCAAAATGTGAATATGAAATAGTTATAAATAGTTCCCCTTTTCACGCCATGTCACCTGTTTGCCCTCATCTCATCATCCCTCTTTTTCCATGATTATACTTTTGTCCACATCTCTTTTCATTCCTCCTTCACTGGGCTCAGACATGAAGCTAGAACGGGGTAAATAACGCCTCTGTCGCTCTGTTTTTCATCTCTCTCTTCCTGTCACTGCTCTCTGTCTCTTTATCTCTTTTATATCCGTTTTGATCTCTTTCTTTTTTGAGTAATATATATACATCAGAGTATGTATATATGTATTTTATCACTCAAGGATGTGTAAAAACGACTTTCAGTCACATCAGAAATAATCTGATTTATTCATTGACATCCACAGAATGTGACTGAAGCGTTTTTCCTTCTCCCATTGAGTCCTGCAACAGATCTACTGTAACTCTTGAACTCTGCGTTGTGTCTGATCTATAAAAAATACAATTTAATTTTCTGGTTTTTGATATTTGAGAAACAGATAAAACTGTTTTCAGTCACTATGTTGATATTTGTATAAATAAACCTTGATTCCATGTGTTTATCTTTATACCCTGGCACTAAAACACACTAAGATTTTTGTGTTTTGTACCAAGTTTATGAATGGGTCAAAGACAACTTGGTGTCTGCATCGTATTAAAATGTATAGATGGTTAATAATTTTTTTGTTAAAAAGCAGAAATATGTACTGTGTTTTGTTTTCAACGTTCATTGCTTTCCAATTTCCATTACATGTTCTCAGAGAAGATCTCAAAACTCTAATTAAAAATATATAGAATTATTTAGCAATCAAAAACCAGATCAATAGTTCTTCAAAATAGTCCACTTTTGGTTTGTTTACTTCTAATTTGCCTTCTCTGTTCACCGTCTTGAGGTAGTCACTATGAATGGCTTTTTATCCGGAGAACTTGGCCTCTCCTCTAAACCAGGGGTGTCAGTTCCTGTAGGGCCACAGCCCTTTACAGTTTAGCTACAACCTCAACTAAACACACCTGATGCACCTTGTTAGGTCCTTTAGGCTGGTTCTGGGTCTCTCTGGGCAGGGTTGGAAGTAAACTGTGCAGGGCTACGGCCGTTTGACGCCCCTGCTCCAAACAGTTGTTGTAGACATGTGTCGGCTACTTCCGTTTTAATCTGGGCTCTTGTTAGACAAGCTGTGGATTTCTGAGGCAGAGTTAAGGCTGCACAATTTTCAGAGTAATCGTTTCACAGTGCACTGTCTGCAAACTACGTCTCACGGCACTCTCGAGAAGTGACTTGAAAACAAATCAAGGTTTATTTTTCCAATTCCTAGGACTGAATAGACAGAGAAGAAGCATATTATGAGGCTTTGTTGATATTGCTGTTGGCTTTGTATCTCCTTGCCAACTTCCTGTTGCCCTGGATGCCTCTCTATCATAGACAGCTGAGTTGCCGACAGCTCCAGATATTAGGCATGCCAAATCTCACTATCAGTTGGAGATTGCTCGGTGACTCTCTGATTGCGTCTTTGCTGTTTTTCACTTTGTGGTTGCATTTTGGGACAAGTTTTTGCAATTTTCTAGAAAGACTGACTTTCATTTCAATTGTTTAAAGAATTTGATGGCTCAAACACTAATAAGAAGGCAAGAAATTCTACAAATGAACCCTGACAAGGTACCTGTGAGTGTTCCTTTTAAGTGACGCTCAGTGAGAGAAGGCCAATGGTTTTATACTGTAGCCAAGGGTTTTCAAACAAACTGTGACTTTCTGACTTCCTTTAACTTCAATAGCTTTAATATTTGAAGCAGCATTTTAATAGATCACAGATATTTTGGTGTATAATCTTTTTTGAGAAAACATTTCCAAAACATTAGAAAATCAGGGCATTTTCAATTTCAATAAAGTTTCATTTATATTTGATGCTTGAAAACCTCTATTTGACTTTGACCCATGTTATTACAGCCATTCATAATGAACTGAACCAAATCTCGTCTAACTCTGTCTTGGCTTCAGGATTCGCTATTAATATTACCCTATATGCCCTCCTATAATTACACCAGCTGAGACATTGCCACCCGATCATAATAAATCCTTTAATCAGCCATTCATTAATGCACACATTCATGCAATACTGTGGTGAAAAATGTACGCCAACATAAATATTTTGATTCGATAGAATCTGTTAAACAGATTCAATTCATTGAATTGAATCAAACAACTCCTGTCGTGATGAACTCTGGCTGAATGTGGTTTTTATGAATTTGGCTTTGTGTACTGACCACCTCCTTCCCTGCTCAAACACAGCTGAGGTTTAGGATTGCAGTAGGTCTGTCCCGCATGCAGTAATATCATCTATGTTGTGGCTTTATGTTGCAATTAATCCCTCCATTGTTTCTGAGCCAAAGTATTGTATATTTATGTTTTTATATATGTGTTTTTTGATGCACAATAAAGTGTGTCTGTAATGTTTATACTCGGTATAAGTGTTGTGTTTTTGGAATAAAGTGATTCTGTCATGTCCCACACGCCCCATGTTAAAAGAGTTTGCCAAAGACTGTGTATCATTCCACTCCCTAGTTCGCTATGCAGTAAATTTTCAGCTCATAAGAGTACTACTATTGAACATTACCACTGATGTTTTAAAAAACCACAACAGGATTAAATAATGTCACACTTAAGCTGGGTAGTGGATTGAAACGCCTACAGAAATACATACATTTCCAGTTTTGTTTCTTGCATAAAGTGACTGAAATGTTACTGTTTACACTAACATGAAATGGGGGAGAAATTTGGGGGAGTTTGCTTTTTCTTGTCTCTCCAACACTCACTATTTTCTCTTCCCTCATCTTCTACAGTAAACACAACGTCTCAATGGCGCGTGTTCTCTTTTATGTGAATCACATCATTTGTCACTTCTCTAGGTGAGAAGGTCATGGCTGATGATGAGTTCACTTGTGACCTCTTCCGCTTTCTCCAACTTCTCTGTGAGGGTCACAACAATGGTGGGTGTTGATTTTCTATAAATGTTTGATGATATTTCACTTTTTGTGCCCCAAATCCTATTGAGAAACAACTTGTTCTAAGATTATAATCTTACTGGTGTTGTTGCGTATGCAAACATCCCCTTTTCAAGACATTCTGTAGCTATATCAGATTCAATGCAATTGAACCCAAAGGTGTTCTTCCTGGTTGGAGCCAGTCAAGGTCTTTCTCAACAAACTCACTCGTCTGTGTCTTTATGAACTTTTCGTTGTGCATTCTTTTTGTAACAGGAAGCATCTCTCCCAAACTACACATAGTCGGGAGCATTGAATTGGCGAAAATATCTAACGTATCCAACAGTCTCCCCTTTTAGTGATTTTCTGCAGACACTGTTGAGTTTTTGAATTTAATATGAGTCACATCAAGTTTGGAGATATGTAGCAATTGTCACACAAAGTTGGTAACCCATGTGTACTTCCACATTACTATAACACTACTCTTTCACTCTACATGGAGTTCATAAAAGTCCATTTTTCACAAATGTGAAAAGTTTTGTATGCATTGATACAAGAGATAGAACTCTTTGGCTCGGTGGGTGAATTTTTTTTCGCTAAATTAGTTTGTCTTTGATGCACAACCGCACAGTCCTACATGTTTCTGCTATTGCTCATTCCAGCTAGTTCCTCTTTCATTTCACCAGGGCCAAAAGAGATCTGATGTCCTGGCTGAGCAGTGTTTATTTAAAAGTTTTCCTCCATTTTGGTAACACTTAGTGGGATTTTATGGATAAAAGATAAACTATAACTTCTTTAAAAGACTCTTACATTGAATTTAACCATATAAGTTACCATCAAAGTTTGCTTGGCGATGTATAGAATAACAAATTCTATACACAATTTACCAAGGCATTGTGTACTTGGGATGATTGGCTGCTGGCAAAGTACTCAATGGACCTGATCTAGCCATTGCCCTTTTTCCTTGTGTTATGGAGAAGTTTGTGAGCGGCGTATCCATTGATAATTATCACAGTATGGATATTTTCAGTTCTTTCGTCATTTGTTTTAGGTGTATTTTTTTGCAAACGCTGTCTAACAAAAGTATTTTTTGAAAAATTAAAAAAAAAAAAAATTAATTTCACAGGAAAAAAAACTTTTCAGGCTTTCCATACATTACTTAGAGGTGCCATCTCATGCAAAATCGTCTTTTCTGACATTCCTAGCATCCTTTAGTGTCATTCCCTCATAAAAAACATGCCTCAAGTTTTATTCAGACTGCATGTTTGTGTAATCCTATATTTCTTTTTTTTTGTGAGCTGAAAATGGCTTGATGTTTTCAGCACTACCCATAGTTCTAGCACTGCCCACTGACCAATCAGATTAACCGCTAGTACAGCTCATCTCTATGCATATCAGGCACACTGACCGACCCAGAAGGGAGAACAGCAGACCCGCACTGAAGAACAATGTAAAGGCGCCGCTCACTGTTTATGCATTTGCCAAATTCTGACTGACAGGTGAGGGCTGGTCAGCAGGGGGCGTGGTGAAATCATGGGAAGTGATTCACAGATGTTTGTTTCGATTAATATTGCAGTTGAAACTTACTAACAATGCAGTGCTAGTACAGAGGCTCAAATATTTATTCTAAATGGCATTAAAAATGGCATAATATGGCACCTTTAAGCATTTTATAGTCTCAGGATTTCAAATGTTCTCATACATATATTTGTAATGGCAAAAAGTGAAGTCCTGCAGTCTGTCAGTGTGATGATTTATACTTTGCCTACGTATACTATTAAAGGCTAGAACTATTTTTTTCACCATGCATTGGTGTCTGCGTCGAGTCACCATTTTGAAACATTAGTGCATTTGAGAAAAGTTGAGTACAAATGGTGTAAATGGAATTGTATAGAATGCCTAGGCAAAGTATGTAACATCTTTGCGAAGACTTTTATTTCACACAGTGTCAGCACTTGTTTGCCTTTGCAGCTGTTTCCTTTACAATAGAAATAGTAATTATGTGAACATTGTATAGAATGCTTCAGATTAAGCCTAACCACCTGTGAGTCTGTTTCCATTTAGACTTCCAAAATTATCTCAGAACGCAGACAGGCAGCACCACCACCATCAATATTATTATCTGCACTGTGGATTACCTCCTTAGACTGCAGGTGAACCAGGGTTTAAATGCAATTATTGCGTTGTTTAGTTCTTCACTATAATCAGTGATGTTGACGATTTGTTCTTCTAGGAGTCTATCAGTGATTTCTACTGGTATTACTCAGGAAAAGATATCATCGATGAACCAGGCAAAAGGAACTTCTCCAAAGCTATGACTGTGGCCAAACAGGTCTTCAACAGCCTCACTGAGTATATCCAGGTGCTTATTCCACTGATTGAATTATGTTTGTATGTTTCTAAAATACCAACTAGAATTAACAATCTCTCTTCCAGGGTCCGTGCACTGGAAACCAGCAGTCTCTAGCTCACAGCCGCCTGTGGGATGCTGTGGTGGGGTTCCTGCATGTGTTTGCTCATATGATGATGAAACTGGCTCAGGTAACCTATGTGAACTTGATTCTTTTGCCATCATGTCGTTTCATATGTTCGGTTGTGAAATCCTCGCAATGCTTTAGTTGCCACGGTTGCACTCGGTAGTCATAGCTCATAGCTTAAGAATATGAGTATTGTATCTCCGCATCTTGCACAGCTTGTCAGCAGATCTAAATGCGTTTTTTTTTTACTAAAAGGGCCCTTGTCACACTTTAGAGTCTAATAAGAAATGCATGGAATAGAATCGATAGAAATGGATAATGTAGAGTTACTTGCCCGTGAATGTTACATTCCTTTTTTCAAACTGTAAATGACTAGTTTGATGGAATGTAATGTTGTTTTTGCTCTCGATGCTTTACTGATGAATTAAACTGTTTTTCACATGCTGTATGCAGGGGCGAGTATGTATCACTCTATTTATTTATTGAAGTGATTGATTTTGAGACCCCTTCTTA
This sequence comes from Danionella cerebrum, assembly GCA_007224835.1. Classification (NCBI taxonomy): domain Eukaryota; kingdom Metazoa; phylum Chordata; class Actinopteri; order Cypriniformes; family Danionidae; genus Danionella; species Danionella cerebrum. The sequence goes on from SRMA01025155.1 coordinate 149,385, forward strand.
TTTCATCGCAAATCCAGGGTTGTTTGAAAACAATAATTTAAATTTGGGGTTAGTTTCAAAGCCATGGTGGATTTTCTCCCTGTTAAAGCAGGGTAGGCGATTACTATGAACCAATGTTTACACTTGAAATTATAAAAACAAATACATTAATATTTCGGTAGCGATTGGCTCTGACTCCATTTACCAAGACAGGACTCTGCCCCTCAATGCTGATTTACCTTTAACACACTGGTCGGTGTAAAAAAAGAAAAGAAAAGAAGAACCTCTTTATTTTTAAACCAAATGGGTCAAACAGCCTTGGATTTTGTCTTTTTGCTGAAAGTTAACCACTACCCCAAACAAATGTGCTTTGTTATGCTAATGTCATTTTATGAAATAATTTGAATTCTTTTAATTTCCCCTTTGGTGTGCAGCTCAGCATTCAGAGTCATTCAATTGTGTGTGCGTGTGAATAGAGTGCGTCTGTTTCTATTAACTATTCCCACTAGGGATGCAATGATGCACAATGCTCACAGTTTGGTACCTACCTTGGTTTTTAACCAAGATTTTCGGTTTGATTCGGTTCTGATGACTTCGCAAATTAGTACGTTTTTAATCCTTCGTATAGATCCCATGAAGAGATATAAAAAATAGGAGTTTGATAGTTAAATCTCAAGTAGGGATTCCATGTGTTTCTTTTTGCATAATTACCGTATTTTTCGGCTCATAAGACACACTTTTTCTTCCCCAAAACTGAGGGGGAAAAGTTGGTGCGTCTTATCGAGCGAATGCAGAGTGCCGCGAAGTCCGGTCATGGCCGTATGAGAGGCGTAAGAGCTCCGGAGCTCCGGTGCTAGACCGAAGCCGTGGCCATATTTGTACAGCTGGCGCTACGCGCTGACGTCATCGCCCATCTCTGCCATAGCGCGGTCGTAACGAAAACGGGGGAAAAACTACATTTCCCACAATGCCTTTGGCTTCCGCATCCATACTCACGAGCGAAACTACAGAGCTCAGCTGCCGTTTCTCACACATTAAACGTAATACTCTCGCATTTGAGTGATCTCTCACGCTACAAACCCGATTTCTCACGCTAAAATACATTTCAAGATGTGAAATGGGCACAGCTAATAGCTTTTTTGTTACTTTTACTGTTTACTGTCTGTTCATGTTACATGTTTGGCTGTTAACTTTTACACTGTTGATATAAAATATTTTACAACAGTATTTGGTTCAGAATCTTTTTTTTCTAGATCTTCCTCTTTTAAAATTGGGTGCGTCTTATGTGCCGGTGCGTCTTATGAGCCGAAAAATACGGTACATCTGATAAAATCATTCTTCTCTCATCTTTGTCGTATTTGACACCAAAGCCGAAATATCTCCAAACCACAGTTTTAAAAGCCTCCTCACAGCGAGGGAGCTGCACGAGAGTCCCGCCCTCCTTTAACTTTAGCGTTCACTGAATGGATATTTACACAAGAAAGCAGTTCATTGATTGACCATTTGCTCCAGAAATGTGTTCATATCCGTAAACAAGTTCGCCGGGCGTGTTGAAATATTAATACAGGAATACACTAGTAAAATGAAGTATTGTGGCATCCCTAGTTCCCACATCTAATTTCCAGCAACTACATAATTAATGAAAGAATCTATTGGTTCCCCTAACAATGAATCAGTTTAATATATTAAGCTTTCTAGTTATTTTTAAGAGTACATTTGACCAAATTTGGTATGAGCATGTGTTTTTGTGCAGCTAGTAGTTTATTCTGTTTTCTTGTAGGACTCCAGTCAAATTGGCCTTTTGAAGGAGCTGCTGGACCTACAGAAAGATATGGTGGTCATGTTATTGTCTCTGTTGGAGGGTATGAAGAATATTCTTATTTTTATGAATCGTTTTTGCATAGTTGTGCACAACCATACACTACACCTCTGTTGTGTTTGACAGGTAACGTTGTAAATGGCACCATTGCACGGCAGATGGTGGATATGTTGGTAGAATCCTCCAGCAATGTAGAAATGATCCTTAAGTTCTTTGACATGTTCCTCAAGCTCAAAGATATAGTGGCATCAGATGCCTTTCGTGACTATGTGACCGACCCCAGAGGTTTGATATCGAAGAAGGACTTCCAGAAAGCCATGGACAGCCAGAAACAGTACACGCCTTCAGAGATCCAGTTCCTGTTATCCTGCTCTGAGGCGGATGAGAATGAAATGATTAATTATGAGGAATTTTCCAATCGCTTCCAGGAGCCAGCTAAAGATATTGGTTTTAACATAGCCGTGCTACTAACAAACCTCTCGGAGCATGTTCCACATGATACCAGGCTACAGAACTTCCTTGAGCAAGCGGAGAGCGTTTTGAATTACTTCCGCCCATTCCTGGGTCGCATCGAGATCATGGGTGCCAGCAGGAAGATCGAAAGAATCTATTTTGAGATCAGCGAGGTGAATCGCAAGCAGTGGGAAATGCCTCAAGTTAGAGAGTCCAAGCGGCAGTTCATTTTTGACGTTGTAAACGAGGGTGGTGAATCTGAGAAGATGGAGCTCTTTGTTAACTTCTGTGAGGACACCATCTTTGAGATGAATATCGCTTCACAGATTTCAGAGCAGGATGAAGAAGAGAAGGAAGAGGACGATGAGGAGGAGACGGAAGGAAGGGATGGAGGAGGTGGTGATGAGGAGGGAATTGGTGAAAACGGGCAGCCAGAATCTAGCTCTGCCTTTGCTGATTTCATCCAAAGTGTTATGAACTTCCTGGGAATGTTCACTTTCAGGAACCTTCGCAAACAGTACCGCCGTCTCAGGAAGATGACCATCAAGGAAATCGTGGTGGCGCTTGCAACATTCTTTTGGACTATACTCATGGGCATCCTGCATTTCATCTATAGTGTGTGTAAAGGTTTCTTCCTGCTCATTTGGCAAACACTTTTTGGAGGTGGATTAGTTGAAGGAGCACAGAATATCACTATGACAGAGTTACTTGCCAGTATGCCGGATCCCACCCAAGATGAAGTGCATGGAGACCTGCCTGGAGAACCAAGGGGTGGAGAAGAGCAAGAGATCGGAGGGATAACAGACTCAATGGATGCAGGAGGAGGAGAGGAAGAGGATGAGGATATCCAGGAGATTGATGGAGGGAAGATTCCTGGTATAGATACGCCAGGTGGACTTGGAGATATGGGTGACACGACACCTGTGGAACCACCAACACCAGAGGGCACTCCATTGATGAAGAGGAAAATGGTATGGATTTTAATCGTGATGGGTTTCATTATCATCTCATATCTTTGTATGGATCAAAATGTGATACTGTCTGTTTCAGCAACCAGAAGAAGCAGGACCTGAGCAGCCTCCTGCTATTGAAGAGCCTCCTCCTGAGCCAGAAAAAGCAGAGTGAGTTATTCTCAATTGATGTTCTTGCATGAAAGTGGACGTGTTTTAGGTTTTATTTGTTTGTGTTTTGTTTTTTCCTACATTTTTTAAATTGCCAATTAACAGCACTGAGAATGGAGAGAAGACTGAGAAGGCAGTAGAGGTCAAGCCCGAGGAGCCACCAGAAGAACCAAAACCTGAGAAAGCCACCAAAGCTAAAAAGGAGAAAAAATCACCCAAGGGTGCAGGATTTGAGCTCTGGAATGAGTTGGATGTTCAGAGGAATAAATTCATGGTATGATTCAAATAGAGCTTTGTTCTAAATCCTACATGAAGGCGTTCAAATGAACTTGCCATTAGTTAAATAAGGTTACTTATACATTATCAACCAGAGCAAACATTTTTTGTGTTTCTTAGATTGGTATACTGACTTCCACAATCTCTGCATTGCATTTTGTTAGTTATCGAAAAGCAAAATTATTTTTGTTTAAAATGGTCTTTCTCAAGCATTTCGCTTTATCCGAAGAGGGTCTTGATATTGTCAACAACCTGAAACAATCGTGTGCTGTTGCCTGGTCCTGTTTAAATGGTTCTGCTTATGATTAAAAACAAAATTTATACTGATGTTCTTTTATCGACTGGAGTCCCACAAGGCTCAGCTTTAGGCCTCATATTATTTTTGTTTTATTTTGTAGACATCGTTCGCATGTTCAATGTCTCCTACAGTATTTTTACTACTGACATATTACTCATTACAACCTGTCTATTTCTCACTGGTTGGCAAGCAAGTAAAAAATGCGGTATTAGCATCATTCTTCCAGTTGAGCTAATTCTGCGAGTCAAGTCAGTTGTGTTTCTTTTAGCGTTTTCATGCAGATGCTTCAAAGCAGCTCCACATAAAGAGCAGACATGTTTGTTGGACAATGGCTTAGGTAAAGTTATACGTTTAGTAATACACTTTTAATTAGTTACACTAAGTTCTTAAAAGCAGACCACAGGCTGTACAGAATGCAACAGTTCTATAACCATTCCACAAAACTCCAATTCCGTTCCATCTTTCCAATCTGTACAGGATTCTGCAGTTCCTCTATCAATGACCTTATTATGTACATTAATGATGCCCTTTGTTTACCTCTGCACAAATTGCAAGGCCACTTTTTTTTTTATTTAAGGCTTTTCACTTCTGAAATTTATTGCAGTTCCTCTCTTCTTCCATCTACAGAACTGCTTGTCCCGTAACTTCTACAACATTCGTTTCCTTGCATTGTTCATCGCCTTTGCGCTAAACTTCATCCTCCTCTTCTACAAGGTCAGAAAACTTCTGTTCTCCACTTTTCTTAAAACCCTTCTAGATTAAATGGTCCGGATGAATTTTTTTAAAATTGCTTCACCTCTGTTCCTCTACACAGTAAAATCTTAAGAGTTAAATTAACTCTACTCGGAGTATATTTGGTCCCACTCTATATAGAGTTAAACCGACTCTGAGAAAGCGTATTTTAATAATCTATTTTCTTCATGTTTTTCCAAATCTGCATGGAAAATGCAAACTAAATATTAACTATTCAGAGTGGGACCAAGTCCACTCCAGAAAGAGTAAAAACAGACAAAAATAGACTGTTTAGTTCAAATAGACTTATTTAAATAACTCTCCTTCAGAGTTGATTTAACTCTATATAGAGTGGGACCAAATACACTCTGAGTAGAGTTTATTTAACTCTTAGGATTTTACTGTGTAGGTGTCTGATTCTCCTCCCAATGGTGATGAAGATGAAGGCTCTGGATTCTTTGAAGGCTCTGGGTTATTTGAAGGCTCCGGTGAGGATTTTGAAGGCTCTGGTGGAGAAGATGGGGGTGATGATGAGGAGGAGGAAGGGCCTGTATATTATTTCCTGGAAGAGAGTACTGGATACATGCAGCCTACTCTCTCCTTCTTTGCCATTCTGCACACCGTCATTGCTTTCATATCCATCATTGGATACAACTGTCTTAAGGTTTGAGCTTGTCTTGTTGTGTTGTCAGTTTTCTTCAGATAATTCAGTTGTTCATAATTTGTTTGTATTTTTAGATTCCACTGGTTATTTTCAAGAGAGAGAAAGAGTTGGCTAGAAAGCTAGAGTTTGATGGACTTTACATCACTGAACAGCCTGCGGATGATGACATCAAGGGTCAGTGGGACAGACTGGTACTAAACACTCCGTGAGTATGGAGAACTTAAGTATGAAAAATCACAGCAGACATTTTTTTTAAATGTTAATCTGGTTTCATGGGTTATTGTTTTAGTCATGGTTAATAATGACTTTTTCGTTTTAGCTCTTTTCCAACCAACTACTGGGACAAATTTGTAAAGCGAAAGGTACATTAGTCTTTTTCTTCACAGAGTTTTTTTTTTGTAATTTGTTACAATTGTAAAAGTTTCCTTTTGCAAGGTTTTGGATAAATATGGAGATATTTACGGACGTGAGAGAATCGCGGAGTTGCTAGGAATGGATCTGGCATCGCTCGATGTCAGCAAACAACAGACTGACAAGAAACCTGAAGAGCCTGACAACTCTATGCTTGCATGGTATTAAAAACTATCATTAATGCTTCTTTAAAGCATTTTCATCCCCTTTACATATTTGAATCCTTTGTCAGGTTCACCTCCATTGACATCAAATATCAGATCTGGAAGTTTGGGGTTGTTTTCACAGACAACGTAAGTCGAAGATTGGCGACTAATAAATCTAGAAATGAATTAAAAAGATCACATCATGCTTATTTTCTACAGACTTTCCTCTACTTGGTCTGGTACACAGTGATGTCACTTCTTGGACATTACAACAACTTTTTCTTCGCGTGTCACTTATTGGACATCGCAATGGGTGTCAAGACCCTGCGCACAATTCTTTCCTCCGTCACGCACAACGGAAAACAGGTAGAATCTCAAATTTCTTTAGAAAATCATCTAATGGTACAGGATTTAATCATGTGCCTGTGCTTCAGCTGATGATGACTGTGGGTTTGCTGGCTGTCGTTGTTTACCTCTACACTGTGGTAGCCTTCAACTTCTTCAGGAAGTTCTACAATAAGAGCGAGGATGAGGATGAGCCAGACATGAAGTGTGACGACATGATGACGGTTGGTACAGAACACCCCACTAGTCACCTGCCTCATTTACATACAATACAATATGTTAATGAGCACACTTGAATGAAAACAGACAGTAAGAAGATGGCAAAAGCTAACAATAAATGCAGTTTACAGAAACGTATTGTCCATACTATTGCTAATTGTGATCTTTGTCTTTCGCTGTTAATACGAAAATGAAAACCTTTAATTCTAATGATAAATGAACGCACATCCAAAAGCAGAACACATACCAGTCCACTACCTCATTTACATACATTTAAATGTTAATGATGTGTTTAATTTCAATTTACACGCGTGAGCGAAAACAGATAGCGAGTTAATGTTGCTAATGTCACATAAACCAACTCCATAAGCTCAGATAGAGATGTGGTTTCTATGCTTAAAACTGTGGTTGCTATGGGGAGTCAGTGACATAACTGTTCCCAGTGTCGGTGTGAGTAACATAACCCCACCTCCTCGTCTCTGAGATTTTTGAAATCAGAGATAAAGATTTCCCAAATTGGTTGCTTTGGTAAACAGTCTAGTTGCTATGGATGGATCAGTGACATAAGACAATGTTCCCTTTGTTACTATAAGTAATATAAACCAACCCTCATGTAATTTGGCTTCTGGCCCTCGGCTATTTTGGTTGCTAGGTTAAACATGGTCATTATAAGTCAATGGTAAGTTTTTAACTCCTTCTAGAGCCTAGGGTTCAAATACACTTGCACTATGATTGGTATCTTCCTGCGCAGACTGATATCCTCCAGAAGTGTGGTCCGTTTGAAAATTTTATGAGGTTCTCAGTTTGCGTTACAGATTTCAAAAGTCAATGGAAGATTTCCCAGCTTTGTCAGCAATTCCAGATGTTCTCGACTGCTGTGCAACTCAATCTCTCAATCTTCCTCTTCACAGTGTTATCTGTTCCACATGTACGTGGGTGTGCGGGCGGGTGGAGGAATAGGAGACGAAATTGAGGACCCCGCTGGGGATGAGTATGAGCTTTACCGTGTGGTCTTTGACATCACTTTCTTCTTCTTCGTCATCGTCATCCTGCTGGCCATTATTCAAGGTGAGCAGCAAGCCGCGCCCGGTACTGTCTAGAGTTCTGGTTCACAAGACTGGTATCAATTTGCACCTCTACCCCAAAACAGTGACCAGAGTATGCTATTACACAAACATACACCTAGTTAATATGAAAAATGTTCAATTCTGTAGCTGATATATTTATCTTTTATTCATATAGCACCTACTTTTTTTTCACCAAAACACTTCAAAGACGTTGAATAATGACAAAATGTGTTCTAGGGTTTGTTCCCTACCCCTACCCCTCACCTCCAAGCAGATGATTAAATCGAGTACCTTTGGTGTGGGGTGTAAACTTCTATATGGGAAACATCAGTTGTTCTGCTGTTTCCTGTGTATTTCACTAAACTCACTTCTTTTGGAGTAGACTATACGAAGACAGTGTTTGTGATTAATTTTGGACGTACAATCTACTCTTAGAGCCGATTACAGATGATTAATGTGACACAAATATGAAAGAAAATCTGCTGTTTGACTGAATTAAAAAAAAAGCATAACCTCTGAAAGCCTGCCATGTTAAAACCGTGGAAAGAGTGTTTTAAGTTACGAAGGCACAAGGTTATAGTTTGGGTCGCTTTTAAAGTTTTTATAAACTGACTCAATTACGTGACTTTCTTAATTGTGACATTAATGGGTGCATCGGAAAAAAATTATTTTGCTGTCTGTGTGTTTCACAGGTCTGATCATTGATGCTTTTGGAGAGTTGAGAGACCAGCAAGAACAAGTGAAAGAAGACATGGAGGCATGAAGATTTTTAGATCTAATCTTTGTACAGTTCAAATGACAAAAGCATTAGCCCTTTGATGCCATTAGTACATTTCTTTTTTCAATTATGTTTCCTGAGGAAAAACTTACCATTCTTCCTGACCAGAGCTCTCAAGTTTCTCCAGATTTGTTTTGTCTTCTGGCACAAACTCTAATCTGGGCTTTATGAAGGGCAATCAGTTTGTTCATTTCTAGAGCAGAAATGAGCTTTGCTTTGGGTCGTTATCATGCTGGAAGACAAAAGGTGTTTCCTTCATCCCAGAGGAAGCACTGAAATATCCCCAAAGCATTATACCCTCACCATCATGCTTAACGTTGGGAAGAGTGTTCTTGGGATTGAACGCCTTTGCCTTCTTTCACCAAACACTGGAAACATTTCTATTGCTAAAAGCTTTAGTTTGTCTAATATGAAGGAATAACACATTTTTAGTATTCTCCTGGTTTTTAGGTGTTTCTTCTGTGTAGTGGAGTGTTTTTTGGGGAGTCTGCAACCTTGCATTCCAGTCTTTGTTGAGACATCCAGTCCTTCATCAGGGTCTTGGCAGTTGTTCTTGGGTTCCTTTCTCTGCTCGACTTGTTCTCCACTGTGTTGATCTCTTTAAACATCTTGATGATGCTTCTAACTGCAGTTCTTGACAATTTAAACCACTTTGACAAACACCTCAGAGGCTCTTTCTTCATCTCCAACAATTCTTCATATCTTAGTTCTATCTTTTGAAAGATTAAGTAAAAATCTTTTATGTAAGAAACTAGAAGAATAAAAAATATAAATATTTGGAATAATGTCAAAACATTCTCTTGGTTTAAAAAAATGGGGCTAATACTTTTGTCTAACTGTATATGCACTATATTGTATATAACATAACTGTATAAATGTCACTTATTGTGCATTTAGTGTAAAACATCTTATGTTTAATTTGTGCTTTTCCAGACCAAATGCTTCATATGCGGCATTGGGAGCGATTACTTTGATACAACTCCGCATGGCTTTGAGACCCATACACTTGAGGAGCACAATCTGGCAAATTATTTGTGAGCAAATCACTCCAATTCTGCCTTTTCTGATGCTGTAGATGCTATCAAACCTCAAGTTTTCTCTCTCTGATAGGTTTTTCCTGATGTACTTAATAAACAAGGATGAAACTGAGCACACCGGCCAGGTCACTGATCGTATTCATATCTGAACATTATTACAGTAATATTGGATTTAAGAATTGAAAATATGTGCTTTTTTTGTCACAGGAATCTTACGTGTGGAAGATGTACCAGGAGAGATGCTGGGATTTCTTTCCAGCCGGGGATTGCTTCAGAAAACAATATGAAGACCAGCTTGGATAAATGGACTAACAACTAACAAAACTAACAAAGCAGGTATGGTGTGACTTTATAGTTCAAGATTACTCATTAACGCAACTTTTTAACGCGTATAAAATAAACGTGCATGTTATCAATACAGTAGTTTTTGGTGTCTGTATTTGTTTTCATCTAAATGTTTTATGAAATATGTTTTTAAAGTAGTTTTAAAGTTTGCAGGAGCATTAGAATTGGATAAATATAATGCTCTAGGTTACAAATGTGCACAATAGGACTAGAAATAATGTGTTTTTTAAAGCATTTTTATTTGTACATTCTTTAAGCGTCCTAAATGAAGACAATAAAGAAAAAAATAGACGACTTATGTTCAAACTTTAAAAAGCAACATACCTTAAACAGAAAATCCTAACATTCTTTTACACGTTATAGGAACTTATTCTACTGGCAAAAATGCTTGTTACAATTATCTTTTCCACTTTACATCAGCAAACTGTATAAAACTGACTAAATGAACAGAATCAAAATTTAAAGAAAATAAGCAATCAGTTTGATCACAAAAGATTCGGACAAAACCTTACAATTACAAAAGAAATGGTAACTAACATTGAAAGTGCTTATTTGAGCTTGAAGCAGCATCTCTTACGGAACACAACACAAACTTACAGATAAAAATGACCACATTTAAACTTCCCTTTGTTAAGTGCAACTTAACAACCAACATAATAAAGTAGTTCATCATTTTCTATTTTTTTTTTTTCTAAATGAGCTGGAAACATTTGGGCCAAGAAGGCATTCTCTGTTATTCTGTTTAAAATCAATGGCAGCCCATAGAATCATTTGAGCAAAAGTTTGGAAATTCGACACACTTATACAATTACCTTAACAAATACTTTTGCAAACCCCTCCTCGATAGTTTATTTGATTTTCATAAAGTTTTTTCCAGACCATCCATGCTAAATAAATGTTAGGGAATTTGTTGACACATTTCTGAATGGTGTGTGAATAATTGTGGGATTATGGAACACTCTTCATTGTGATCATAAAACTATATCTCTGCCATGCATACCTCAAGACCAAAGTTATAAGTGCCACAACCTGAGGTTGCCAGCATGTGTGAGCTTCAGTGAAGCGGTTAGTGGTCAGGAGAAATAAAAATTGGCTTCTTTGACTTAGAACTTTATAAACGTTTCTCATAAAAGCATCAGTACATTTAGAGCATCATGCATCAGTTATACCATGTCCATTTTTACTATGTCAGCCATTTTGAGCATTTGGCCATGTGGATTTAGCACATTAGTCTTTTCTAAATGCTTTAACATATATTTACAAAAATTGGAGCGCTTGTGTGTCTATATGTCTTGGAAAACAGGTTTTGTGGCAGCACCACCTTGTGGAAAAAAGATATGACCTAAAAAGGACTCATGGTTTTTGCTAGCTTTAGCAGGGTTTCAGTGCAGCGGTCAGTGGCTAGCAGATATAAATTTTGGCTTTTTTTAATCATAAAAGCATAGAATTGGGCTCAGCACATTCATCATCAGGCCGAGTCATACCGTGTCCATGTCGGCCATTTTGAGCAAAGGCCATTTTGGATTTAGCAAAAGTTACTGTCTTTCCTAAACGCTTTAACGCTCTCATTGCAAAAGTTGGTGTGCACGTTTGTCTACTTCCCCTGAAGGTCCTCAACAAGTTTTGTGGCAGCACCCACTTGTGGAAAAAATGTATACAATATTTGCTAGCTTTGAACAATTATTTTTCTTTTCAGTATGCAGAAACCATGCATACTATAATCGACTTTCAGTCCTACATTTTTTTTGTCTTATACCTACTTTTTCAAACTCCTCCCAGACCATTTTTTCCAATTTCTTAATTGTTTTCCTCTAGCTATGGTGGCAAAAAGTTATAAAATATGAGTTGATTCTATGAACTGTATTTGAATGAAGTGATAACGTGATGTTGCCTCAGTAAGACTATAGCTTAGTCTATGCCACAATAATTCTGATCTGAGGTGGCCTGCAGAGTTTTACCACAGTGGTTCTAAATTGTCAGGAGATATAGAAATGCCTCTTTTTAGCTCATAAATTTGGGTGTTACTCATCAGTAGCCAAAGCTGACCCCAAATGAGCACCGACCAACTATTGGTCAAAATGCATAACCAATTTTGTTTGCCATTTATACATACTTTTTTCATTCAGTTCACCCATTTATATTTGTTTAATCTATCAGTGGCAATAATTGAGATGTTTTTGCTTCTAAAAGCTTAGCACTGGACTTTGCAGTGATATTAATGTTTTTTTATTAATCCTAAATGTTCATTACGCTATATTTCAAAATACAGCAGGTTTCAAAACATTTTAATCTTTCTGTAAAATTTCATCAAACAATTTTTTTTTAGTTTGGAGTTGGGTCATGATACTTGTTTCTGTGACGAATCCCAGGCGAAATCATACAGTTGAGATCACAAACACAACTCTGAGAATGGCTCGAAAAGATTTTTGGTGACTATTAAAAATATTCCTGTATTCAGACAAATATTTAGACCATTTTATCCAGAAATCTGAGTTTGTTGGGCTTCGGCTGCTCCAGGTAGGGTAGAAGCTGAGGAATAGCTGCGCATGCACTGATAATCTAATGACACATCTGTTGGATTAGAGAGACTGCTTCCACCGTCGCTGCTGCACTGGGATAAGATCCTATACTCACGGACAGGGCAGGCACGCTCTGTGAAATTCGGTTTTAAGCTGTTATCCAGATCTTTAGGCATGGACAGCCAGTTCTGCACAGAAAGCAGCAAAGATGTTTGGATTAGATTCTTGGATCTGCTCTAAAAATAAGGTGCATTGCTGAAAAAACCTGTTACTTACATCAATGTTTCCATCATATTTGTCCAAAAGGGTCTGAAAGTAATTGCCTACTTTCCTTCCTGAATTTGGTACCACTGGTATTAAAATGATCCTTAACCTAAGTAGGAATCATAATTAAATTAAAAACATCAAATTTACTAGATTTATAACAGAAGATTGGTAAAAAAGGGATTCAGACCTCTCATGATGGACGAGCAAGCAGACAAGCATGACTAGAACCATCATTGCTCCAACTGCCATCAGCACCATTTGTGACACTGATATGGGATCCAAAGTCACTGGGAGAAAAGCTATGGTTAGTCATTTGTGCCAGTTGTTTTTAGGTTAGAATACTTTCAAACATAGTATACACCTAAAGTTTGTACTGTACTTGATGTGTACTGAATTTTTAAACAATGACAATTTTTACAAAATCTGAAATTGTGTGTAGACAGCATAAAAATATGAAATAGTACACAGGAGCTTAGCTGTCATTTGCCAAATCCTATGCCTTTCACATTGGGGTCCGGAATGTCTTTAGGAGCATACTTGGCCTTGGAAATGGCCCTTGTTGGTTCCTGGGACCTGATTTGGTTCCCAGGACCAACACTTGTAGTAGTGGTTTGGGAAACAGTTCATGCAGGAAAGAGTGGGATGGGTTAAAGTTGGGTTAAAATGGTATGATTACATCGGCAAATCCACAGCCACTGCGCTCTAAGAGTACATAATAGAATAAATGCTGCACATTTCTGTTGAAACGGGTCAGAAGTTATGGTGTGAACATAAAAATGTGGGGGATTTGGGAAGGGGTGCCACCAAAACAGAACAAACAAGACATTATCAGTCTGAAAGGGCCCAAAATCTGAAGATAAAAGTTCTATTACAGATAGTGAATGTTAAGTTTGGTGATACCTGTACTATTGGTGGACTTCGCAGTTTCCCAGTACACAGATTCACTCCAGTCACTCCAAAAAAGAGATTCTCCACAAGAAGAAACTACCCGTGCTCGGACTTGAAACTCATATCGCTTCTTTGAGGGAAAGGGCAAACTGAAGGACCTCCGGATGGCTGGAGTTGTGCTCTAGGATGAGAAAAGTTGATGGTGTTAGATGACTGAAAGTAAGATTTCTATTAGAATTAGGGCCTTCCACGATTACTGGGCCCAAGTTTCCCCTCAAAATAAGCAAGTTGTTTCTATTATTATGAATTATCTGAGATTTTTTAATGAATGTCAAGTACATAATTATAGTCAATCAATCTCAACATGCACATGAGATCTACGTTTTGAGTTTGAACATAACAAAATCATGATTTTTAAACAAGGTTGCTCGATTCTAAGTGACCTTAAGGTATTACAGGTCACTAGAACAGACTCCAAATCATCAGTCCTCAGTTTACTAAACCTCTAAAACTCTGCACGTGCAGCAAAGGCATCATAGGCACTGTACTTAGCTAGCATGCTGGGGATTTCAGCCTTTGGTTGTTGGCCTTCTCTATTTTTTTTAACTATACAGCTTCCCTTTCCCCCATCTTGAGCCATCTTCCACAGACATCGACTCTTGAATCACTTTTAAAATGAAAATAAGGCTCCGTGAATGTCACCAGAATGACGAATCAATTTTGGTTCCCACTAATCCCAATGCTGAAACTCTCAACAATCACCCCTTCATCTTCAGTCACTAAAACAGCTTGGTCATAAAGGTTTGCTCTGGACAACATCATAAAAGTCGAAAAGCTGGAGTAGGAGTGTGAACTGAAGTGATGGCAGCGTTTGAGGAAAATGGGAGTGTAGTCAAAGATTAGCTTTATATTTCTGAGGCCTTGAGAAATTTAAGTATATACTGTACAAACAGATCCAGTCGTTGTGGATTTGAAGTTGGTGTGTGCGCAGGAGTGAAGAACTTCCAGGGTTTTTTCTCCAAAAGAAAGCAAACAAAAAGCGACGTTAGCTTGGTTTTTTTTTTTTGTTTCAAACACAAAATCAAAAAATGAAAAAACATATAATTTTTTCCTTTTATTTTTATGAATAAAAAAAAAGAAAAACAAAATCGTTTTTCAGGGTTTTTTAATTTTAGTTTTAAATTGAAAATGAAATTTCACTGGCTCCCCATTACAGCTTGTGTTAGGTATAAAACGTTACACTCACTTGCAGAGCAGTCACAGGAATCAGCAACCTAGTTTTTTTGTTTTGTTATTACACTTGTTTTATGAAGCAGAGTCTGTAGAGCATTTTTAAACTTCATTGGACCTGTGACTATGACTAGAAAAATCTATTTTATGATTTCAAAAAGTTCTATATTACCACAAACGAACGCTTCACAGAGAGGCAGTCTCGCTATTCCATAATGGTTGGATAATCTTCTGAACCTCTTTAAACTTTTAATAAACAACCAAAAACATTGCCACTCTTCAACCACTGCTCTGCCTGGATACCTCACAACCTGGGTCCTCTAGAACAGCTTCACTCGTTCACATTCTCGCCAATCCTGCTTTCGTTTGTAAGCTTGAAATCTAATGAACAAACTTGTTAGTAGCTGAAGCTTGTTGGATGGGTTCCTTTTGTGGGGTGCCTTAGTTTCCCCAAGTCTGATTATGTGCTTGTGATCATCTACTAGAACATCCCTGCGCTTCCATGTTTGTTTTGTACCTTCCAGTCGTTGTTTGTTCTGTAACGAACTTCACTCTCAATGCATTGGTCGTCCTTCATAACGTTCCAGTAGAGATACAGTTCAGCATCCTTTCTCTCCACCACAGACAGGTTGTTTGGAGGGTAAAGCTTCACTGATTAGCAAAATACATATGAATAAATCAGCAGTTCATTTTACATAAATTATATTAATGACAAATAAACTCAAACCTTGATCTTTCAGAAAAGAGTCCTGCTCTGTCGCCAAACTGCCGTTTTGATGGTACAGCCATGTTTGTAACATGTTAAATCGTTGGGCTCTTTTGTACGGGAACATGCATCCCTGAGTAACACCATCTATTATGTGATATTCAGGACAGTCCAGTGTGTCGTAACTTTTAAAGCTGAAAAAAATCCAGTTTAGAATGTAGTATTTGTCATTTTTCAAATGTGTATTTTCGATTTTGTGCAACTTACCTGCTCTTGAAGCTGTAATTGTACTGAGACTCAATCCATGTGCAGTTTACATACTCAAGATTTATAATCAAGCAACTTATCTCTGAGTAAAGATGAAAAAGAAATTTAAATTCTTTATGTTAGACTGTCGTGGTTTCAGGTTTCCACTATTAATTTTTTCTTATTTATTATTTGTGTTTCTGCCAATATCCTCATGTCTCTCTGCTCTTGCTCCTCTTGTCCTGTTGCTCTCTTACTTGCTTAGATAAGTTGATTCGACAAAGTATTTACGAATGGCCCGCGAACAACTATGATGTAACACTCGCCCAAATGCTCATAAGGCTATATCTAAGTAATGCTTTAGTATATCAACATCAAACTTGGTGGATGTTTTAATAACCATGATCTGAAGCTGCCTGCCGTCTTTCAGCACAGTGCTCCCTAGAGGTCAGGATATAGAAAAATTGCCTTTTTTGCATTATATTTATTTACCTATCCTTCTTAAAATCATAAACTTGGTCAAAATATGTTCGAACCATCATTGCCAAGTCAGACCATGTCCATTTTAAGTATATTTTATCTTTTTGGACCATTTTCTGTAAACCGCAGCACTCATCTAACCAAAAAACAAATATGCAGCGTTCAGTCATTTAAATCAAATTTCTTCCCCATTTTGATTCTTGGTTTGAGCTGCAGCAGATCGTCTTGACCACGTCTACATGCCTAAATGATTTGAGTTGCAGTCATGTGATTGGCTGACTAGAAATTTGTGTTAACGAGCAGTTGCATAGGTGTACCTAATAAAGTGGCCAGTGAGGTTTTTTTTAAGCAATATTAAAAGAAATATATTATCTTTTTAGTCCCTACTGATGTTTTTCTCAATCTAGTCCAAAAATAAACCTTATTATGATGCTTAATTATTTAATGAAAAAAAAAACTGATCTGAAAACACTCAAAAGAACTTTATCTATTTGTTGAATTTGATTTGTTTGCAAAGTAAAACATTACACGAGGACATTTAATCACCCTGAACTATGTTAAATTGTAAATGGCACTCGCTGGAGCTTGTGATTCATCAGTTGTTTGTACAGCACTGAACAGGAAAGAGACAAACACACACAGGAAATGTACATTTTGTTTCAGAGACACTTTTTCCATTGATTGGTAAATTACTAGATCAATGTTATGAGCAACATCAATAAATGAAAGAAGCTATTTGAATAATAGAAGGATTTAACGTTTGATGTAAAGCTTAAAAAGCATGTGCACAGCGTGGCCACAAAGCAGACATGTGGTGAAAGAAGTGTCTAAAAAATGTCACGGTTTTTCTAAAAAATATTGACGATCACTTCTCCATTTCAATGTTTGTAAAATAGGGAAATACATAAAACTTTAATATGTTTTAGTATGTTCAAATGTACTTTAAAGAACATTTTAAAACAAAAACAAAAACAGAGAAGGTGTAGGATACTCACTCGGTTTAGATGATGCAGAAAAAAAAAAATAAAGTAAACTCCCAAGAAAAACATAGAGTAGTTTCATCTTGCTCCCTCAACTATAACCGCCTCATTGCCTTTGTGTCTGTGGATCTGTTCTGTTCTAGCTGACGTGTAACTTCCTGTTTCTGCTCGTCACATCAACTGAAACTGTCTATGATATCTTTTTATTTTGCAAATAGAAATGTTCAAATCCACAAATATCTGGAAGAACTAACTATCTGCCTAAGATACAGAAGACAAAATTATTAGCCCACCTGTGAAATTTCACATTTTCCAAATTTCACATTTTTAAATTGGTACTTGATCATGAAGATGGTAGGGTTTATGATACAACTAGAAATAAAAGTATAATCAATAACCTTTACTGGTAAAAAGTCTAAAAACTCAGATGCTAAAAGTCAATAGTGAATGCATTTGGCTTGATAGCAGCCTTCAGTCATTTGCTTCAGTCCTCAACAATTCTTTAGTTCTCTATAAGGATCGTGCCTCATAATTATAAATGTTCACAGTAAAGTCATCAAATTGGTCTCAATGTGTTCAAAACATTTTAAGTTTGTCGGCCATCTTGGAAATTGTCAAAAGTTGCATTTTTTTTAGCAAATGCATCAACATATCTTTACAAAAGTTTGTAAAGGAGTAGTAGACCATTTTTCCTGACCAGATCTCTCAAGCTTTGTCTTCTGGCAAAAATACCTTACTTTATTGTGTCCCACAGATGTTGTATTGGATTCGAGTATGTTTTTTGTGCAGCAAAACACTCAAGTTCACTCACTTTGCTCATTGGGAGGTATGCTTTGAGTCATTATCGTGCTGGAAGACAAAATGTTAACCCAAACCAAGATTTTGTCTTTGGAAATCTTCCTTTTTCATATTTCCTTCAACCCCAATGAGATTCTCAGCACCAAATGCAATGAAACACCCTCACAGCTTTATACTCCCACCACAATGCGTCACTGTGAGAACATATCTTGGATTTGGATGGCTATACCTCCATTTTCCAAATACTAGCACTATCTCTATCACCAGTTCCAGTTTTGTCTTATCTGACAGTCACATCCCCAGGTTGACCTTTGCACACATCATTCTGTCCTGGAGGTGTCTTTTCATCAGAAGTGAGTCCTCCTTGGTACGCAATTTAATTATTTCTCGATACAAAATTGTCACGATACATTTTGTGGAACTACTGGGAGAAATTGCTTATGAATTGAAGTTTTATTTAGTTGTTACTAGTCACTAGTTGGTGTTTCTAGTCACTTCTGAAACTTCTTCATTGTTTTTCTGGTTTATTTAACATTCACTATTACACAATTCTCCTTTGTTCCCATTTTAAACGAGAAACAGCAAAAACATTATGACAGGCTCTCTCCATCACTAGAGTAAAAGAGTGGAAATAATTGCAAACAATAGCGATGCCCCCTAGTGGACTGATGATAATAAATGCAAATCAAACTAGACAATAGCCTTCTTAGCTTTGGGGTCTCAAAACCTTTCAATTAATGTCTTCTTCCACTGACTATATAAATGGTTCCTATAGTTAAAATAAAAAATGAACTTATCTTGAATATAATATTGTGATATCCCTTGTATCGTGTGCACAGTGTATCGTTACACCCATACAAGATACTTATCCTCAACTTAAAGTGCAATTTAAATGCTTAACTAGGTTAATTATGTTAATCATGCAAATTAAGTTACATTAGGAAGAGGTTAGTTCTGTAGCTAAAGTAATACTTTCTTAAGGCGCAGAAAAATATTGCGGTTTTTATTAATTTCCTTTTTCAAGCAATTACAAGAAATCAAACTTTCCCTAGAAGTAGATAAATAAAAGAAATTACATCTTTAAAAAATCCCTTGTTCTGTTAAACATCACTTCAGATTTTTGTCTTCAACGTCCACAAATGTTTAACTTAACTGCGAAAACATCTTAATGTCAGTAATGATGTTCTTGGTTAATACAGATGCACATTTTACATTGTATATTGCTGCGCCGAAGTTATACATTTACCTTTATTTATACATATATTCACATTGTTAGAATATGCAATCTACAAAGGAAAAAATCTGTTGTTTCCATCCACCTATTGATATGCAAATTTTGTATGAAAACCGTGGATGGAAATGGCAAGATACGCATACATTTTGAAATAAGATAAACTTTTCATCTGAAAAGAAAAAAAATGTCCAAAAACGTAAATGAAAATGCATTTGCCAAAGAAATCCCAATGCAATGGCAATGCTTTTTCTTTTGGAACTGGGGTGCAAGGGGGTGGCATTAATGGACGTAACCAATGGGACGATTTCATTGTACAACCGCAGAACGATCTTGACTGGCTGCATTCCCAAAGAGCAGCCCCCCGTCTCCAAAAGCAAGATATCGCTGTGTATAATGCGTTTCTGTATGTTCTGAGACGTAAGAAATTTATTCTTCAAGTGATTCCTTCTTCCAACTTCCATTTTCCTTTTGATACGTGCCACCAGTTTATCAAGAAGTGACGTTTTGTTCTTTTAGACTTGTTGGATGGAAACGGTGCCTTATTCGTAAATATTTTTGGCAATATTCCAGTTTTGCTCACAAATTTAATGCATATTTTTGGATGGAAACATGGCTAGGGCCTCATATCTTGCCAGACTTAATGCTGAATTAATAAAGGAAAGATAAGTGCCTTTCAGACTTTTGGTCAATGGTGTCTCTTCTCTGAAGACCCATCAGCTCCACCTTTTGAGATACCATCAACTATCACCATCAGTCTCAAAAGTCCAAGCATTAGAACTTTAAATAGCAAAAGGGAGTTCTAATGGTAGTGTAGCATTACTGAAGGACAGACTAGAAGCTTCCTGTGCCAGCTGCAGCAGCGATGGCAGGATATCTGAAAACTCTTCACCATCATAGCTCTCTTCCTCCAAGCTTCCAAGTTCATTACCTGCACCAACACAACATATCAATAGGGGAAATGCGCTTGTTTGAGTTTAGTGTGGTCTGTGAGGAAGTATGCGTGGGTGTACCTGTGTCAGCTTCGTTCTGGTTTCTTGCTTGGCTCTGGGATTCTGAGTGTTTACCAGCAGAGGTGTTGCAGTCAGAGTAGAGGAGCTATTATGAGCAGAGGCAAGCACTTTGGTTTTAGTTATGATTCAGTGTGTTCTTGTGATGGCTTGTATTCTTAAAGATGTGTATCAGACCTCGCTGAAATTGTCCGTGTCCGGTGAGGCTGGAGGGCAGGAGCGAATGGCTTCCAAACTGGAGTCAATAAGTGCCAGTGGATCTGGCATGTCATTTCTGTTCAACGGAGGAAGAGAAACTAGATATTGGAGATCAACTTTGCAGAGAAAACCAAGTGAATGCATGTTTGTATACAACTTAACTTAAAATATATGTACTTAAAATATTCCTGTATGCATAATCGAATCAAAAAACACCTTTCTCCCAGCATCTGAAATAGGGTTGGTTAACCTCTGTTATGGTAAAAATATACCTTCTCAATTGATAATAAACACTGGAGACCATTTGAGAGAGAACACAGCAAATGCGGCTATTAATTATAAAGATTTTCCTACACACGTGACTCTAACGTGGAAGAAGAACCTCGAGCCTATTAAAAGTATAAACGAGCGTCGGAAGAGAAAAGAAGTAAAAGAAGGAAAAAGAATATATAGAGATAGAAAGAAAGAGAAAGAGAGCTGAGAGTCAGGCCAGAGAGAGAGTGCCGGAAGAGTGAAGCCAAAAAGAGAGCGTTTCTCTGATCTCACCACAAGTTATACTCCGAGGGCGGTACTTATAGTATGACGTGTGCTCTGAAGTTTCTCAAATTACATTTCTCAATATGACCACTAGATGAAGGTATTACATTGGAAAATTCCCATCTAACCACATTTTACTTTGCTCTGATTGGTTATTTTGCGCCGTCTGTTGTGATTGCTCTACCATCTGCAGTAGGTTAAGAAATCTAATTGAAAACTGATCAGTGGTGGATGTAGAGTCTTTGACCAAATGCATATTTTTGCAGGAAGTCTTAATAGTCTGAAGGATAATTTAGGTATCTCCCAACAGTTTCATTTTCTCTAACCATGTGGTGTATTATGATATAATTATTTGAGTATTAAGTGTAATATTAAACTGAAAAATAAATGAGTGATAATTGTGTATTTGAATTTAATCAATAGGATATTTTTATAGAGCTGTGTTATCACCCCCCGAGTGTCTTTTTCTCTGTGCAGAGGATCAGACAATCCACCATTACAGGAGATGAACGCCTCACGTCGGACATATGGGTCACCCAAAAAGGCAAATTGAACTACGCCCCAACTAATTTGCATTTTTAAGAACATATAAGACTGTGTCACAAGGGAGGGCGTGTGTTTTTTGCTAACGCATAGCGACGCACATTTCTGTTGTGTAATGCAGTTAGAACACCCAGATATATCTGTAATGTGCTATTCACGAAACTCTTAATATTTGTAAATATTTGGACTTCAAGCCCTCTCTGGAATATATTATTATATATTCCCATCAAGTCCTAATGGGATAATTTTTACTGTGATTTTGTGCATCTGGCAGACATCTGAGTTTATTTATAAAATTGCTGAAACACAGCAATGAGATTACCCAGGGCACTGCACAGCAATCAATAAAACCAAATAACTTTGGCACAACTCTAGGTCTACATATCTAGACTTAGAGCGCGTTCACATTTATCATGTTTGCTTTCGATGAACACTGCCTCAGACCAAAACTGTGGGATTCGGTCAGTGGCGCCACTTGGTCTGGGCATCATGGATAAAAATACTACAACTGTAGATTAAAAATCCACAAATGAAACAACTTAATTACGCCAAGACCAATCAGAGAGAAGGGTTTGCGCCAGAGACGTTTTGAGAGGAAAGCAGAAACGATGGATATTTCACACTTTTTCAATGAAATGAAGCTGTGGGAAACATCGTTGCGTCGTGTTGGAGGAGCATTCCGGCAAACGAGTCGTGCTATTTGGTGTGCTGTTATTTCTTTAAAAGTACTTTTTCGATGTAATAAAATCTTGATTTATTTGGCGAGTAAAAACCTTCAAGCGAAACGACATAAAAAAAAACCATTAAAAATAATTTTTTTAAATGTGGCTGCCACTATCAGGATTCTAAATGTAGATGGAGAGGAAATAGCCTCAATCAGGAAAACAAAAACAGGAAAATAAATCAAGGAAAACAACAAAAGACCATGCTGAACCAACGGCAAGAATCTGTAAAACAAAGAGAGGTGTGCGGAAGCTTTCCAAGGTTTGAACACACCCAAGGTTTTCGGTTAATAGCAATCACATCAGAAGTAACTAGTAACTAGAGTAGTTTTCCCCATCGTATACTTTTTTTACTATTACTCAAATAACTCTTGGGATTGTTACAGATTTCAGGTACTCCACCCACCTCTGCCTTCAAGTGGGAAGATGAAAGATCACAAGCGGGCATTGTGACAGGAACTCATGAATCATTGCTGACACTTATTACTGTACCTCTCTAAGAGTATTTCCCCAGGCTCCTGCACAGCTGGGTCGTCGAGCCAAGAGAAGGGCAACTCCGCGCAGGGCACTGTTGGGGATTCGGGTGAGAATGTTTCAGGAAGGAATGATCCTCTGCACCAAAAAGGAATAGAAAGTGTGAAACCCTGCAAAACAATTTCGATTTCTTTTGCTAGTGTTCAAAAACGTCCGCTACTTGTTGGGCTCTGGGGAGGGATCAAGCAGGTGTGTGATGTCTGAGATAATGGTACCACTGGAGTACACATCTCCTGGAGACACATCCAGCTGCACAGACACGCAAAACGGTGTTAAAAACAAATCATACTTTAATTCGGAAATTGCACTGACAGTCAGATACCTCTTGCAGTGAAGGGTTCTCTGGTAAAGTGTTGTATGTGCTGCGAGTATATTTTGGTGAGGACTGAAACTCGTTGTTGTCGATCATTGGACTGTGGAGAATGTAAACGTGATGTGAGGATGAAAAACGTTCTGAATGTACGCTTCAGGTTTGAACTCACAGTTTCCTCTTGCAGCCCTTGATCCCGTTCAACTGAACGCTGTTTATGATGAACTTTACCATCTGAAAACAAGTGTAGTGAACAAAACTGATTTGCAGGATTGTTTATATTTAATATATAGAATTATTAGTGCATCTTTTAATTACCTTACGAATGATTTTGTGATGCTGTAGGTAGTTCTGCCTTAAAACGTCCAGTTCTCTCCACAAGTTCTCATTATCCCTGTAGGAGGCAATAAAGACATTTTTATTAATGGGATTTAATTCCCTTTCCTCATTTACTTTTTTATTTTTGAACACTTGGTTTCAGGGGGAAGGCTATAGGTTAGTGGGAGAAATGGCTATGCTTGCAAAAGTAAATGAACCTTCAGCTGTTGCCTTTAAGTTTGATTCTTACGTAAATGAACACTCATTAATCTCTGCGCAACGCTCACCTGCATAAAGCCATAAGTTTGAGGTTTGAGGAGTCTTGCCAGCCTCTGACATGACGAACTTGAACAAGGACCTGAGACATTTGCCCTCCGTCCTCAATTCCCCGGCTAACTGATGCCTAGTCAGGAATTCAAGCACGTCATAATGAGAAGGTCATCAATGGTATGGGAATGCTTTACGTGATTAAAACGTTGAATAATGTAAAATAAAACTCATCAGCACCACCTTCCGGCGGATGAGGCCCAACAGATGAGGCTGATCTTTCTGGAAGTCCTCATGCTGAAACTCAACACAAGTCTCTTTACTGTCAGCCTTGGGTAAGCCAGTGTCGACCTGCACCACTTTGTGGAAGCCATCTGTATGTTAAGGTGACACACATACGGCGTACTACTTATAAAGTCTCAGTGCTAGATAAATGTACAAATACATACAGTACTGTGCTAGTAAGATTTAATATTGTAATCTAAATTAAAATGCCTAAGCTGAAGGGACTCTTACACATGTTGAGCTGGCGCACAAAGCTGGTCATGTTGCTGTGTTTAAAGTAAAGCGGGAGGACCTCCTTACTGAAGCGCTGTTCATCTTGGACAATAAAACTGCAGCCATTCTAACAGAAAGGAAACAGGAGGATGTGGTTAGACAGTCTTCATCTCGTCATATATGTGAACTTCTTTCTAGTGAGGTCCATTCTGGTCTGACAGGAAACCATTTGTTTTATTTAAAAAGGTGCAGAATTCTTCCATTCTTCTTAAGCTTTGTTGAAACTTAACGATTTCAAGCTTGAATGGCATCAATCAAATTTGTCCCACGAGAGGAGTTTCCATCACAAAACGGATACATGTAGTTTAATATTTAAAATAATTATAATTTTTCAGAATTTAGTCATTTTTAAATAAAAAAAAGTGTTTTTAGAGGGCTACAATTGATTTTACAAGACACTTTCTTATTGTTGATATTTTCAGAAAATTCATTCAACAAAAAATGATGTAAACCATCAGTGTATTATTTTTATTTAATTTTTGGGGGTTATTAGGAAAAATAAAACATGAATCCCAATGACTACAAATATTTAAATAGGTTTCAAGTGTACCTTTTCATTTTTGTTATAGACCTAGTAAAACAACCTCTTTTTGAACCATTATTTATAAAAATCCCAGTAGTTCCTGGAATGATCGCCTGCAACCAACAACCAGCCATGTATAAAGTCACTTTACTTCTCCATTCTGGTGCTCGGTTTGAACTGCAGCAGATCATCTTGACCTTGTCCACATGCCTAAATTCTAGCCTAAACAGTTGCTGTCATGTGATTGGCTAATTAGTTGGATGGGTGTACCTAGAAAAAAAGTGGCAAATGAGTGTATAAGATTGCTGGCTTGTGGATGGGCTGAGTGGGATAAGTCTTTTGTGTAAATTTATGCCTTGAAGAGAACAGCCGAAAGTAAAAGAAAATGTGCCTTAGAGCTTGGAAACCAATCAAAACACAGAGGATTGCCATCTTGTAACCAGAGATCAATTAATTAATTTTTTGTATATATTTAAATACAGGATGTGGGGTTAATTGTTTTTATATGGGTCGAGTTGATTTCTATTTTTAGATAAAGAAGTTTCTATTTTCTAAAAGTACACTACTAAATATAGAGCCTCCCTGATTGGGCTTACAGTGGACCAATGGCAAGCGTTCTTCACCTACAACAGAGCAGTACACGTGCATCTGTTTTGTAAACTGGGTCAGAAACCCATTTTAAGGTATTACTTAGACATAAAAGTTGATATTAGTACCTGCAGACAATTATTCTGTATGCACTACGCCAACAGAACTCTAGCACATTTAGCCTTTTACTTAAATCACATCATACATATTAGAATATACATATAGCAATACTATCAAACTGCAACATAAACTATGTTTTTATCTAGTGGAGTTTATAAAATACTCACTTGACTCCAGCAGATCAGGTCATTGGTTGTACGAGCCTCAACCAATGTCCAAAGTTTGCTAATAAAAGCTGGGACCATGTGGATCTGTTTCATCTCTCCTGACTAAAACAGGGATGAAGACGTTTTCTGTGGAGATTCGTTGCACTGCTCCAGATTCTCCGTCTATGAGGAGGTAAATAAAGTCGCAGACTCCCTTCCACGTGAATTACACCGTCGCCGACACACCCCTTGCTCCTCTGCCCAATCCTGAGCCGAGAACTACGCAGCATACATAACAGTACAACTTTTGTCCTGCACGTATCACTTGTGTTTCCCTAGTATTGACTGACGTTAAAGTATCAAGTGTTTGTGAAGCTAGATTTGGCATCTGTGATTTCATAACGTCTATTCAGTTTAGTTTAAATACTTATTTAACTTTTTCCTCGGGCATGGTCATCATAAACACCCTACAAGAAACAAGCGTTTTCTGTTATTCGAATTGTTGTCACGGTGATTATAAATGTATTATTTCCGGTGTTTATAAATGTATTACTATAATGTAATATATGATATGACTTATGTAATGACTAAACGACCTGATACGCTACACATGCGTATTTTTCTTATAACTGGGCTTTTATTTTGAATTCGTGGCCGAAAATACCGGAAGTCAGTACAGCTTTCTGTTTATTGCCGATTATTTATTTACGTTCTCTTTCTTAAATACGTATATTTTGGTAAATATTAAGCTTCGGGTTACTTTATAGAAAGTTGAATGTGTTCTATTTTCCGCCTCGAGTGTAGAGGTTTTAGAATATCGTGTAACGACGACTTTTGGAAATATCGAAAAGAAAACAAAAATTCTGAAAGTATTATTTAACGTTAAATGATACTAAGTTAATTGCAGAGAATGTAGTAAATAATTAAGCAAAATTAGATTAGAAAAAAGGAAATCATAATGTGCAGTTTACACTACCGAACAGCAGGTGGCGTCTATACACCTTGAACATTGGTTTGCCAAACTCCATAAAACGCCAGAAGTAACACGGGTGTTATGGCAACAAGCACCAAACACTAGTAACAGAAGTTGACGGGAATAGTTTTGTATGCCTTTAGATATCTTTATCGATTAAATCTAAAGTTTTTTTTTTTGCATTATTTTTTACTCTGAGCAGAGTTCTTAATTAAACATGGTTCAGCTACACGTCAAACGAGGAGACGAGAGCCATTTTCTCTTCACCGCTACAGTTGCTACCTCGATTGAGACTCTGACCACGGACATCTGCGAGATCTACAACGGCAGACTGAAAATAGAAAGGATCTGCTCCGGTATGAGAATCAATCAGTTGTGTTTAAATGATTCGAAACTACTAATAAATCACATTTCTTGGAAATGTTGATGGTTGTGAAGTCCACTTTAGAGAAGTAAAGCGTTGATACTTTACTACCTATTAAAAGCACCATTTCATTTATGTTTTTATAGAAATCCCAGAGCTGGCAGATCATGGAATAACCCTTCCACCAAACATGCAAGGCTTGACTGATGACCAGATCGTGGAGCTGAAGCTGAAGGATGAATGGGAAGAGCGATGCATTCCCAGTGGCGGTGCTGTGTTCAAGAAGGATGAGCTAGGACGTCGAAATGGACACGGTAGCTATATTACCACATTTCATGGGTCTGCTGGTGCCTGTCTCCAGCGCACATTGAGAGACACTCTGGACAGGGCAACACATTCACACCTAAGGGGTATTTAGATGATTCATAACCTAAAACATGTTTTTGGGATTGTGGGGAAAACGGAGTACCCGGAGGAAACCCATGCAAAACATTCAAACTCCTTCCAGGATAACCTTCTAACTGGAAGGCCACTGTGCCTCCCCCTATGTCATGATCTGTCTGAATAACGGTTGGCTGGCAGATGTTTATTAATTTCGAATCATGTATCTCCAGGTCGGTTTTTACTTTCAATGCCAATACAATGCCTTGGTAACCATAGTAACATAAGGTTATGATTGATCACTCAAACAGCCAGTGGCAACATTGGTCACGTTTATCAGTTCATTATTGCCCAAATGATAATAAAAAGTCGTAACCCTTGTGCATTCTTCAAATTCACTACCCTTTTCGTGGTGTTTGTGCCTGTTAGCACTATTTTATGTAATCAATATTTTTGTTACATTTTTTTTCATAAATCCATTCATCTAGCTGAAATCCAAACTACCCTTTTAATTTCCAAGATGTCACTGATTTAAAAAAAAAAAAAAGACTTTCATTCAGCCATGAACAACACGAAAGGGAGTGCATTGTTGCGTTTTCCTAAAATATGTTGTAAAATAGGATTTGTTGCCAAAAATCATTCAATTTGCTGAAACAGAAAAAAAGTTGCGTCCAAATTTAGACTCAAAATGACCCTGGAGTCGAGTGGAGTCATTAGTCACAATCACAACATTTAACTTTTCACATTTAACTAAACAGCAAAAATATAGGAATATATCAACATTTGTGAGAGAGTTAAAAACAGAAATAAAATACTGTCGATAGTTATTATTTGGTCAAACATAATTAATGCTTTTAAAATGTGTTTGTTCTCCATTTTATTAAAAAGTTTTCACGCTGTGCATAATGTTTCTTTTTGGTTGAAAATAATAATAGTCTCTAAACTCTTCTTTTTGTCTTAGCTCCAAATGACAAAATGAAGGACATTTTAAGGAAGACGTTGGAGGAAGCCAAGGCTTTAATCTCAAAAGTAAGATTTTCCCATTTAATTGTTAGTGTTCATTTTCACCAGTGAACAAAACGGCCGTAAATGAAGAAAAGAGAATCTAAATCAAATCAATATTTGGTTGACCACTGCTTGTCTGCAATACAGCAGCAGATCTTCTAGATAGACTAGCATGCAGTCTCTGAAGGAACTCTGCTGAAGGGTTCAACTGGTTTCGGCCAGTTCCGAGCTGGTGGCACTGCTGGTCATCTTCCAGTTTTAAAAGCTAATTTACTTGAAGTGTCTTTCCTCTGATACGATCCTTGATGTTTATGTTTTTTGGCTTTTTTAAAAGAGCTTTGGCAGTACATCTTTGAACCCCAGTCTACTTAGAAAACTGGGAGAGACTTTTTGATGCAGTGGAACTACCTTGTGTCTTGTTGCTCTGTTCAACTGTAACTGAGTTTCTCAACCTCACCTTGTAGGAGTCTGGCTGTCCCTTAAGTAGTTTTAAACCTCATACACAGCTGTTTCTGTTTCTCTTTGATATAATTGGTGGATCATAGACCTGACAATCATCCTATAAAAATCTTAGACTTTGTGCAAGTATTCCTATAAGAATCAACCCTTTTAAAGGCAAAGGTAGCGACACCAGATTTTGATTTTCGATTTTTCTTTTTCCACCTTGTTTCAATGTTCAAAAATGAATCATTTTTTTAATATTTCTGAACAAATTCATTGTTTCATGCATTGTTTTTCACAATATGAACTTTAATATTCCTTCTCCATAAGAAACAAGTGCCAGCAAGCGTCTGCGTTACTATGGATATGGTGAAAGAGGCTCTGGACCAGTTGAAGGGAGCTGTGATGATCGTTTACCCAATGGGTCTGCCTCCACATGATCCAATCAGGATGGAGTTTGAGAATCAAGAGGATTTGACTGGTACACAGGTATCTGTCCGTGTTCAGAAAAGATTATTGTGACTTTCTGAAACAGCTTTGCACCGTTTTCGAAATGTTTATAAGAAAAAAAAATTATAAACATAAATACAATTATTTGGGTTGAGAAACACAAAGATTATTATACTGATACAAAGGCTTTCTGCACTGCAGGCCTCATTACAGGTGATCGCACAAGAAGAAGCTCAGCTGTGGTGGGCGTCCAAAGAACTGCAGAGGGGCAAAAAGCTGCAAGATTATATTGGGAAAAACGAGAAAACAAAAATTATTGTGAAAATTCAAAAAGTAAGGATTTGGTTTTTAAATAACATTGTATTTTGTGATCGGGAGTGTTTACATGTTTATTCTAGAGAGGCCAAGGTGCACCCGCCAGAGAACCAGTTGTGAGTGAAGATGAACAAAAACAAATGATGCTGCACTATTACAGACGGCAGGAGGAACTAAAGGTGAGTATAGTCTAGTAAAGTGTTATACATATCTAACATCGTATTCATTAAAACATAGTTTGTTCAACCTGTTTACAGAAACTAGACGAGGCTGATGATGACGCCTACCTTCAGTCTGAGTGGTCAGACAGGCAGGCGCTAAAAAGACAGTTCCAAGGACTGACAAATATCAAATGGGGACCAAGATAAAACGTGGATTTTAACTTGGGGTGTTTCAAAACAATTTGGTTCATTCTATCTTTAGGAAAGAAGTATGATGGTATTACGAAGGATGAGCCATTAGTTTTCTCTGTTCTTATTGAGTGGAGGTTGCAACACCTTTCGTCTCTTTGTCTCTGCCACTGGCTTTTTAAGACCGGATAATGCTTTGGAGCATTCAGGATTACTTTGGCACAGCTGATTTCTTTTTGAGAGCGGTGGGAAGGTACAGGTAACAGAGATTACAGGATCAGGTGTGGTTTCACCTGGAGGTCAGATATGTGAGTTTAATGTGTAAATTAAAGACATTGTGTTGTTTTTTTTTTCGTACAATTTTCAAACTGTTTTCATTAAACCTCAAAATAAACTTCATAAACACATGAACTTGTACATTTTATTTCAATGTCAGTTTTCGTTCAGTTTTTCCCTGTAGTATGGAAAATAATTTCTGCCACTTGAACTAAAAGACAAGATTATTAAAGTATTTAAGAATTTTCAGTTATACCGTCAGAAAATGTATAAACACTTAACAATGCATGCTAAAAAGATCTCCGAAGATACAAATTCTGTGTGTGTGTGCGTATATATATATATATATATTAGAGGTGTAACGGTACGCTAAAATTGTATTCGGTGTAACGGTTCACGGTATGTATTGAACCGTTTCGGTACGGCCTGTTCGGTTCGGGACACTTGCGTACCGTTTCGGTATTCGGTATTTGTATTAAATAATATAAATGTATTATTAGCGCGATATTAAGCGCAGCGGAACCATGTTCCTAGTCGAGTTTCCGCACGGACGCTATTGAGTGACGTGCAGCTCTACTGTGCGACACTCAATAGCGTCCGTGCGGAAACTCGCCTTTGGCTTCTCTGTTAAAATACATAACGGGGATAGACGAGTGGATAAATTTAAAGTTGTATGACGACATTGTTCCACGGAGATCGGGCAGGCAACACATCTAACATTTTCTATTGCAACCAGATCTGTGCTCTCTTCAGAAAATGTGGATAG
>SRMA01025155.1:180317-345596 GCA_007224835.1 Danionella cerebrum
TTCCGCCGTTTGCCGGAACGCAATCCGTTTTCTCTCAATTTCTAGCTTCCAAGGATCCGGAAAATTTTATTCTGGGATCCGGTAATTATCTGACCCCATTTGTCTTTATCTGCCCAATTCCTGCCCACCTTTTTCACTCTACTGTACTACAATGCATTCCCCCGACTCAAGAATATACAGAGCACTCGCCTATGGTGTGCCAGGCTGCCTTCGTCGTAGGCTGGTGCTGTCCCCTGCAGTCGGCAGGCCGGCCCGTATTATGTGGAAATTAGCGATTAGATAAAAATATTATAAAATAAAATAATGAATAATTATTGTGTTAGTGTGTTTTCTTTATTGTGCATTGTATAATGTAAAAAAATAATAATAATAATAATAATAAAAAAATGCACTACTAGCAAGTCTGAAAAGGCTGCTGCTGGGTAATTTACGTCCTGTACGTAACTTATTTTTATGCGGCGTTTGGCCAAAACCAAAAAGTGTCCTGACTCCTTCGTGCTAACATGTCTAAAAGACAATCAGGTTTGCTTTCGTTTTTAAAAGAAACGAAGACTCAAGTCTATCATGTTAAACGGCCATTTAACATGATATTGAAGATTAAGATAAATTGTGTTGAAAGTAATCTAAAGGTTTTTTGTGTGTATATGTCTTAAATTATGTTGTAAATGATGTATGTAAGTCCTGCTGCTTAAAAGTAGGCATGTTAGACACTGAACCATTGCGTTCTGTTTGTGTTCCAGCAACTGTTTTGGGCCAGCCCCCCTGTCCGTCACCCCAGTCCTGTTGTGTTCCAGTAACTTCAAATTTACAAATTAAGCACTGTATATATATATATATATATATATATATATATATATATATATATATATATATATATATATATATATATATATCTCTCTCTCTCTTTCATATATATATATATATATATATATATATATATATATATATATATATATATATATATATATATATATATATATATATAGTGTGTGTGTGTGACTTAAAATATAAAGTCTAGTTTTTCCATTATTTAAACAAAACTTAAATTAACATGTGGTCATTTTCTCTGTGGAAACACTTTCAAAATACATTCATTCATCTTAAACGGTTTGACTTTATTTTGAAACTCTGTGATTAACATTGATAACTGTTATAAAGAATTGTATTTTTGCAGTTATCATTTGATTTAAAACAGTGCGCTAGGATAAGAAGTTTTTTTTTACAAATCTATCCAAAACAAGAGATGATACGGGCAAGAATTAGCATAACGTTTTTTGCATGTCACGAATAGCGGAAACAGCTTTCGAAGTAGGACATTTCATAATAAAAGTCTTTCTGATTTGTAATATGTCACACTCAAAAACGTATAATGGATTGATTGGCTCTACACTTTACGAAAATTAGTCTAAAAAACTGCAGATTTATGCAATGGTCCCTAACTGAATACTGTATGATGTGAATTGAACACAGAAACCTAAATGTTGATTTTTTAATATTATTGGACGAAAGGGAAGAACATCAACTAATGTGTAATCTACTTTTTATAAACGTTTATCCAGAGCTTAATGTTTAAATCTGGCTCAATTTGTTTCAAATGCAGATTCCATTTGTTATAAGTTTACACAAATTATTTGATTTCTTAATATTTGAAAAAGCCATTTATTGTCGACTGTGTTTACCCTTTTGAATCACAATGACAACAGAAACAATCTAAATGACCCCGATAAAAAGTTTACACACCCTGGTGATTTTGGCCTGCTAACATTGTTAAAAACATGCTTTTGCGTCCTCGTCATTCAGATTTTCAGAAAAGTGGTCAATTAACCAGAAAATTTGCCAGGGTATGTCAACTGTGATTTTCTACCTGATGACGCATGAGAATAAACTTATCTAGCAGAGCTCTCTGGGTTGAATGCAAAACAAAAAAAGTGTATATATATATATATATATATATATATATATATATATATATATATATATATATATATATACACCAACATCCAGTTAAATTTAGCAGTTCTGCTTGGCAACACACATGAATTGCACACATCCCCTTTACATTTTGAACAAAATGGCCTCCAGCAGTTTGGTTAAAAGCACAGCTACTGTACTTTCTGTCTAACCGCTGGCATGTACGAGTGCAGGATGCATGTATTTCCATTCAGGTATGCGTTCATCCGGATCTCCTGAATCACAAGTTCTCGTCGCTCAATCCTCTCCATCATCTCAGCAGCCTCTGTGGTGTAACCCACATCTTCCCAGCAGTAAACCTTCCTGCCGATCTCTGACAGGTTGGAACTGTCCATCAGTGACTCTTCCTCATCTTCATCTTGGTTCATTGGTTCTTCCTCTTCTAGGTTTGCTGTACTGCTTTTCTTCATGAACGTTACAGACGGATGTAGATGTTGACGGCAAGATAGCCGAGTCGAAACCGCTACTAGAAGGATCAGAAGGCCCACACAAACGCTTGATGTGAAGAGCAGCCCTGCTGTGTCCGGATGCTCTGAGAGAAGAGTTTGTTCTACGGTTAACGGTAAGAGGAGAAAATGGCTCGCTTGTACTTACAATCCAACACTAAAAATCGTATTGGCCCATTTGACAAATTATTGATTTTAATTGATGTAAAGGACATTAATAAGGTCTACTACACAACATTGATTCCAAATGTTGAACTGAATTTGAATTGGCTGTGAACAGAGAAACTCAAGAACGCTAGATCATAAGCTGATGGGACAAAACCAAAGGGTTTAGTTAATTTATAAAACAGCTTTTTGTCACAGGGTTTTGTCATATTTTAGACTTTTAAGACCTATATATAATAATTGTTCTCATCTAAATTTAAATCACTGTAAAAAATGTGAAAAAAAAAGAAATGACAAAAGCCTGTGTGTTTCTCCACAAACACAATGTCCCATAGACATAGATAGAGGAACAGAATACATTTGACATATGGACGATTTGCTTCCTTAAATAACATTAGTTATTAACGATAAACAAATGGGATCAGCAAATGCATAATGTCTGGTTGTTTTTAAACATATAAACGTGTGTCATTCAAGAGGCTATATTGTGAATCGATTACGTTTTTAGTCAAAATATTCCCTTTAAAACTAGCATTTTTGTGATTTACAATAACATGTTCAGCCCAAACATTTGTGTGTTTTCTAGAGGTTCATCTCATGAGTGAATCCATTGGGAAACGTTACTGTTACATAACAATTGCGCATTTTTTTCATGCAAAACATTAGCATTAACACTAGCACTTTAGTGCCGTCAACCGATTAAATAGTCAACTTTTTGCACTTAATAGCGAGATGTAATGTAAATAATTACGTAAACTCAAGATAATTTTAATTTTATGCTTTTTAAGACCCAGCAGAAAGCCTGTTTATTGAATTCAGCAGTAGAAAAGTCTGAGTTGCTGAAGTGTTACTTGCGATGTAAGAGCTCTCTATCTGGATCTTTGTAAAGAAAAGCTGAGAATATTAAAAACAATTGGTTAAAGTTCGACATTACCTGTGATATAACCAAACGCCTTTAAACAATCGCTGGCAATAATCCAGTTCTCTGGTAACTTTGAATTCCTGATCACTGGAACCCCTGCCAAAAACAGAGTAGACGTCATAAATGTAAATACTTTTACTACATGAAATTAACGCTTAAACGCAGATTTATAATGCCAATATTTCCACTATGAACTTAAATGACAGTAAAAGTATTAAAGTATTGCATGTGTGAGCACACGATTTCACTTTTCCGAGTTTTTGTGTGCTGTGTCATCACCTTCCTTGGTGCTTTGGTCCGGAGAAGACGTAGTCAGGAAACTCCTGGGGTCAGCCTCCTTGAGTAAACTTTGTGGAACTGAAAAACACAAACGGTCAACAGCAGTTTCTGACTGAATCTCTCTGAATCTTTCCATGTGAAACTGATGAGTAATCCTTGTTTTTCCGGGGAAATGATTGAACCTCCCAATCAGTAACAAAACACTGGCACTTGAAGCAATCGCAGGAAGTTTCACAGGAAGCCCCAAGGCCTCCAAATGCCAGGCGCATTGACTATTTTTATTATCAAACAACTTTTGGCTTTGTGTAAGTTACCAGAGAAGGAACATGTTGGTAAATCCCAAGTTTTTTCCCACACAACGGATGAGGACTCGTTTCCTGATTAATATCAAGACATAGCACAAAAGGTTTGTTGTATGTGCAAAAAAAATACTGTACCATACAGCTGAGCTCATAAATTCATGTTTGTTTTTTTTTCAGTGATGCGCTGACATTTCTAAATTCTGAGCGATGGGGAAAGCAAAAGAGCCGTTAAAGGATCTACGGGAAAAGGTAGCTGGTTGTGAAAATCCCAATAGATCAGCAGCTTCTGGAATATTCAGACCAGCAACAACCATACCACTTTCAAAGTCACTTAAATCACTTTTTCCCCCATTCTGATGCTTGGTTTCAACTGCAGTAGATCATCTCGGTTACGAAAACAGGAAAGGGATGTAAAAAAGATTTCCAAAGAACTGGGATTTTGATTAAGAAGTGCAAAGTGAGAGATTCTGTAGAAACCCAACCACAGTCGGTTAGACCAACAAAAAAAATTCTGCTACAACTGACAGAAAAATGTTTAGGGGATGCAAAGAAAAACAATGATTAGCTGTCCTTCAGCTACAAACGCCATAGAGTTCAGGAGAAACGGCATACCACATGCATAGAGGACAGTGATGTACTTTTTCGTTCCAGGAGGGCAGGGGTCTTTGAAATGCTCCCCATCCACGGTAAAGAAACACCTCTGTTTGGCATAGCAGATGCTGGATACCACATCAACCGCTCCATGATAGAGGCATTCTGTAGTAAAAAAAAATTATCCTTCAATTCAACAATGAAATAAAGAGGGTATGCATTGAAGTCACGCCCTTTTCGCTGAAACTGCGTGGCGTTAAGTCAAAATTTGGCCAGAAATTGCATTTCCTGACATTTATATGTTTCTGATTTCAACACAGGGAAAGTACACAAAAGGCATATAAAAACTTGGATGCCTGGTTGTACTGCTGTACGCTGAAAAAAACGCTGATCATTTAAAATGCTTTAAAGGAGTGTTTTGTACCTTTTTGTTTTGGTACTTTTTGATAGTAAAAAAACAGCACGAGGTTTAACCAAAAAGAGGTTTAACCATCATTCTGACAAAAGCTTCTTGAATAGGACTCAAATAAACATAAAAAAATGTTATTTTATAGCCGTTATTTTTACTCACTCCGTGTAAAACCAATTGGACCAGAATGATTTAGACCAAATAGGTGTCATGACCCAGCACAGGGGAGCTGAGAATTAAAGGGTCAATGGGTTGAACTCAAGTGCAGGAGCAGCGGGTTACATCTTTATTAAAACACAAGGTACAAGGAAAGAAACCTCCCTTGATGTGGGCAAACACTGAACTAGGTGAGAACTAAAAACATAAAATAACCTTTTGTTATTTTGTGTTTTTGGTTCTCAGCCAGTGTTTTTAGTTTCAGATGCCTGGAGTTCTCTCTCAGGTGGGGTAATGTTGACTGCAGCAAAGAGGTGCGTGATGATGTATAGACAAGAAGGAAGCACGAAACAGAAAGGGACACAGCTGAAAGAAGGCATTACATTTACATTTATGCATTTGGCAGACGCTTTTATCCAAAGCGACTTACATTTGAATTAACATATTTTTTTTTTCTGTCAGTTCTTGGTTTTGATGGGATTTGAACCCACAACCTTTATGTTGTTAGCGCAATGCTCTACCAACTGAGCCACAGGAAAGCTAAGAAACAAAGATGGAAGGCAAGGAGCTGGGAACACATGAGAGAGGAAAACAAAGGAACATGCTCGCAGAACACAAGACAAGGGAACCAAACATAAACAAAAGCATTAGAAAACACAGTGAACACAGGAAAAACTCCTGAAAACTAGGATAAATTGGATACTTTAGTACCGTACACCAGATATATAACTATATATAACTGGTAGAAAAACACATAAAGATTCGTGAGTCCAGAAATAACTGGAATACAGCAGCTTTCATTCCTCGGCAATCCATTTTCACTGCTAAAATAACGCTGAAATCTTTGAAAATGGTTTCGGGCAACAGCTTTTCCCAATTTTCAGCATGTAAACCGGTAAAACTCCCATTAGCACACGAATAGGCCTTTTGCCACTCACTCTGGGACTTCTGAGTACCGTGACATCATGTGCATACCCTCTATTAGATGCATATTGCAGGTGTTATAATGCTGTTTACATAGAAATTCTAGTTTCATTCTAATAAAGTGGATAACATCTAACCATAGGGTGGAGGTTTGTGTTCCACCGAGGGACAGGGGTCCTCCTCCTCCAGTAGTCGACCATAAACAGCAGAGTAGATATTCAGCACTTTAGGATGCTTGCAGTGCAGCAGAAGTCGATCTCCTTCACACGTCACTCTCTTCTTGTGCTCAGCTGCAAAGAAAAAGCTAGTTCTCAAGTAGACGAGCGAATATTTTACGGGGAATGCGTCAATTGACACGTTAAACGAGGAAATACTTACTAGGTTTACATCTGTATGTTACATGGACGTATTTCGGCGTTCCTGGGCAGGGATCTTTCCCAAAGACTTGGTGATTAACTAGAAGTTGGCAGTCTCTGTGACCTTGGCATTCAGAAATCACTTTCTAAGAGAGGGATAGAACGCGTTATACAAAAGCCAGTAGCCTCCACCTGCTTCTGGAAAACATGCAGCTTTTCTGAGCCAGAAGTGAACATGAGCAGATGCCACAGGTGTCTAGCCTTTCAACAGAGACTCCTTCGGTATGTCTTCAGTGTGGGAACATATGCTGAAATTGGGTTGAGCAAGCACTTCTTGTTTCGAAGTAGGCCGCGTGGTTTTCTCTCACTGTCCAAAAACTTTGCTTCCTTTGAATTGGTCCTGGTGGTTCCCAGAGGCACTCTGTCACAGTGTTTATACGCTCTGCTCTAAGAAAATGGACACTATTCAAAGTCCTGTTCTCGGTTGTTTATACACTCACTGGCCACTTTATTAGGCACACCCGTCCAACTGCTCGTTAATGCACATTTCTAATCAGCCAATCACACGGCAGCAACTCAACGCATTTATTCATGGGCAACGCTATCTGCGTTTAAAAGCATCAGAATGGAGAAGAAAGGGGATTGAAGTGTGTTTCAACGTCTTCACACACAGCCATCTCTAGGGAACAGTGTATGTTTGTTGCGGTAGGGTCAGAATTTGCCGTGAATAACAGGAAAGCATGGATCCACCCTGCCTTGTATCAACGGTTCAGGATGGTGGTGGCACAATTTTGGCCCATTAGTACCAATTGAGCATTGTGTTAATGTCACAGCTTCCCTGAGTATTGTTGCGGTCCATCCCTTTATGACCACATCTTCTGAGTAGAGAGTAGTCTGGTGGAAGAGGAGATTTGACAAATCCATGATGCTGTCATGTCAAAATGTTTCCATCTGTGATTAAGAATTAAGGCAGTTAAGCCATTAGAAAGGTGTACCTAATAAAGTGGCCGAAGAGAGTGTATATATATATATATACTGTATATTTTCTTCCTCTGTCTTCAGTTTTTCTCAAAGAGAAAAGCTTTTTCTAAACTGCCTCTAAAGCAACTTCCTGTGCAGCACTAGATGACTTGTCATTGGTTCAATCAAAATATTTAACACTGCACTGAAATATTATTTTCAAACTTCATATACAAATGGAATCTTGTAAATGATGTTGACTTTGCAAGCTGAGGTTCAATATAGCCTGACGATTGAATATAGACGTTGTCGTAAATACTGCAAATGGGACAAAGAGAACTGTAACTAGGACTTTTGTAAGATTGTGAATAATTATGTATATATTTATATACAATAACATTTGTGAATGTGTAAATAACTCAACAGAATTCTAACAATGTTGCAAAGAGTTTAAACTAGGGGGGTTGAGACACTTAACCACTCCCTGTATCTGCTTTGTGTTGCAAAGGTGTTAAAGCGATTACCATCCGCATCTGTGATTACTTTGGTTAACAATGGCGTCTGCCTCTGAAAGATACACCAGATTCGATTACTTCGTCTCTGAGGAACGCCATATATGGTCACGTGGTCTCTCGAACATGCTGTCTGATTTACATTTCAACTAGACCCCCCTGTGGGAGTGGACTTGGATCAGGATAGTATTTGAGGAAGAACGTAAGAGGAGCTCGCAGTCTGTTTGTCTCTGAACATACCCATGATCTGGAAGGCTTAGAGTCTTTCCAGATCATGTAGTCTTTGCTATTGTTTCACCTTTTCCTGTGTAACTAAGTGTTTGTTAATAAATGAGATGTTCAATCTTGTCAATATTTACTCTCTAATCACTTTCTAAAATAATGTTAAATGCTAAGAACTAAAGTATCACATTATGTAATAAAAGTTTAAAGGGTTAATTATAACAAGAGAGTGCATTTCTCTAATTATTAACACTTATTAATACATAGTTTACTAAAGCTTCAATCAACGCTAATGATAAAGGTAAACAATAACCTTCTTATTAAAATATGGAGTCAGATAAAAGTTAAATTCAATAATTAAAGTTCCCGCAAGCTCTGAAAGACAGAACACGGCTGAGAACCTTCATCCATGGTTGAAACCCGTTTTTGGATCAACCCATGGACCAGCCTTACACTTTTATGCTATGTTCAGGTAGGTATTTTTCCAATTTTCTTTGTCACTCATGAACCTTTCCCCCTCACCCTTCCCCAATTCCTTATCCACTCCCTGTTCAGTCCAACGCCGTCTTCTCCGGACACAACTGATATAAACTGACTCGTGGGAACCACAACTAATAAATATTTACATACATTCAATGTTCCAATCCAGAGGAGAAAACACCACACCAGGTGTTTTACTCCCCTGGAGAAAGCAAAGCATTTACTCTCCCATGTGATGGCTTTTGAGTGAGACAGGACACGGTAAAAAAAAAAAGAATATAGACATTGATGGAATGAATAAATGCCATTTTAAAAGAATCGTGTCAAGGATTTATAGCATTTTGTGAAAAAAATATCCACTTAATGTTTTGAATCTAAATAAAGTTTGGGCCGATGCTAATAGAGACTCAACTCAATAGAGACTTTCAGATTCAACAGTATATTCATATACCTCCACAGCTAACGTACCATTACTTTATGTTTAAATATTTTTACATAATAGTTACCTGAAGTATTTGAGAGACGTTTATTTAATGATGTGACTATCACCTGAAGCACGGTGGAAGCTGAGCAGCTGTGATTATTCCACTGGCATCTCATTCCTGTGGAGATGCCAGGATGGGTCTCACTCTGACCATAAAATGCAGACTGAACAGTAATGGTGGAGTGTCGCGGACACCTGAGGATCAGGAGCTCCCCATCACAGGCTTTAGCTGACTGACTGGTGATGATCCGAAGCAGATAATCTGTAGAACCATATTAAAATGTATTTCTGTGGAAATTTGCAATACACACTGTGTAAAAGCAGTCGTAAACATGTAATAAATGTTATTTCTGATATTTTCAACAGTTCTAGATAATCAAAACATTATTTATTGGAGATTTAGGAGTCATTAGTTCTAAAGCTGTCGTATTATGTCCTTTTTAAAGGGATTATAAAAACATGCAAGCAATACTCTGAATAAAACTTGAGGCATGTTTTTTTGATGAGGTAACAATACTAAAAGATTCGAGGAATGTCGGAAAAGTCATCATAACACTGTGCATTTGTAGCGTATAGACTCATGTTAGTAAGTGAAGAAAAGAAATACTTTTAGAGTAATTTGGTAACTACTTCTTAGTATCAAGAACCAGTATCAGTTCTTTTAGAAACACGTCAGGGATTTTCACGGATTGTAGTCAAGCGTATGATCAACGAATTCCACCAAACAGGTTCTAAATATCATCAATGCTGCTTAGTTTTTAACCCAGCCATGAACTGAAACAGTTCAATAGGAGGCTTAAAACTGAGGGAGCAACTGACAAACTCTGCACAGCAACAAGAAACAAGGTAATTACACCGCATCAACAAGATCTCTCCCAGATAAAGATTTCAAAGCAGACTGGGGTTTTACGCTCTAATGAAGAGATGAGGATTGTAGACGCATTTAGCAAGAGGCTTAAGGTTGATCCCCATTTGAACATGAAATACATCCACTAGGGCAATCAGCTCTGAACTGGCAAAGACCAGTGGGACCCAGGTACACCCATCTCCGGTCAGAAGTCTGCCAGAAGAGGTCCTCGTGGAGGAGTAGCAACCAAACAGTTCTATCTCCGACATGGGATCAAGATCACGTAAAGTATATATATATATAATATTATAATAATTCTAAATTGCTTCAGAAATACATTTTATTACTAAGCAAAGTGTACTTTTTACTATTCTTATAACAAATTTAAGGTTTAAGCTATAACATAATAATAAATTGATTAAAACTACACAAAACGTGTCCCCAGTCTCTTCACCATAAAATGTATTAATTAAGATCTTTTATGTGTAAATATATATACATGTTTGTTTCAAATACATTTATTTACACACACATATCTATTCTTTCTTAGATTAAATAAAAGATATTAGTCATGTCCCCAGCTTTTTACTCATTCCTGTTATCTTAAACTCAACCCCCCCTTGAAAAACTGGGGAATCTCCATTAATTTAGTTTTTCAGCAGGAAGTTGCATCACTTGGATCTTTAGAAGGCCATGGGAAGAGCAGTCATTTAAAAAAATAGTTTAGAGATTCAATTAGTTTAATGTTAAAATGCACATATGGTTTGTATTTGATAATTCTTCTTTTCATTTGGGTGGAATGGCTGGCATCCATCATGCAAATACCCCCAGTGAGGTGTATGATTTGTCCAGCAGCGGGACAATGACCCCAAACAAACAGCCTAAGTCGTTTAAGAACCATCTTCAGTGTAAAGGAAGTACTGAAAGGGATGGCGTGACCCCCACAGAGTCCTGACCTCAACACCATGTTACAACTCACTTGAGAAATCCGCTAATCCGTCTATTTCTGTGGCGCACAGCATAAGAACACTGTATAGTATCTGAAGACCCCTTCCAGGTAGGTCCATGTTCAGGTCCAGACCCTGGTGCTGGTGTTCCCGCATTAAAGCCGAGCGCCGGAGCCGCGCGACTCCAGTGACTTCTCATTCCGCCACCCTGGCATCCCTGTGTTTCCGAGAGAAAACAAAAAGTAATATTACAGTAGTTTCTGGTTTGGTTTAATGGAAGTTGGTACTAATTCTGAAAATAAATAGCTTAAAAGCGACTAAAGCGCAGAATCGTTGAGGAAATTAAAGTGCGCAACAAGTCAGCGGTACCTGAAGTCAGCGACTCTTCATGGTCCTGTCGACTTTTGATGTCTTTGTGGTCCTCGGCAAAACTTCACGAGTTTACATGAGGCTCTTGACATCCAGTTAATGTGTTTATGTGATGAAGAACACATTTGAACGGGGCGTGGTGAAAATGCCACAACTTGGGGCATGGTGGGCAGGAATTAAGAGGCATTGCTATGAGTGCCTGCATGTCTAAATGTAAGCCAGTAAAACGTTTAACCTTTCTAATTAAATAAAAGTGAAGTGTGATCAACCATATATGTTAGTTAGTCCAGTAATTAAGTTTTATTCAATATATTTATTCTGCCTGCCTGAGAATGTCGCGAAAGATTTACGCCGTTCCAGAAGAGGGCGCTCTTTGCTCAATTCAAAACAAATCCACAGAAGAACAGCCTCCCGCGTACGCTTGAAAACATTTATGTTTGACATCTAAAATGGCTGGAAAGCTAAAAATCCAGGACAGCTGTAGCAATAAAACATTCTCTATTTGCGAGAATACCTCCGACAGCAGCAAGGTAGAGGAGGATGAGGTAAAAGACGGTCCCGCGGTGTTTTTGTGCGGCAAATGCAAGCTGCCCATTGGTGACAGTCTCTCCTGGGTTGGCAGCGACGACGAGCAGAACCAAATAATGCTTAAAAGTAAATATTTCTCGGTTTCGTGAATTGTATTTATGCCTTATATGTATTTTAAATGTGACTTTAATTAATAGGTGTATTTTGGAATTAACCAGATTAAACCAACTAAGAGACTTTGTACTTTAAGTATTTTAAAATTATAATTTAAAAAAAATTATATTTTAACTCTTCATGGAAACTACATTGTTCATTTATTTATGAATATGTGTAACCTGTTTCTAGTTCATATATATTTCACATTTTCTTACTAATTTCAGGGGTATCTGACAACACAATCATAGGCAAGGAACCATTTGTTTCTGGAACCAGAAAAGAGCTTGGATGGTGAGTGCATTTTAAATTTATTTTACTCCGTAATTGTAATACAATTAAAAAACAGTAATACAGTTATTTTGCTTAATTGACATATTTTAGAAATCAAACAGTCATTTCCAGTCATTCCAGGGCATACAAGGTGTTGTCCATTTCTTTGACACATCTTGAAACCTTGTTGATTCAGCACAACCAGTGCTTTTAAGCGGACAAAAACTGTCTGTACTCTCCTTCATAGACGTTCGGAAGACTCGGAACATAAAATAAAAAACTGGGAGTCCGCTTCTGACTTAATTGATTACTTCTGACTATTATTGATTTAAGTTCTGAATGCAACACTTAACGTTACAACACTAATGACGTGTAGTACATAACATATATTTATTCTTTCAACCTCTGCTCCTCCTCCTCCAGCCTCTCCTGGTTTACCTCCTGCAGTCTCTCCAGTATCTCCTCCTGTCTATCCTCGTCCATCTATACTATCTGTCACCTGCCAGAAATATACTGATTCCTTGTCCTTTTGCAGTGGTATAGCTGTGGATTAATTTCACAGTATGGTTTTAGTTTAAGGATTTATTTCAGTTTCTAAATTATCAATATGATTCTGTTCTCATTTTGATTTAAAAAGAATAAACTTCAGAAAATTTGCAGAAAACTTATAAGCACAACCGTATATCGACTCCATTGTTAAAAAGGCCCAGCAGAGGGTGTTCTTCCTTCACCAGCTGAGGAAGTTCAACCTGCCACAGAACCTGCTCAAAAAGTTTTATTCAGCCATAATTGAGTCAGCTCTGTGCCCTTCTACAACTGTCTGGTTAAATTCAGACATTTGAAGGGTCTGAAAAGGTTATTGGTGCAGCCTTGTCCACTCTCTAAGAGCTGAGCACATCCAGAGTGAGAAAAGGGGATCAGGTAAATTATACTCTGGATCCCTCACACTCGAGCTATATGCTACTTATCACCAAA
Source organism: Danionella cerebrum (assembly GCA_007224835.1). Classification (NCBI taxonomy): domain Eukaryota; kingdom Metazoa; phylum Chordata; class Actinopteri; order Cypriniformes; family Danionidae; genus Danionella; species Danionella cerebrum. Next base: position 193,589 of record SRMA01025155.1, read on the forward strand.
AACCAGGAAAGCCTGGCACCAGAAAACATTCCTTCCTCAAGCAACCTACCTCTAGAACACTTAAATAATCGACTCCGCAACTTATTTCCTTTGTCTCTGTGCAATACCACTGTATGTATACATTTATTTATTGTGTAAAATTGAATTTTCTTTTTCATTTTCCATATATATTTATTTCTTTCTATTTCTATTAGAAACGTGCAACTGGTTGCCTCTCACCAAAGCAAATTTCTTATAAGTTCAAACCTGCTTGGTAATAAAGCAATTTTTTTGGAATTTTTGGTTCTGATTTTTCATTCCAATTTTTTGTAAAAAGCTTCAAAACAAATTCACAAATTTTCAGTTAAAGAAACATATTTTTTTGTGGAACTTCTTCTGTAGAAAAAATCTTCTTGCCTTAAAAAAAGGGTTATATTTATTAGGGGTGTAACGATACACTTTGCACATACCTCGATACTATGTCCACGTAAAATATGCCTCACAATATTTTAAACCAACTATTATTTATATAACCAACCATCATTGGTACAAATGGAATTTATAGTTTTGAGACCACAAAGCTAAGAAGGCTAGGGTCTAGTTTGATTTCTATGAGAGTGCTTGATACTATCCATCCACTAGGGGGCAGTGTTAATGATTGCATTATTTTTACACTAGAGCTAATTTTATAATCATTCTCATTTAAAATGAGTGTAAAGGGTAATTGTCTTCTAGTAAATATTACACAACGCAAGAAAACAAGCTAAAGAAGTTTCAGAAGTGACTAGAATCACAGTTTCTACAACAAGTAAATACACTTGAGCTCCTAGTAGCTCCACAATACGTATCGTGACAATTTTTTATTGCAATATATTGTAACACCCCAAATATTATTTGTTTCTAAATATGTGTCTCTTGTGTTCAGCCTTGTAGTAAGTCTCACATGCCGTGGCTGCTCCTCAGAATTAGGAATCACATACATCTCAACCCCTAAGAAGTTTGACTACAAAAGATCTCTGTTCTGCTTCAGTGTTGAAAATGTTGAAAGGTACAGCATTCAGTGCTAGAACCTCTCCCTTTCGTTTTCTTTGTCATTGTGCTGAGTGACGTAATTGAATGTTTTGCAGCTATGTAGTGGGCAGTCCGCAACAGCAGATGGCAGACTTGAGCAGAGAAGAGAGACCAGTCACCTTAGAGTACCAGAGCACCATGGAGCAGCAGATGACTGAGGTAAAATCTGGTTCAATTATTGATGCCGTAGAATGATGCAAGTGCAAGGAAATCCATGAGCCACACACTTAACAGAGTTTTTGAGAATTCTGAAATAAATAAAAGTTTTTCTTCAGGTTCAAAAGTGTTGCTTTCACTTTGGCCAAACATTTTGTATCATTCATTCTTTCATCTTCTCTGCTCATGTTCATATCCAGTCAAAGTTGCCAGGGTTCTACTGGTGTCCATCTCAGTTCACAATGGAGGAAACTCCTTTTGGAAGTGTGTACTGCATTTAAACTGAATTTTAGGGACGACTCGACCTGGCATGGCTTACTTGTACTTGCCATAGCTACCTCTGATTTGTCGTTCCGGAGCCATCACTCTGGTCTGCACCTTGTGAAGCTGTGTTTTTTTTTTTTTTTCTGTATCACACATTATTGATGCAAACAGTGCTCATTTAACAGACTTCAACAAGTGACCAATGAGAAATCAACAGAATGTTCCGTCACGCTTCTCTTTCCAATCAGAGAAAAGTGCTGTATTTCATTTAAAAAAGACACCAGTTAGAGGCCAAACGAGACCCTCGTACATCCAAAAAAACATGCTTCTGGTCTTTCGAAGACCCCGATTAGGGGCCTTAGATCAACTGGTGGAGTAGAGACCTGCAAAACACTTGAAAAACTGGGAAGAATGGTCGATTAGAACAGTTGAATAGAAAGAGGGCATTATAAAGCTGCCTAACCAACCCCCCCCCCCAGTCTAAATTTAAAAAGCAGAAAATGAAGAGTAATGCAAATGCTTAAAAAGTATTTTTTCATATACGAGGGCAAAGGAAAGTTGGCAGTTTGTAACTAATGGATTTATTTTTATTATAGTTTCTGTTTAGTCGGAGGTACAGTTTTTTTTCCCGTTTTGGATGAGCATTGGTGTAGCGTAAAAAATTGAAAAATAATGAAGGTAGCACGAAAAACTTAAGTCAGATCTGGTCAGTTAACACTGTTTGGGTGTTAAAAGGAGATAGTTTTTTTAACATGGGACTTGGACTGGATCTCCCCGAGTTTTTTTTCTTACAACTCTGAATTTAAAAGACAAAGGAAGAAAATATACTGACCATTATCTTGCTCTGGTTTGAAAAAGACGTCTTGATTAGCTGGATGTGGCACAGGCAGAACTTTATTCCACTTTCCTTGTCCTTCAAAACATTAGGATTGACACAGACCCAGGGTGGAGAAAAGACAAAAAGTACACAATTTATGCATAAAAAGTAAAATACTATAATTATATAATACTTTAAATAATCAATTTGATTAATTGTAATTTTTTTCATTTTTCTATAATAGTGCTGCCCCTTGAGAGAAAAGCACTGTAAAAAATAATAATGTTTTTAAAGCTCGATATCCTCAGTTGCCTGTTTTCATGATTCTTAAAATAGTTTTCTATTTGCGATCAAAAAAAGTGAAAGGTTTTTTATCAAACGATGAGTAAAGTCTGGTATGTGTGGTCAGGAGACCGGTAGATGGCGCCCTTGTGATGCTGCTCGAGCTCTTTGTTTGAGGGACTAGTTCACAACAAACAATAGAAATCAGGACTTGTGGAGGAATTCGTCAAGAAAATAGCGCTGTCTCTTGCTTTTTTTATCTTCTTTTTGTGTAATATCACGCTCCATTTCTCATTTTAATGAAAATCTAAAAAAAAAATAGAAAAATTCTACAAAGATTAAGGAGAAAATTCCTGAGGTGGAAACATTTTGGTTGTTCCGCATTCACGTATTTGTACTTTCTCTTCAGATCAAATCTTTGGCTGTAATCATTGGACAGCGCCTCCTGGAGATCGAAAGCAGCCTCCAGTGCAGTTTGGCAAAGTAATGGAGCAAGTAACACATGTGTTGAGACTGCTTTATAAGTTAAGGTGAAAATCTGTGAATTTATTATCCAAACTGTTGTATTTCTGTTTGTTCTGGGCAGTTATTTGCCATGATAATAAATAAGCTACATCTTATGTTGATGCGTTAAAAGATTCTGTAACCTTCCTCACAATTAATACGATTAGGTGTACTGTTATGGGATCTATGTAGTCATTCTCTGGGTTTGGAGATAGCACTGTTAGCATAGCTTAGCATAAATAGTTCAGTCCGATTAGACCAGTAGCATTTTGATTAGAAATGATCAATTTAGTTGCATCATCAACTAAACCACACTGATTTTTGGCAGGTATGGCTTGGAACTGTACTCATACCACAGTAATAACCAAGAACTTTGCTAGCGTAACATGATGTTAGTCCCAGCTGGGCGAGGAGCACACCCTCTGCAAGCATTTGCTCTTGTAAGATTTTGTTGATTGATGTTAGCATTTTTTCCGGCGTGGTGAGATATCAGCGCACCAGTTGATGCAAATTCGACAGAATAAGAGAATGGTTCCTATTGCCACATGGGCTGATAGTCACACATTTTCATTTTCAGTTCCTTTCAGTACATCATAACATATAAAACGATATCTAAACGAATGCTGCTGATTTTATCACTGTTCTATCTAATAACTGCTATCGCCAAACTCGGAGTATTCTGATTAGATTCCAAAACTGTGAAAATCAACTTGAACCCCACTTTGGAACACAATGGAGGTCAATGACTATTATTTTTCAACATGTCAAGATTAAAAAAAAAACATCTTGGAAACATCTGTTTGTTTCTGTATGAATATGTAGATTAAATATGATTAGAATAACGTGTTACAAAAGTATTTCTAGATTATATCAGTACATAGATAATGTACCAGGGACTTTATAGTTATACTTAATCATTAAAATTGCTTAATAAAAACATTTTTAACTAGGCAAAGTTTCCTCTAATTTTATTACAAATGTGAGCCAGAAATTAAAGATGAAAATATTGATAAAATCTACATAAATATTGAAAATAGAAATTATTGCTTTTTACCCCAGTCTCAGATTCTACCCTTCACCATCAAATATAATGATAAGGATATTTCTTTTGCATTGATATGTAAAGCTGGTACACAAATACACATTTACACAAATATCTATCGTTTTTTTTAGATTAAAAATAATGTAGTCATGTCCGCAGCCTTTTACGCCAGTCAGTTTTTCAGCGGGGAGTTTTATCAATTGGATCTTTAGAAGGCCATGGGGACCGCAAAGGTAAGTTCTCTCTATTTTGTATTTACAGAATTGATGATTTTGTGGTGATATCTTGCAGTGCCTTTAAAAAAAATTAATATCTTCAAATATTTCAGAGATATTAATAGTTTAGTGTAAAAATGCTCTTGTCCTGGTCTATGTTCGTGTGCAGTTGTTTACAAATTCTTCCTTTGAAAAGATTCGCAAGAAAGTTCCTGTGGTGGAAACAATTTCATCATGTGATGAGTGAAGGAACGTTTTGGTTGTTCCTGATCTGAATTCGTACGTTGTGTTCTTGCAGTCTTTAAATAATTGCATTCACAGCCAAGAAATCAGCTCCCTATCTGTATTTTTAATTTCTCTGCAGATCAAATCTTTGGCTGTAATCATTGAACAGCTCCTCCTGGAGATCGAAATACAGCAAAATACATTGAATACATTTATTTACACAAATATCTAGAGTTTCTATCACAAATATCTAAAAAAAAAAACATTTTTTGTCATGGTTTTTACGCCAGTAATTTTTTCTGTGGGGAGTTGCATCACTTGGATTTCGTATTTACATATTTGATGATTTTGTGATGATATCTTGGAAAGACAGCAAAAAATACTATCCTCAAATTATTTCAGAGATTTTGTTAGTTATATCATGTGCACCACGTGGCTATTTAGCTTGATTTTTTTTTTGATAAAAAGTCCTGTTACTTTCGATCCTGTTAACAATATAAAAAAATAACAAAAGGGGTAACAAGAAAAAAATGATCTTTTGATTATAAATCTAATAAAATTATTTAAATAAGTTACTTAAGATGGACCCATTGATGCACCCTATATATATATATTAATCTTAAATTAAATTGAAATATAAAACCATTAAAATTCAAATACAAAACCTGTTTTTGTTTTATCTATTTGTTCTATTATTATCTTTTGCTGAGTGTATTTGCAAAGGAAGCCTACTACAAGTATCTCAATGCAAAACACTCCACGTGTTGTTGTTTTTCCCTCCACTTGTTTGTATTTGATATTTCATCCTTTACATCAAAACATCCCAGCTTCAATAACAAGTGGATATGGATGTAGGAGGCGGGGTGGTTTCAGGCTATTTTTTTTGTTTACAGTTCCTGTCTAATGTGCCTAGCAACACTCGGGAGGCGGGTGGGAAAACAGTCACCCCCAACCCTGAATGCTGGGGTAGCATAACAACAGCGGCCGAGATTGAATCCCCTCGCCTCAGACCAACCAGAGGGCTCAGAAACAGCGCGCACATGCTGCCGCTGGAGCCTGTTGCCATCGCATCCGTCGTTTCCTTATTCGGCGCTCAGCCAATCAGCGCAGGAGGCAGTCTCTGAGGTCGATGACGTCGCGTTCTGTCCTTCGCATAGGCGTGGCCGCCGTCTCCCGCGCCCGCCAAGATTCCCTCCTCTTCATTCTTGCTTTGACCGCCTTTTTCACTCATCCTCGAAACTCAGTTTGGCTTAAAATAGGAAGTTAAAAAACATATGAGGTTTGTGTCCAGTAGAGGGAAATAATTGATAAATGTTTATTTAACCGCGGTTGCTTTTCGTGTTGAGCTCTTTACTCTCGTCAAATACGAAGCAGGGTTTCTTAAAAACAATGTTTTTTGTTTGGACTGTTCAGTTTCACTCTTCAGTTATGGAAGCTTCCCTCTTAGTTTGAAAACAATAATTCAATTTAATGATTAATAATTATATAGTAGTTTCATTGTGAAGTTTTGTGGCTATGGAAAACATATCAAAGCTACTGTTTTGAGCTCATTGTCCAAAGTGGAACAAACACTTTTACAATAATAATAATAATAATAATAAACAACTGCAGGTTGTTTGTCCCAAAAGAGGTGGGAAATAGAAGAGATGTCTTTGTGCAATCTCAGAATTCTGAGAATATACTGTTTTTTTCCTCATATAATTTTAATTTAATAACATATACTTTTAATTTGGTCCATTTAATTGTTGCTTCCAATTTAGTTTGGTGGCAATAATGCATTTTGTTTTTCCTTCTATAAGAAAAAGTGTTGTTGAGTTGTTGTTTTTTTTACTTCAATCAGAATCAGAATTGTGTTTATTGCCATGTAAGTGAAGAATATTCACGTTACAAGGAATTTGCCTTAGCGATTGATGCATACAACGAACATATAATAATTTACATGAAATAGGATAAAACTAAGATACAATCAAGGTGAATAAACTAAGTACGACGCCTGAAAAATAATGTCTGAAAGTATATCAAATATGATGCCTGCAATATTTTTATGTGTAGTTCTGATTCCTAAATGCCCAAATATATGTCTATTCTGTTTGACGTGATGAAAATACTGTATGCTTCTTTCTATCAATTTGCTGCACCAATATTTTAAATTGTAACGCCACTTTATATTTTAATTTAGAGCAAAAAATGAGTCTGTATTTTCCTTAACTCACTTTCTCAAACATCTTTACTTTTTTTATATTTAACATTTCCGTGTGAACATTTATCTGTGTGGAGAAAGTATTTTCAATAAATTCTTCTAAACTTTATGACAACAGTAAAAAAAATTACTTGAGAACCTTATTGATACAAATTTCATTGTGTTCTATTGATACTAACAAAGCTGTTTTTAGTTACTATTGTGAACGTTACGATGAAAAAATCCTGGTATTAATATTTACACACAACACTTTTGGCCGAATTGTACTATATATTGTCAGAGAAACAACATTTAAATATGTTTTGTTAAAGATATTTCTCTCTGTCTATCGAACTAAGATCAAATCAATATTTGTTGTTTCTATCCTTTGCTATCAAACCTGCATCAATTCTAATAGGGACGCTATCACAAAGCGCAGCAAGAAGAAACTAGGTATTTATACTGCATCAACAGGGTCTGACCAACAAAATGTCTGAATAGTAGGTTTATGTTTTTTGAGCGAATTAATCACAAAACGGATCCATTCAAAGTTAAGCAAAGTGGTGACATGTATATTGAACATACCAGCTTTTCTCAAAATGTGAACCTTGGTGTTGTCTTTGTTTTTTAACAAACAAATGTAATCTTCAATCAAAAGTATTTACATTTTTTTGTTGTAATATTCTTTTTAAAATAACTGTTGCTCTGTTTTAGCAGAAAAAGACAAGTCACCAGTCATTATCACCAAAAATATACAGTGTTCTTTTTCCTTTTAAGACTGTATGGCTCAGAGCCATCGAGAAGCTATTTTTGGTAATTATGTGGCTGCTTTTGGGTGTATCAGTTACTAAAACCTGTTTTGTTATTAAACGAAGCCCACAGCATGTTTAAACATACAAACACAAAATCAAATTTGCTGTTAAGATGCATTGGGAACATAACAAAACTGTTAAAAATGTTTTTGCCTTTGTTCTGCCCCTGAATTAAGCATTTTTTTTCTCTCCCCTACCCCAATTTTTCACCTGCTCTGCCAGCCGCTGTCATTTTGATTAATGGCATCTGGCTGCAATCTCAGAGTGCATCTCGCTTGAACTGAAGTGCTGATGCTCTGCACTTCCAGAATGATCTTACCCACCCCATCCACCTCCATCTCAATGTCCAGACATAAACGCACAAGCACGGACGCTCTGTCCCAAAGGACTGGGGAGCTGGTAATCAATAATGTAGACAGTCTGATTAAGTGAAGGTTACTTCTCTCCGAACAACACAGTGGAGCACTGTAGAGACAAACGCTCCAATAGCAGAGCAGCTCAAAACAGGATCTGCCTGTCGGTGCTTGCTTATATGCAAATTAACAGTTGGATAGAGCGGCTGCCTCTTCATTTGCTTATAAGCTGAAACATTTCCTTACAGTGGTGACTGAGAGAATTATGATCTGTCTGACAGCTCACAGTGAAACCAATACACAAGAAGTGCGTGTGCCAATGTATTTGAGTGGGTCAGGTCTGCAGGGCATTCTTAGAATTTTTATTTTTGAAAAAAGCTGCCTAACACAGAAGAGCGTGGTGTTATTTCACTAAATAGCATCAGTGTTTTCTGTTTTAAAAAGATGTTTGGGTTAAAAAAAACAATGTGATGAATCAGCTGAATGACAATATTTGATTTAAAAAACAATATCAAGATGTGTGTCATAATAACTAAAGGTTTGAGTGGATCATAGTCACTAAAAACTAGAAGAGGCCCCGGAGTTTACACAAGGGGCCAAATCCCACTTAATGCCCTTTAAAATATGACTGATAAAATTTGCCAATTTTTACTAGATTTTATTGGAGCTTTAAACAGAATTCACAAAAAATGATCATGAAGCCATTTTGACAAATATCTGCAGTAGAAATGGACAAAGTTTTAGTTAAGATTTGACTCTAAATACACTTTTTAGTTAACATATGCTTCCCGAAATTTAAGTGCATGCAAGTTGTTTTAATCATATTTAATGTATATGTACAGCTGTGCTCATAAGTTTACAATTTTTTTTGTGAAAATATGAATGAAACTGCGAAATCATTTTAGTTAGTGGTTGGGTGAAGCCATTTATTGCAAAAAACTGTGTTTTAAATAATAATGACAACAGATGCCTTCCAAATCATGACCCTGATCAAAATATTTTGTGCCGATATCATCTCAAACAAAAGGGTTTGAGTGGCAGGTGAAGAAATCAAATATTTTGCCAGGGCATACAAAACTATGAGCACAACTGTATATTGAAAATACTTAAAATACTATTTTATTAAATCAAATAGTATTGAATGCCTGTGACTAATCCTGTATATCTTACATTTTCCTGTATTCCTTGTTCTTTTTATCAAAAGCCACAATCTCAAACTCCATTTCTCTCTTTACACAGATCTGCATGAGATGGTGAGTAAATCTCATTTTACACCGTTAAATGTACAGATATTTTAGCTGATTAGGATTTATCTTGAGTGTAAGTGTTCCGCGTGAATATATGCCAGACATTTATGTGCCATGAGAGACAAAAAAAAGTTTAAAAAGTTGCCAAAAATGTGAGTATGAGGTCTCAGAAGTCACTAAATATAGACAATTCACTGAATTAACAACACTGCTATAATAAGGATGAACACAGTGTCAAACGGGACTATATTTACAAAATAAAATTTTTGTTTTTATATTTTTGATTTGTAAAGACTGAAGATGATGAGACGGCCATGTTCTTGCTATTCTGAAATCGGTCAAGAGTCGTGGGTGTTCTCACAAAACTTGGCCTTTTGAGAATGGCTACTTTTTAAAGAGTTTTGTGGTCAATAACAACAACAAAAAAAAGCAGAGATGGGTTTACCATTATAATTCATGTATGCAAATGACATGCAAAAATAGACTCAATCCAATCTTTTAAATGCAAATTCATAAAACCCTGTAGTAAAATGGAAAATGTTTCCTTGCAAATATTTAGAAAACGTAGTGCTATTGCAGAAGCTAACCTCAAAACGTTCCTGAGGCCTGGGGCTCAGGGTTATATAATGGCATGCATTCCATTCCTGTGGTCAAATGTCATTTTGTGAAGGTATTAATCCTGTTGTCAAACTGACATACTGCATACGTTACAGGTTTGGAATCACTGTGGTTTTTTGCAAAAGTTGCGTAATGTGCAGTCATTGGATCAGCCAACAAAGTTTAAAAGAAAACCAATTGTGGTTCAATTGCAAAGTTTATGCATTATTAGATTAGTCTGATTGCTTTGATCCAGCGGTATAAAGTATTCTAATGTAATAAATCTTGTAATAATAGTGTTACAACATAAGAAGTTATGGAGCCTCTAAATGTTCCCTTTGTTGAACTCTGCTTAGAATGTTATATAATGGTATGCGTTCCATTGCAGTAAATGCGTGTCCTTTGTGACGGTTTTGATTCTCTATAGTCAAACTGATTTGATTGTCTATGTCAGATGGGGTTTCAGCTGTGACTTCTCTGTGGGTTTTCCCAAGCCTGAACTTGCATAAAATACAATTGCTAGATAAAAGGCATTACAGTGAACCCTCGGGTATCGCGGTAGATAGGTTCCAGAACTGGCCGCCATAGCTGAAAATCCGCGAAGTAGGGACACCATATTGACAGTGTTTAATTAACAGGTTTATTCAGTATTCAGACTTTTAAAACTCTCCCTTTACATAGTACTGTTAACAAACCACCCTTTACAGTAATGCCAAAACCAATACGTACATACAGTACACAGGCACAAATGATAAGCATCAAAGCAGTAAGTGAACATAAAGAAATAGAATTGTACAGTATTTTACTCACCACGATAGAGTTGGAAGTTACAATAAAGCTATTAAGGAAATATTTGGGGTCTTCATATATCGCGACTATTTATGAAATTTCCGGAAAATCCGCTATATATTTTCTCTTATAATATACATACGTAATGGAAAAAAATCTGAGATAGTTTAGAGAAGGTTCACTGTATTTAGAAATCAATTAGGGGTTTGGTTTCAAAATGCTATAAATCCATAATTGTCACAGAAAGGGTTTGCACGGAAATTGTTGCTGTTATTTTTAACTCTGTTTTCTACATTTGTATTTTACAAAAATATACTGTGTTCAAAGTATCCCTGTGTTCTACTTCATGGGGGTCTAGAGTTTTCTGCATAGGTTAACAATAATAGAGGAGGAACTTTGGTTCACTACCCCATACAGATCCTCTCTAGATCTGCAGGTTTCTGATCAACACAGAGTTGCAGCTCCCTCCAAAGATTTTAGGTCAGGAGCCACTCCAGAACCTTGATATGCTTCTTTATGGAGATGTTCCTGATGTGTGCTTTGGGTCATTGTCATGTTGGAAGACCCAGCTACGACCAAAGTTTACTGCTCTAAATTAGGGAAGGAGGTTTTCACCCAAAATCTCACAATGCATGGCCCTGTTACTCCTCTCCTTAATACAATGTAGTCGTCTGTGCAGAAGAGCACCCCCAGAGCATGATGCTACCAAGTAGTCTTGGAAATGGTGGTCCCAATTGTCTTTATGTTTGGACCAGCTCCTTGTTTTTCTGGGCTTGATTTTTCTGTAGGACACCAGTGCCTCTTCCATTTTCGGACTGTTGTTCCAGCCATTGTTCTTTTTTCACCAAGCTACTTAGCAAATGCTCCATTTCTAGCTTTGTGAAGGTCTACAATTTTGTCTCTTGTGTCTTTTGAGAAGTCTTTGGTTTTGTCCATGTTGCTGCTTAGACTTTTAACTGATGAGGTAAGAAATCTGGCTGATAACCAAGTGCACACACACACTTATTGACCCAAAATTGTTGAAAAAAATTATGTGATTTCTGGAATTTTATTTTTTGATTATGTCTCACATATGGCAACATGCACATATTCTGGACCCCTCAATGATGCTGAATTAGGAGAGGGTATCAAATACTTAATAATGTCACTATAAGGGAAATAGAGGACAAACGTAAAACTTATTAATCAAATTCTAATTGCGTTTTCGATCCAAACTCTTCAAATAAAAACAAAAATAGATTAAGTCTCATAAGTCTCTTAAAACTATAGACTTTTTTTGATAAAAAATGTGCTTTAAGCCTGCACTGTTCGTGTCATACGGTCACATTTAAAGAATACATTAAGCTTTATCACATAGTGGGGCGGAGTCAAAAGTAGTATTTAGTAAATTACCAAAAGTTTTCGTAAATCCTTTTCTTTTCTGGGTCAAACTTTACATTATTCAGTGTAAAACTTGAAAAGGAAAAAAATGATTAAAAATTACTATATTCTCAATACATTTAATGATTTAATTTATAATAAATAAAATAAAAACCAAACCTTGTAAAAACAATGTAAGGCAGTTTATTTGCTGTAGTCACAGGCTTTTACTGTAATTAAAAAAATTCAACAAACTATTTTGTTAGTAAAAATAAAAAAAAAACTCCCAAAATATATATATTTTGTTTTTTTTTTACATGACAGAATCTTAAATTAATCAGGATCTATCTAATAATCTAAGTGGATTGTAGATACAGAGTTAAAAAGCGTATAAAAAGAGAATATAGTTTCTGTATTAGTACTGTTTACGATGTTTTCCCTCAGAATGTTCATTGCGCACAGATTAATGCCATTGCAAGGATCTAGATTAATGGTCTGTTTTTTAGACACAAAGATGTTTCTCATCTGCAGAAAACATTTGAAAACAGGATTAGTCTCAATCAGAGTCTAAGCCTGAACAGATTGAGAGGTCTACATACACTAAGAGAGCCGATATTTGACCCTCGATGGTCTTGTCATGGAGCAAACAGTGGTGGGGGAGTTGTGGGGTGGTGGATGTATTTAAAACCAGTCCTAGTAGTTTCGTCTTGATGGATCTAAGGATATCCGTCCTTTCTTTAACCTTCCTTGTTCCCACCTTCTGATGTCACCAAGTCAGCTCTTTATTTCTGTACCTTTTAATCTTAGTCTCACTTCCTAAACTCAAACATCATGTTTTTAATAGTGAATGGATGCCGTTCGACTGGGGTTGAAGGCTTCCTGAATGCTCTTCCTGTTTGGATGGTATCGTGTCTCTGAATCAGTCGTTCCTTTGAAGTGACGTCCTATGGTACTTACAGTAGATGTAATAATATGATAATACCACGGATTATACTGATTGACAAAGACATGGATTTCCATTCAGTGCAATCACTATAATGGGGAATTAACACAGTCCTGTCAGTACTTCTTTGTAAAGCCAGGATACGGTTATGAAGTGAACCCATTCTGTTAGACGGAATTTAAAACCCTGGAAAAAATAGTGATGCCACCTAAAAGCAACCAGTTTCTTATTTTATTCTTGGAGGAGCATGTTTTGATGAGAACTGCTTGATATTATTTATTCTGAATAACATGTAGCCTAAAAAAACATCAATATTTGGTGAAACGCTTTCAGTTGCGTTCAGTTTTTCACTTTGCTAGTCTTTTTGCAAGAACAACAGCAAAACAAACAGCTCAGCTATTCTTGATGGTTTGTGACCATCCATCATCTTTATTTTGACAATCCAGAAGTAAAGTGCAATGGTCTCTTATTTTATTCCCGGAGTTGCATCGTTCTCACTTGTTATAGTTTTACTTATAAATCTCTGCTCTTTACATTAAGGAAATTTACAGAATTTTGATTGTGTAAACATAGACCTGAGACACACTTTTTAAGCCTTACCTTGTCTCAAGATGAACTTGTCCGAGCTTCACCCACCTTGTTCCACAAAATCCTCACTGGCTGTTATAATTAACGGATGTGTATCCCACGGATACATGCCTGGTATGTTTGTACTCGCCTCTCCTACTACGAGATAGGGCCTGATGGTGAACTCATGTGTTGACTAACACTAATTAATGGAACGTAATGGAAAAAATATTGTTGATTTTGCATACTGTCTTAACAAAACACCACCAGAAGCTCTATGAGTTTCACATCAATACAAATGTAACTCAACATTAGTTTAATCATTGAAGAGTTTAGTCTCTGCACACTACTGTCAAAGTGATTCAAATGTGGCTTAATCACATCATGCCCAGTTTAGAATATGTACATTGGTAATATAACACACAACAAACCAATGAACTCTTTGTAAAACATATAATAGCATCTTCAAAAGGTCCTTCAATCAGAACCCTTTGTGGTCATCACAATGTTACTTTTATTCTGGATTAATGATAAAAGTTGGCAAGGTTTTCGATTTTTCATGTGGAGTATTCATCACCACCAAAATATCAAAGTCTCCATTTCAAACCACCTTTCTTGCTTTTGAAAAGCTCATTTTGGTCATGCTTCGCCATAGACTTGTGGTCCGGCAGACTTGAAACAAGCGTGCAGTACTTGTTTTGACGTGGGTGTGGTGAAAACTGAAGTGTAAGAGTACTACATTTTTAATATAAATGTACTTAGTTTATCAGGCATGTAGTTAAGGGAGGAAGGAACCTTCCCGAAAGTAGTTGTCGTAAAGGCCCTTATAATGGGAGTGCTGGAAACTTGGAGGATGGTCATTGACTATGGGAGAGATTGAGGTGGTTGAGGCTCAGTGACTGGGAGTGGATTCTTGATATCTACTCTGTACAGATAAGAATACAGTAGTATGAATTTCTCCGTTTTGTGAAACGACGATTATCACAGTAAACCGAATATCTGTCAATTAAACCGCAAAGAACCAAGTAAATGCTACAGATTGTATTTCACAAAACACATGATAACCTTAGAATTTACAATGGAAAAAATGTATTTAGTTTTGCAGAATAAGAACTTAAATTTAACAGTAAAAATTTGAAAATACGGTTTATTCTCGTACAAATTATTATATTATTTCAAATAGAAAACATGTTTTTCCATGGGACCGCATGCATTTACACAGCTATTACCCAGAAAAACATGATTACAATATGTAAAATACCTATAAAATGAATAACTACTGTATAGTTGATGGTAATGTTTAGGCAACCACTGCTTATCGACCTATTTACAGTTTATTTTTTTAGATTACAGCTATTATTACAACACAATGTTTAAAATATGAAAGATGGTCTTGAACCATAAATATTATGATTTAAATCCTCGAATTTTAAAGGTATAAATAGTTTTAATAGCTACAAAAATATGTTAATTAGATAGATATAAATGTAAATAAATCCAATAACAATGGTATCTTTTATTGTAAAGTTTTGGCAATCACAAACGCCCGGTTTTTACTGGAAATTTGACAGTTTATTTTTTTTTTTACAGTGTAGAGTATACAATGTATGATTTTAAAAAACTTATTACCAACTACTGAACGTATTTCAACTTTTTAACTGTCATTGGAAAATAAATTACAGTTAAAGTTATATTTCTGCATTTACATTCTGTATCTGTAAATACTTCCTGATCCCACCTTCCAGTCACTGTTACACCATCTGTAGGACCTTTATGATGCTTAATTATTCACTCTATGATATTATTATTCTATCTTTTGTTATTGTCATGCAGTTAGCTGCTGCTTGAATAAAACGTTTATGATTTGTGAGAGTTCCTGAAAGTGTGAAGCCCAGGAGTAAATTTCTCAATTTTTAAGCAAAGTATTTAGCTTTTAACTGATATATTTGCATGAGAGATCAGAATCCATTTAGGGAGTAAACTGTGTTCCAGGAAATACCATAATATTCTGACAAACCATAGAATGCAAACATGATAATTGCTTGATATTTTCGGAAACAATGATTGACATGAAATTCCAGTTTCCAGATTAATGTAATTCAAAGAAAGGATCAACATATAAAGCTAAACCTTTTCTGTTGAATCGGATGTACGTGTGAAATTATTATTTTTGATTGTGGTCTGAGTCTGTTTGGATTGCATTCAAGAGCCAAACCAGTCAACCGAGTGCAGATTAAAATAATTTCTGGCTGATTACCATAGACAGGATTGGCCTGGAATTTGTCATAATTACTCTTCTGTGGTTACTTCCATTATTAGTTCTCTTGAAAGGCTTGGTCAAGATACAAGATCTAAATTTTACACTGCAAGCAGCATTCAAAGGGCACTACACATCATGGCCAATCCTTATTTAGGAGATGAATCTGAGCTAGAATTTTTAAAATTACTGAAACGGGCTAATTTAAAGTGTCATAAAGTATCATGGCCCCCAGGCGGTGGTCTAAATTAATCTGAATTTTTTTTCGTTATTGTTTTGGCTAATATTCATGTCACATATGTTAAAATTGGTAAAAAGAATTACCTTGTCATTGTAAAATGTTCTATTTTCTGTGGCCACCTGGTGGCGCCATAACCGAGAGTGTACATTGTAGATGTTTTCAAACATGGAATTAACATACCGGTAGTTGGTAAATTTGGGACTGATCAGACATTGAAGAATGTGTGGATTTTCATTGAATTCTGGTCGCGGTAGGTCTTGATCTCTTACAAAAGTGTTCAAAAATTCAAACACAGTCTTGAAAAATTGGTACAAAATTGCAGAAAAATTGAAGTTCTCGGTGGCCACTGACCTTGTATGTTGCAATATAGATGTGTTCAGACATTAACATTGGAGCGTAATTGAAGGGCGTGATTTATTTACAGGCAGATGATTGACAGTTTGTTCAGCCAGTCACGTCACGGCGCCATCCTTTGGAGTCGTTCATTCCAGCAAATTTCATCTGAAGAACCTTGCTACTCTGTTTTTTTGTTTTTAGATTTTTTACAATTTGCTGTCGGTTGTTTCTTTTTTATGTGTGTGGTTTTAGACTAGAGATTGTGTGGTTTCTATACCTCCGTCCCTCCACTGTGGATCTTTTTTCCCATTCTCGATTACCGGGAAGTGACGCACTTTCATGCCCAATCGCTGACGGCGCCCACTTTTAGCTTTATTTCACTTTGCCAGAAACCAATGGGTGACAACGCTGACGCTTTGTCCATGTTATATACAGTCAATGTTTTTTCTCATATTCGGCCACTGCCCCTCTTCCTCAAAAATTTGGGTTGACGCATGCTTACAGTTTTTGAAACTCATTTTCTTGTTTGTAGGTCTTGGTCCCAATTTTCAAACCAAATTTTCTACCTTAAGCACAGTTTAAAGCAGCAGTTTAAAACCCAAAGAAAATGGGATATTCCATGTTGCCACTAGGTGGCGCTATAACGGACACTATAGGTTGCTATGTACATGTGTTTAGACATGGACTCTTAACACGCATGGCAAATTTGTCCCAATCGGACATTGTATGGCTGAGTTATTAACAACTGGTTCATGTGAAAATTTCTAATTTTGCCAAACAAGTTTCCCAATTTAACATCCCTTAAGATAAGACTGACGGAGTTTGTAGATAAACAGATAAAATCTCTAGGAGCAGTTTCTTAAAGTACAACACGAGCAAAATGGCCATTAGTAGAGGTTTTTTGTGAAACGCGATCCATATTACTATATATTACTACATATATTACAATATTCAAATCTCAATGCCCTACATGAATGTCAAATTTCTTTCATGAACTCAAAATGCAACATAAGCTGAAAATTGTTAAGTGGTGCTTTAAATTTTCCAGCACGTTTAGGCCCTTAAAAATGCTGAAAGCCTCAAAACAATAATGCTCTGAGCAACTACAAGAGCGTTCTACGCACCTTTGGTGCTCAAGCTTAAATAAGCTGTTTGAAATCTGTAATTTAGTTGCAATCTAGTTGTTTTCCTACATCTCACACCCAGTCAGTATCACAACTTGTTTTCACCACTTGAACATTTTTTCGATGAGTGTTCTTCTTTGTAAACAGAGTGTTTTGGTTTCATATTTGGAGTCTGTTTGCTTCTTCGGCTTTATCAGCTTAGCCACTCAGACTTATCTGGGTTATCTGTGGGACACCCCCCGAATTCATTGTCTCACAGGGTCATGAAGGGGTGTATGAAATTTGGGTTTGTCCGTGAGAGGGTGCAGCTGACTGGATTATCTGACAGGGTCTTTCAGCTGTCACTCTCGTAATGTTTTGCACCGTGTTCCCATGGGAAAAGCATACAGTATTATCATCGGTACAAGACTGTTTGGAACTTCTTTGGTGTGAATGTTTCCTTAAAAGACTGTATAAAAACATAGACTACAACTCTTTCATGTTTTGTGCGTTTATTTGTGTCAAAAGTAAAACATGCTGCAAGAACATAGAAAATCCAACCCCCAAACAATGCATTTTAAATATAGATGTGACATTTTTACAGCTAAAAATCTCTGTAAACTTGGCAAAAATCCAACCAATACAAAACTTACAAAAGACTTTCAAATTCATCACCATAACAAAAGTACAAAGATTTGCCATTGAAAACTGTCAGCACATAAGAATACAAGAGTGCATGCAAAAAACAATGTAGATCCGAAAAAAAAAAAAAATAATAATTCACAGCTTGTTGTCTTCTGTGCCTGTGAAGACTTTGTAAGAGGTCAGCTTTGTGAAGCGGATGCGAAACGACGACATGAATCACTTTGGAACGAAAGACACTTGTGATTTATGTACAGATCATTTAAAATCTCTTTTACAAAGCGGAAACACCACCCTGGTCAAAACCAGATCGACATACACACTATTGCACAATGCATTAATTGCATGAATGATGAACATGTAGTTTGTAAAATGAAGAACACACAAAATCTCCCATCAAACCCTACAGCGCAATGGATTTTTAAGGCTATACAAAATGCCAGCAATCCCCTACAGAGAGATGACTAGAGGAATGTCAGATACTTAGGTATTTCACGACTAGTATAAAAGTGAGGCTATTAGAAAAATTCAGCATCGTTCACCTGAGTGTCATCACTATATGAGGTTCAAAAAGGTTTAAGAGCTTAAAACTCTCTTTAGAAAATCTACGAAACCATTCAAACAGGAAGTAACAGTCTCCATTGAATGTGTTTTCTGTATGTGACTATTACTGTGGGCAGTGAGAGCTTTGTTTCACAGATTATTTGTGTGCTAAATCTGCAGCTACAGTGCATGGCACTTGAACTAGAAGCACATTAAACATGTGTCTGCATGTGAACTTGACTTTCAGTATTAAATGTCCTGCGGTGGTATACCCAAGATGTAATCTGACACAGTGTAAGAGCATATGTTCAACCAGGCTATGCGTCAAACACATGCCAGACAGTCCCAAAAATCTGTGATAACTATACTGCATCTGACTTGGAATAATCTAGAGATCCTGCCCCTCAGCAGAGTGTTTTAAGAGCCTCTGTGGCACAGTCCTGGTTGTAGGATGAATGAGAATTCACTTCCACCACTTGGACTGGCTTGAAAAGGGGAAGGTGGAGTTTGAAAGGGTGCACTTTCTTTGTGAATATCTGCCCAATTCCGATTGAACGAAACTTTGTGCGCTTATTGTTGTTGTTGTTGTTGGGTTCTTCCATTCCTCTGCTGCTGGGAGGACTGTTGGTTGAGTCCGAGGAGCTTACCGAATCTGAAGCAGGAGCAGATTTTCTAGGCTGGGGTTTGACTATGAGGACAGGTGGGCTTGGTATTGTGACTTTCTTCAAGTACGAGCTGTCAGGCTGAAAAGCGGACACGTGTCGTGGAGGAGAAAGCACTCCTTTACTCAACTTGTACCAAGGCGATGGAGGAGCATCTTTGTTGGATTCCTTCCTTTCAGAAGTCCAGGAATGAGAGCCGAGGGAGGAAGGTGGGCGAGCGGGTGTGTTGATATTTTTGGAGACCTCTGTGGAGATGTCTTGTAGGGGTGGCTGGGTCTCAGGGGTTGGATACATTGGCTCTGGTGTTGGGTGCAGGGGGTGGATCTCCATAAATTCCAGAGAGGAAGAGGTGATGCAACCATCGTGCCCTGAGTAAACATCCTTAAAACCTCCTGTCACTGCTTTCAGAAGACCTGCAATTAGGAAGAAAGGTGCTTTGTCAGAGTGTTGTTTGCACAAGCAATTATAAAGATGTGTGCTGAAGGTGTCTGTCTTGAAGTTGTAAGCGATTGTGTTGGTGTCAGTTTAAGGGTGTTTTTAAACATCCATGTAAAAAAAAAAAACCCCACATGAAAATGCAATCCACCCCCCATTCCAAATCCAATAGATGGGAGTATGATTCTAATCCTGAATAATTTTTTTCAAAATTCTCCCATTAACTAGAGTTTCTACCTTTTGTTTCCGGATTTTAGGTAAACGTGTAAATGAATTTGTTTTGTTCAGTGGATATGATTTCATCTCTGTTCTGTGATCATACAGATGCATGTTGTTAGCATAGTAACCAGTAAAAGATCCATATTAGGTCCACCATTAGAGTTTAGCTGTTTGTAACCAACGGGAAGTTTGGCACAAAAAAAACCTTCGGTTACACTGAACTGGTGATGAATTTACTGGTCACTGAATGCCAAAACAACCTGAAAATTTATGTAGTTAGACCCGTTGATGTGCTGATTTGACTTCCTGTAGTTTAACTGACGATAGATATATGAACGCCACACATATACTTTTATTTTAACTCTGTTGAACTCTTTGATTTTTTCGCCCCTCACATTATGCCACTCACTTCAACCAGAAAATTTGAGTTGACATGCTCATTAAAAACAAAAAACAAAACATAAAAACACAAAACTCTCCATAAAATGCTGTAAAAAAATTATATAAAAAAACAGGTGACAGTCAATAGTGCCATTTCCTGCATTTTTGGATAATTGAATAAAAAAAATTCCCTGGATAGAAATGCCAAGATGTTCATAAAAAGTATTATTCGCACAATTGAGTAGGATGAACATTTTATCCAATAAGTAAAAATGCTCATAAACGACGATGGAAACGCATTTACCAAACAAATACGCATGTAGCAAGTTTAAGCAGCACAATGGCAATGTGTTTGTTGGAACTGGGGTGTGATAGTCCAGCATTAATCGACTAGTGGACGAACCGATTTCATTTTACAATACCTTAAATGTTGCTTTGGTCATTCTAAAATTCCTTAGCCAAAGTTTGTCATCAAAATGGTTCGGGATTATCCCAACTGTCCTGATCAGCTGCGTTCCCAAAGAACAGTATATCTCCTCCAAAAGCAAGACAACAAGACTGCACGTATTTCAGTTACATGTTCTAAGAAGAACATGTTATAAACGAAAAAAGGCCTTCTCTTAATGCATCGACCATTTTTCTTTTCATATTTGGCACCAATTTATCAGAAAGTGATGATTTTGTTCACTTGGACTTGTTGGATGGAAACAGTGCTTTATTTAACATGGCTATTGACAACACTGAACTCTTATTGGCCAATCATAAATATGCAGGAAAACGAAATTGAGCACAGACAAAAAAAAAAAAAAAAAAAAAAAAAAATCAGTTTTTTTTTTTTTTTTCAAAATAACTAGATACGCTTGGACAGGGCCATACCTATAATTGTACATGTCTGTAGTTTATACTGAACTTTGAATGAATTTGTGTGTTTAGCACATTGCCAAATGTCTTTGAGTGACATGATGGAAGACCAGACAATTGTATAACTATTGCCAAGATGAGGACATTCAGACATTTCATAGTCATCGTATAAATAATCAATTATTAGCTTCTCTGGAATTAGTAACAACACTTTTTAGGGTTCTGGTTAACCAGCATGATGGGATATAATGACTATAGCCCCTACTGTTGGACTGGCATGCATTTGACATCACTTCGTAGTGTTGATTAGCTGTTGGGATGGAACCATGCTTGTGTGTACAAGACAAGAAATGTGTCGTTATGTCTTAAGTCATCGTACAGTTTGCGAACGGTCGAGAACGCTTTTACTTTTGAGACACATGCAGCGTTATATGCTTCAGTATCGTCACATGGCTCGGCAAACAAAAGAACCATGTCCCGTGAAATCATCTCTAATATAAAAAAAAAAAACTTGATAAACAGCCATTGTGATTGCGATCTGATCCACCCTGAAGGTTTTTTTTTTGTCTTAGTTTGATTTAGTGTCAACCCATATGCCAAGCAAATGCTTTGGAATTGGCCTTTGGGTTATTCCAAAACTCGCTTCAAACATGAGCTATATTTAAAAGGAAAAGATTGGTTCAATTTGTTCCATTGTTGAAGTTGTTTGGATTCTTTCAGATCATTTTAATCACGTAACGCCTGAGTAACACAGTAATTACACACTACAGCAGATGAACTAGTTCTGTTCACACACATATATGTAAAACTTGGTCACAAATGCTTACCAGTTTTCGGTTTCTTTTCCTTGATGTGGTCTTTATTCATGGCGAAGTAGACGGGGGTCTGCTTGGGAGGAATCGTGACCTTATCGATGTGCTTCCTCCAATGAGTCTGAAACAGTTCATTTTTTTTATCCAGCTCAACGGTTTTCTCTTTTTCCTGTGAGAAATAACTCATCGTAAGCTTTCAAGACGATAATAATTGGTGATAATTGCACAAATGAAGGTACGATTGTTTCCTCAAACATACCTTGTTACACTTTGAGAGTCTCTTCAACTTCTTGATGAGGAGGAAGTAGACAGTCAGCCTGGAGCAGGCTTTGTTTGTGAGCACCGCACTCAGTACCTCACACTGTTTGTAGCCCATTTTCTCAGTCATGTACTTCAAGACGGTGTGGTTGATATCTTCAATGTGGATCCTGAGAGATAAATTAACATATATTACTTGATTAATCTGTAAATTGTCAACTAAATGTTTATATAACCAAAAAAACGAACCTATTTAACATGGAAGCGCCAGTGTGTGGGTTTGACATGTGGAGCCATGGGTCAGTCATCACTTCATGTATCGATGGTCTTTCTGCAGGGTCTGGCTCTAGAAGTCGGTGCAGAAATTCAACAGCAGCTGTGAACATCGGAAAAAAAGTGATGAGGACTTTGTGGTTTCCTACTATAATAATGTTTTACCTGGAAATTAAAATGTTGTGATTGAAATAAGAGTCTTTCTCTTATGTCTTCTCTATATCATGAGATAAAAGCCGTCGTACCTACGTTACAAAAGGAGTCTAATCTGATTTCAACACCTTCGCAATACATCCTGCCGCAGTTTTGTATGAATCATCCGTTACTGAGAACGCTTATATAAATATATAGCTATTTAAATTGCACCAGGGTTCTTCTTTGGAAGGGTAAATTTGGTTGTGAAATCACATCAAAGCACAACTCATCAGTTGTCTTCTGACTAAAACCAGATTTTCCTGTCGAAACAAATAAACCGACAGTGGTATGTTTGTGGTAGGCATGTTTTTATTTGTCCAAGAATCTGTGCTTTCTTCATGTTATTCATGTGTGTGTGCCATCGTCATCAAAAGAAAACTACATTTAGTCTCTTCTAAAATAATCAGGTGAGTTTTCTTAAAGATTCTTGATTCCAATTTCACCATAATTTCCACCATTCTGTGTTTTTTAGCATGCAATTTCTGCTTCAAATTGAGTTTTATCAATACCTGGACTGATTGATGGAGGCAGAGGATTCATGTCCCTGTCCACCATCTTCTGATGCAAGGCTCTCAGGTTAAATGGCTCCACTGTGAACGGTAGGGTTCCAGTTAGCATGGCGTACATGTTTACCCCTCTGTAATGAAAATCATACTGTGAGTGAAATTCAACAAAAAGTGGCAACTTTGAGGATTTTTATATCTTACATTGACCAGATATCCACTTTAGGGCCATATTTTTTCCTAGATAGAAGCTCAGGGGCAGCATATGCTGGACTCCCACACTGTGTGGAAAAGGGATCGACGTATCCCAAAATGCCTGCAAAGTTACTTAGACCAAAGTCTGTAAAAGAGAACAGAGAGAGAGATAGAAGTTATAAAGGGATAACAAGGCTGAGTTCACGACCCATGAATGAAGGGTCGTGTAGACCTCAGTTCCTAGTGAAGGGTTGACCTACACTTCTAAATGAAGGGCTAAAATGCAAATTGTATGCGGCTTCATGTGGGTGTCCTAATTAAAGTGCATAGGAGTAAGGATGAAAGAAATTGAATTCTCAATGTTTCTACAAACACTTTTCTTTAGGACAGTGCTATCTTGGAGAGGTTAAACTAGAGCTCACCAATTAGCTTTATGTTGTCTTCATCATCCAGTAGGAGATTTTCAATCTTCAAGTCTCTGTAATACACAAAATGTTTTAGAAACAATCTTCGGAAAGATTCTCCGAATCAATGTCCAAACACGGTTCCTCACCTGTGAACAACTCCTGATCTGTGCAGGTGCTCCACTGCCATCACAAGCTGGCTTATATACTTGAAGGTCTCTCCTTCATCAAGCCTTTTCTTCTCATAAAGTTTATTCATGAGGTTTCCTCCGGGGCATAGCTCCAGGATGAGGTAGTATCCGTTACTTGTCTCCAGGATGTCCATCAATTGGGTGATGTGCGGATGTCGGATCATCTGCTGAATCTGTCCTTCACGCCGTAGATGCATCAAGACATAAGAGTCTCTTTTTGCCTTCTTCTTGTCTATCACTTTTACCGCAACCTGTGTACAATAAAACGATGGTTTGTTATCGATCGAGTACCAATTTACCAAATGACTTGCACAGCACTGACAATCCAGACAAAGTCAGACGGGACACTTGTTTCACATTTGGCTATCCCCTCACGTCTCCAGCTTTAAATTTCCAACCCAAGATCCTATCAAGGACACGATGGGGGATGAATAAGAACAGGTGACCAATGCTTAACCGTTCAAACACCTTCACTTGAAGGAGAACCCTCCAAATGGTGCTCGTTAATGTCACACATTTGTCACCAACATGACGTAAAGCACTAATGCTGTATAAACGTTGGGTCAAATGGAGCACTACATCCTCAAAAACATGTTCAGGGACGTTCAAGGTAAAATGCATTATATCAAGAGCATGAGCTAATTTAATTAACTCCTCTGTGGAGATGGGAGGGGTGGGTCTTTGTGCTTTATCAATGACGACGTCTTGTCTTGGGTACAAAGTAGCTTTGGGTACAATAGCCTAGTGCATTTGCTTTCACCCTGGATCTAAGTGCTCCAAAGGTGACCCGAGGAGGGTTCAAGAGGTTACTTGCTGTGCCACCACAAATCATTTGGCACAAAAGGAGTCTGTTATTTATGACCAAATGAGCAAATAATGGGTTACATTACTGCAGCTGAGCTGCACGTTACATGGGGTACAATGGAAAAAGACGTTAGCTAAACCCTAAAAATGTTATCCTGACACAACTAAATCAAAACGGTCATGTCTATTGGTGGCTGAGGATTAAAGGGGTGTGGAGGGGGGGGTGATGGGGGACCCCTGGAGCCTCAGACTACTGTTGTTTTTCTCTCCAGCAGACAAAGGCGGTGAGGGTGAAAGTGGGTTAGATCTGCTCGCAACATACATGAGGCAAGCATGTGCTATCTATCGCCCAACGACCACCAGCCCCACCCCTCCCTGTCTGTTTTTCTAGGTGATGTCAGAAAATGAGAACGAGGCGGGAGGCAAGAGGAGCACGAGGCTGCCTCGCTTCTCTTTGTGATTGCTAGGGTTTGCATCATCGTCCAGCACAGACCTCATCTTCTTTCCACAGCAACAGTAAAAGCCGGGAAGAGGGCTGAACAAATCGCTGGCATTCTAAGAAGGCATTTCAGGTAATTCGTTGGAACTGTCAGATTTCTAAACAGTGGGTGCACCTACTAAAGGTATACAAAGGAAGGCAGCAGCCAGTTACAAGGAAAATCACACCCTGTTCCAATCTCTGTCAAAAACAGTACTTCCTGTGTCCCTTGGAAATCAGATTTCTCTAGTGTCTGTACTGAAATGCAGTCTTACCATTTGAATTGTTAAGGCTGCTTATGTTTCTTTGGGGTTGTCTGAGATACACCTGAATACAAAGATCTCAAATGGGGGAAATCTGAACAAAATATTTGTGAATTATTCCCAATGAACCACTTTCAAGTTTATTCCAGAACAATAAACCGAATATCTAACTACATAACATTGACCTGGCCGCTTCTTCAACAAAATAAGGATGAAGATGTCCAAAGATTCTACACACGTCAAGGTTTTTTCTTGTTACCTGAGTCTGAAATGGTCATTAATGTGCATTACCTCAACAACAACCTGCAACAGCATGTCAATTTTTCAGAAAATTGGCAAAAGCAAGATTATTGTCATTATAGCTTACATTATTAAAGAAAGACTGCCACCAATTTGTTTCCTTTACCTAATTTAGTTGCTTTTGATCGTTGTGTCTTGCTTTCAAAATGACCACAACACCCAAACAAGCCCATTTTCAAGCATTAAACACAATTGTTGTAGCAAAAATGCAGATATTTCCGTGAGAAATGTGCGTTGTATCTTCTCACCTTCTCTCCGGTGATTGCATGGAGCCCCAGATGTACTTTGGCGAAGGATCCTTCTCCAAGCTTCTTCCCGACCAGATAATCTCCAACTTTCTTTGTGTGGTAAAATTTTCGGATGACATTTTCCACGTTTCCAATGTCCAGTACAGATGCTTTTTCTTCAGACGTTCTTGGATCGTCCGTCCCCATGTCTGTTCCAGCATCAGGCATCTTTGCGCCTGTTGATCAAGCCTCCGATGTGTTTCCCGTCACCGGTTATTACCACTAAGAGCTTCCTCTGTGATGATGAGACACCTGTCCCTAATTCTCAACGTTTAGCTGAGTCTGACACACTGACCACCTGTTTGGTTCAGCTGTCATCAACACGCAAACTGTAAGATTCTAATAGTTTTACGTAACTATTGCATTCGTCATGGGGAAATAAATCCACTCTGCCCTAATCTAACTTATCTTAAGCTTCTAAGAAACAGAGTGGAGCCATGCGATAGTGCTAAAGTTTACAGAGCTTCTTTCTATCGAGGTGAAAAACGAGTGAGTGTCTGACAGTCGAGCGTTTGTTGTTATAAGTTACTTTACCGGCACGGGGAGGGGGCGTTTCTTATTTGCTAGAAATTACATTCTCAGTCACTGGGTTAAATTTTTGACCAATTAGAAGCCGCGCTGCTAACAGAAGCCCATCCTTCAAACCAGTAGTAAAATTAGCCCCGCCCACTGCCCATGCTTTCCTAGACAACAAAGAGCATGTTGCTGAGGGTCAGATTCGCCGTGATACCCGAAATCTATCCGCTTTCCCCGGTGATGGTTTACGTAGAACGTGTTGTCTGACCTATTGGTAGTGACTAAATTATATATTGATCGTTCATTCAAATGAGGCAGACACGCGAACGCAAACAAACACGTTTTACTGTGATGTCATGCATTTAATGAGTCAAGTATTGATTTTCTCTTGACAGTTTACCAACGACACTCTCTGCATCTGTTATAATTGCTGGTAGGCTATATACACATACAAAGAAAAATTCAACATTGTAGTTTAAAGGAGGAAGTTCTGTTACCTCATATTTATATTAAAATTTAAATATATTATTATATAAATAATTTAATACATTATTCCATAAACTGGGATAACCGATATAATGCAATATATTGTTTCCCAGTATTTTTACGCATCGGTATGATTAATAGAGCTTCGCAACAATGGAAGTCTGAAAATCATTGCGTCATCAGCTCGAACAGCCCTCAGGTTGTTTACATCACCATGCGGTCTGTAGTCTATAGGTAGCGCAGAGAAATGGTTGAAAACCAGTCTGTGGCGCCCTCTACTGAATTATTTCACGCATTTCTACACGGACCAGTTCTCAGGAAACGACGTTTCCCGGCGTTCTAGCGAATTGTGCCGCCCCTGCGTTGTAAAAATTACCAAAAACCTTTTGGTAATTTTTACCTCATTCACATTTATACATTTGGTTGACGCTTTTATCCAAAGCGACTTACATTTGAATGAATGAACACTTTTTTTTGTCAGTTCCTGCTTTTCTTAGGCTTTGAACCCACGACCTTTGGGTTGTTGGCGCAATTATCTCAGTTCATCTTGCTTTTTATTCTTCCTAATTCGTTGCCTCGTGTTCTTCAATTATAGAAGGCAAATGTTTAGAGATGTTTGAAATCAGCTCTCTATTTATTCACTTCTGATAATATTTAAGGTTCGTATAAAAAGCTTGCTGTGAAGGAAACCCCTGTCGCAATAAATCCATAAGACTTCTGGTTTTGTGGGTTACATTTTGGAAATCTAATGGAGAAAATCCTCGACTAAAAAATATGTACGACGTGACGCCAACTACTGCCATTGGGCTAATGAGGCAACCGTGTTATTTGAATGCCGCCATGACAGTCAGAGAGAGGGTGCACATGCAACTTTCTGACGGTCAGAGGTCTGCCTCGAGTCTGGCTCACACCCTCTCACGTGCAGCCTGTTGTATACAACTTTTTTGTAATTACAAACAAGAATTTGAGCTCTACTTCTCTGAACTTGATCATTCCTCAGTGTGATCTTTCTCATGTCTTGAAAACAGCACTTTGTCAGCTCGGTGATGACTGGCCTCGCCTACTTTTTCAGGGGAAATTGAGCCATTGTGAGCCACACAAGAATAAACATAAAAAAAACGGTTGACCGTTTAGATAACTTAGAAAATCAATGAAATAATTTGTGTAAAAACTTAATTTCTGATGAAATAATTTTTTTCAACTTTCAGCTTTTCCATGAACTTGTATTGAGCGAAACGATAAAATGGCAACACATGTAGACACCAGAATGTGATGTATCATAACGGTTTGTACATGTCATTTAGTTGAAGAGAGCAAGGAGCAAGGATGGTTGACGCAGCCTTTGACGGATCCTCTGAAGCAGTAGCCTTCAAATGCTGGGTAGGCTGCATTCTCTGAAGAAACTTGAACTTAATAAGGAGTGTAAGGTCATGGACAAGTGTGCCCCCACCTCCAAACAAGTATTCATTGTAAAAAGTAAAAGACTACATGTGAAGTATTTAACTGTTTTTAATTGTTTCATAGAAAATTGTTGCTGTATTTGACAGTTTTCTAGATGACTCAACACACCAGCCCTTGATTCAACATGTACCAACCACCACCAAAATCCATCCATCCATCAGTGTTTTAGTGACACTTTATAGACCTCAATCTTCCTCTTTGAATGGCTCATACAGATGTTCCCCCAGTGGCTCAAGAGCTCATAGTGTTTTCTAGTCATTGTACTCTCAGACTTGTGTTTAAATGCATAATTCATGAGCTGTACCAATAGAATGTGAATTAGCTTTAATGTCCTGTCTGTTCAATTGCCTGGCGAACTGAAAAAACATTTACGCTGGAGCTAACGATCAATAAGCACACGTTGACGAAACTGACGTAAAGCTGTAACGCCACCGATCACCAGAAGATGGCACTGAGGGTACGCCACTTTCTTACGTTTCCCGCAAAAAACCGATAATTGGAAAACAGCTGAACACAATATCATGTCTGTGTGCTGCCCTCTCTCTTGGTGAGTCGAAGACGTTCATATTTACAAGTTACTTTATAAAACAGCGTGTTTTTTCACTCTCAGGGGATTTACCGTCCGTTACATCTGAAAACTAAAAACGTCTCTTTCCCTTTTCCCTTTTAATTCAAGACTTGGTTACATTTATCGAGTATTTGTTAACTAGCATTCCTTAACTAGCCCAATTTTACTAGCATTAATTAACTATCATTGGTTAACAAGCTTAGCTAGCAGTTTTGCACAGTTTAACTAGCTCGAAGAAACAATTGTTATTTGTTTAGAATATATTTAATGGAATATTTGTAAAACCACGAGTATTTGAAACCAATTGTAATTATCCACCAATCAAAAAAAATTCCCTTGTAGTTCCTTGCATTGCATGTAGTCATAGAAGCTTTAAAATTCAAATATTAATAGCCTATGTTTTTTTATTTATATTTCTGTGTCTCTATCGCCCTCTGGTGCTGGGTTGCAGTATAGTATTTAGCCATGCCCAACTTATGTAAAATATTGGTACTTTTTCCAAACTTTAAATATGAATTTATCTTCATTAAAAAAGTTATTATGGTTGTTATTGATCTGACTAACATATCCACTTTTATTTTATTTTTTTTATTTTAAGGTAGGCTACTTGATTTAAAAAATGACTGCTGAGTGGAGGATATAACATGGATATGTGTCAGTGGATTATGGATAGTGTCAGTGAAGTCACCTATAGGTTTATAGTGAATGGTGCATCAAATTAGGGATGGCCAGCTTGAAAGTGTCACTTCAGAATTTGCGGAAATGCAGAAAAGCGGGACGTGGGCATAGTGATGATACCCGATTGGCTGACTGTTTCAATTAGTTATACACAGGCAATGGCTGTCACTCAAGAGACCATTTAGCAATTAAATTCACCCCTTAATGTTTATCTTAGAATGTGGGTTTAGATCACTCACAGTGATCAAGGGGACCTTTTCTTGTCTTCACTGGTCCTACCCTAGCAACTTTGAAGACATCTCAAGTACCCAGTTTGTTTGCCCTAGCAACCTTGTCAGCAGATCTATGTCTCAGGTGCAGAAAATGCTACTGACAGTGGTGATTGGTTTAGGTTATACATGGTGTGAATGTGAAAACTTTATTGTCACTGGCATCTCCATAGCAACCAGACAATTTACCATAGCAAACGAATTATTAGCTCTATATCTCAGATCTAGCAAACAATACAGACGTCAGGGTTGATTTTTATCTCATGGTGACGTAATGAACATTGTATGACTTCTCCATATAAAGCAGACTGTTAACCCCTAGAAAGTGTTTACAAAATCTACAAGTTATATATATATGTGTGTGTGTGTGTGCGTGTGTGTGTGTGTGTGCGTGTGTGTTTTGCATCACTTTTTGTAACGCGAGGAACATTATATTACATAATCTACGCCACCATTGCTATCAGAAATTTTACCTTAGCAACCATAACAATTATGGTCATTAGAAAATAATTGTAACCTACCTCTCAAGACAACATTAAAGCGTGCTGTACAAACTTTTACTTTCTACATTCGCCCACCACTTTATTTGGTACAACTGTCCAACTGCTCATTAACGCAAATTTGTAATCATTCAATCACAGCACTGCACACTTTAGTACCAGCTGGGCATCATGTCTATCACAAGGTCTACCGGAGTATTGTTGCTGACCATATCCATCCCTTTACGACAACAGTGTATTCATGTCCTGATGGCTACTTGACGTGCCATCATATCAATGTGGACCAGTAACTTGTTCAATCTATGCCACGAAGGATTAAAGTAGTTCTGAAGGCAACAGGTGTACTAGCAAAGTATACCTAATAAAGTGGCCGGTGAGAGCCAGAGCTTGCGCACCAAAAGTATTGTTTCATGGCTTTCGAGGACATTTTTGAGGGTTTAAATGAGCTTGAAAAGTTGCAGAATTTTTAAAAATGTGTGTCTGATTGGGTTCAAAAAGAAAGGCTCACAGGTGAATGAGATTCGGTACACAGGTCTGAGATATTAAGGCTGAAATATACGTAATATTAATTGTGTTTCCAAAATTGACAGGAAGTTGGTTAATTTGCAAAAACCTAAAAAAAGTTCCAAAAATTGTATCTTTTTGTCTCCGTCAGTATTATCTCAAGGCATATAGAATGCTTAATTGCTAAGCTTTTTTGACTTTTTGTTGAAATTTCTTCATAAACAGAAAGTTGTTTTTAACTCAGCCATACAATGTGCGATCAGGTTCAAATTTGCCACGTATGTTAAGAATCCATGTCTGAACGAATCTATATAGTAGTAGTAGTAGTAGTAGAAGTAGTGACAGTTAAAGCGACACCTAGTGGAATCATGGAATATCCCATCAACTGCTAGTTCAGGCTGTTTGAAGGACATGTTTGAAATTTGGAACCCTTATGTAAGAGACCAAGTCCAACAAAAGAGTCTTTTGGAACTATTTTCAAAAACAAACAGGAAGTGAATTGTATTGTAAAAACTCTAAATATGGTACTTTTGCATGTTTCATACTTTAACGAACTAAAGATTGTAAAAAGTTGGTCACTGTAAACTAAAGTGTCTGAGGTGCTCAAGTCCTTTGATCACTGCTTGCAGTTGTAATTATTATTGCAACCAAAACATTCTTCCCTTGTTTAGGTCTGTAGTCTTGTTACTGACATCAGTGCAAAAATCTTTGTTTTCAGCCATGGTGAAGATTTTGGAATCTGATAAAGTGCTTTTTTTGGACAGGAGTCATTAGTTGCATAAATATACTAGCAAGGGATATAGCTAACACACGGTGGCACTGTTGTGCTTCGTAGGATTTGTACTATTGTTCTTGAGGGTGTGAAATATGCAGTGAATTTAAATTACATTGACAAGCGGGTGCTGTTTTTCTGTGTTTGGTTGTTGGTTACACATTTTAAAAGCCATGTGCATGTATCATAGAGCTGTGTGTGGTGCTGAACTTTCTTTCTGTTTGTGCAACATCATTCAAAATGTGCAAGGATGATCTCTAAAATGGATGGGTTGAAGTATGTGACTGGCGATTAATGTGACACTAGTTTGCAAGTCACACAGCAAAAATGGATTGCTCTTGTGCTTGCGTTTAAACCTGGAACACCATTCTTTAAAAATGTAGACTCGCTGACAAAAAATTAAGACAAAAGTAAATTCAAACGGCAATTTGAACAGTGAGAAGCTTTGCAGTAGCTGCATGCAGAACACATTTTGCCTGAGCCTTGGGTAGAATTTCTTGATGAAGCCTTTCAATTTTCCAAGCAGGCTTGATTCTTTATTATTTTTTATTGTTTCAGCATGCCATCTGCTTCCCATGCTCATGCTTTATTGTCTTCATTCTCTTGCTGATGTGTCTTTCATGCACTGAATTTTCTGTTTTAGAACTATCTGTCTGAATCCTCTAATTATCTCTTTTTAAGGGGCCAAAGCCAGACATTTCTTAAAAAAATGCTGAGCTTTTGTGAGCCTTGCCAGATAATAGGACCCTCGACAGCTCCTTCGCTTTTGCAGAGATTTATCAATGCACACTTTTCTTATTTCGATAGTAAGGCTTGTTAGAAGACTGTCAGGTGCTGAGAAAGGCTACAGGTTGGGGATGTTGAGCTGGAAAGCTTTGGTTTGCGTCTTGAACTGTCTTTTAAAAACCAGGGCTGCTCAGGTCTATGGTATCTGAAAAAGCTCAGAAATATTAAACTTGCTCATTTCTTGATGACTGTGAGTTTGAACCTCTGTTCTGTGTCCCTCCTGGGGGAAAACGCATTTAGTCTTGGGTGCTCACAAAAAAATTTGAGGTTCAATTTCTTAGTTTCTCTTATTGGTGCGTTCCAAAACTCTTTACTTTATTAAAGTAAGTACTATCATACAGCATTTACTACAGCATTTTTTGAGTTATTCCATCCCAAAAGTGAAATTGTGTTGGTAACTTTTTGGGAGGGCATGATGGTGTTTCTGCTTGGGCACCCATTTGGTTGTTGAAAGCGAATTCTTTGTTACTGTATAATTAAATTTATTTGAATAAATCATTTGATTTGATGATGCAGACAACTGAACATAACGTAGAATAATAACTGAGTTGCAAGTTAGAACAGTCTTTAGGCTAAAATACACTTTGAGGCAAAGGATTAAACCGAACCACCAGTAAAGCAGTCCACAGGGTGCCTTGCTTTGAACACAAAAACCAAAACGAGGTGCCACATGGGCAGATTGAAGCAGTCTATGGGGCGGCAAGCACCAAAAGGGTTGGATCGCAAGCAAAAACTCAACACAATGAAGCAGAAATAGATTCTCAAAACAAGAATATAGACATGACTAGACACGACATAATCTGGATTTAAAATGATTCTCACAATGCAGACGGCCTCAGGATAATCACAAATAAGAGAGGTGTTTAAGAGCCACGGCCTTCAGCGCACACAGAGTAACAGAGAGAAATGAGAGCATGCACTAATGAGGAACACAAGCACAATTATTTAAAACAAAGCTAATTTATTTTAAATATTACATAGTATTTTGTAGTAATTTAGCGATTCTTCCATTTTTTTTTTCCTGAAAATATTATGAAAAAAGTTCTTTAAAGATTTTGGTGTCACCCTTTGACTTGAAAACAGCAGCAGTTCCTCTATGGAATTAATTTTGTGCCAATAAAACTCAATTTCAGCTAAAACAAACAATAAAAAAAAAATAAATTGATTAGAAAAAAAGAAATATAAATCCAGGCAGTTATGCGGGGCCAAGCATCCAGAAGGCAAAATGTGAGCAGAAGCACCATCAAAATGTAAACGAAAGACATGAAATCGACTCAAAAAATCGAAATTTTGACCATTAGGTGGCGCTCTTAGTAACTTTTGTTTTGGGGTCAGCCTCGGGTACTGATGACTCACAACAAATTTGGTGTCAATATGGCAAACGGTTGCAGAGATACAGCTTCGGAAACCACTTTTCCCGATGGCATCACAATCGTCATGGTTGTTATCGAAATCCGAAACCGCAATCAACACGATACGAATAACTTTTTGCCAGCAAGGTCTAAGGATGTTCCGATTCAAATTTGGTGAGTATCGGATTAGAAAAAATCAAGTAATTACCATAAAAATCGACAATTTACCAGCAACGACCCTGCCTCTGTCTGGAGGGGCCTAAGGCAGCTAAGCAGCAGCAAACCAAAGGCTTCTCAAGGCGTGAACGATCCAAATCTGTGTGAAAGACTGAACCAACACTACCACAGATTTGAATGCAAATCAACCTCTGCTCCCCATCACAACACTAAGCCCACTCCATCAAAGATCCACACTGACCCTCCCCCCACCCCCCCTGCCCTGAAGATTGATGAACAGGATGTGGCGAAGCGGTTCAGAAGACTAAACCCGCGTAAGGCCCCCGGACCCGACGGTGTGTTACCTGCAACCCTTCGACACTGTGCGGCAGAGCTGGCTCATGTCTTCACAGACATTTTTAACACCTCCCTGGAGTCATGCCATGTGCCATCCTGTTTTAAGTCCTCCACTATAGTCCCGGTCCCCAAAAAAGCTCGGATCACAGGACTAAAAGACTACAGACCGGTGGCATTGACGCCTGTAGTCATGAAATCCTTTGAACACCTAGTCCTGCCCCACCTCAAGACCATCACCGCCCCCCTCCTGGACCCATTGCAGTTTGCCTACAGAGCCAACAGATCTGTAGACGACGCTGTCAACCTGGCCCTCCACTACACCCTGCAGCATCTGGATTCCCCAGGAACCTACGCCAGGATTCTGTTTGTGGACTTCAGCTCTGCTTTCAACACCATCCACCCAGGCCTACTACAGGACAAGCTTTACCAGCTCAACGTGCCCGACTACCTCTGCAGGTGGATCACAGACTTCCTGACGGATAGAAGGCAGCACGTACGGCTGGGGAAGTCTGTCTCGGACACTCTGACAATCAGCACTGGAACCCCTCAGGGCTGTGTACTTTTCCCCTGGCTCTTCTCCCTGTATACCAACACCTGCACCTCCAGTCATCCGTCCGTGAAACTCATCAAGTTTGCAGACGACACCACCCTCATCGGGCTCATTTCGGATGGTGATGAGTCTGCTTACAGGCAGGAGGTAGACAGACTGGTGACCTGGTGCATCAGCAACCACCTGGAGTTAGACGCCCAGAAGACAGTGGAGATGATCTTGGACTTCAGGAAAGTCACAGCCCCTCCGTCCCCCCTCACTCTGGCAGACCCTCCTGACTACCCCATCACCATAGTGGACTCCTTCCGCTTCCTGGGCACCACCATCACCCAAGACCTCAGGTGGGAGCCGACCATCAGCTCCCTTATCAAGAAGGCCCAGCAGAGGATGTTCTTCCTGCGGCAACTGAGGAAGCTCAGGCTGCCGACCAAGATGCTGGTGCAGTTCTACACGGCCACCATCGAGTCCATCCTCACCTCCTCCATCACCGTGTGGTTTGCTGGCGCCACCTCCAGGGACAAACTAAGACTGCAGCGTATTGTACGTGCCGCTGAGAAGGTGATTGGCTATAAGCTCCCATCTCTCCACGACCTGTACGTCTCCAGGGCCCGAGGACGCGCAGGTCGGATCACAGCTGACTCTTCCCACCCTGGACACAGACTATTTGAGCCTCTCCCCTCAGGCAGGAGACTACGGTCCATCCGGACCAGAACCTCCCGACACAGGAACAGCTTTTTCCCCTCCGCCATAAGACTCTTGAACACCA
Organism: Danionella cerebrum; assembly: GCA_007224835.1. Lineage (NCBI taxonomy): Eukaryota > Metazoa > Chordata > Actinopteri > Cypriniformes > Danionidae > Danionella > Danionella cerebrum. Next base: position 229,354 of record SRMA01025155.1, read on the forward strand.
AATGACCACAAACCCATGGACAACACTTGCTATTTGCACTATTTTCTTTGCACTATCTGCACAATCCCCACCATTGTCCCAATGTACAAAGCATAGTTATCTGTATAGTTTTTTATTGTTTATAGTATTTTTTCTCTTTTTTAAAATATATTGTATTCTATTTCTTTTATTTTACTTACATATACTTCACTTTATTATTTATTATTTAGTACGTGTTTTGCACCATCACCAAAAAAAATTCCTAGTCCTTGGAACTTGTTTCACTGACCATGGCAATAAAAACGATTCTGATTCTGATTCTGATTCTGATTCTGATTAAATACACTCCTTTCTTTGTTTTATCTCAACTTTCTAAGTTTTCCTTTGATTTTGTATATTACTGATAAAAAGAAAAAAGAAAAAAAAAAACGTAAATACTTGAACATCCGGTTCTAACCACATCCGGAGTTTGCAAGAATGAAAAACGTAAATTTCAGCGTTCTCTATCAAAGAATGGAGTGCTTTTAAAATCAGTGTCGATTTACTTGATTATTTTTGTTTTCAGATTTGTTTGTTTTAGCTGAAATGGCATTTGTTTTATTGGAAAACAATTAATTCCATATTCTCATAGGTATATTTTCAGGTTAGGGCTGTTCACACTTAAAATACCCATGGTATACCACCGAAGCAGGTTTTCAGAATCCCGGGTAAAATGTGGTGCTAACAGTGCTTTCAAGTTACCGGTGTGAATCGCTGGGGTTACAAAAGCAGTGTTTTGTCCGCCCCTGTGGTATATGAGCAGACACAGTTTTTTGACAATAAATGGCCTCACCCAACTAAATAAGTAAGAGTGGAAAAAATACCTTTGTGTTATTATTCATATTTTCTGAAGTAATTCCAAGAAATCTAAATTTACTAGGGTCTGTAAACTGAGCACAACTCAAGTTTTTAGTCAAATCAGCCTAAGAAAATAACGACTTTAATTTTCCTACTTTTCATTTGGTTGCACCACAAAATGTTATATACGGTACTATATAGAAGTCAAATTTTAAAGAGGACAAATATTGAAGCTCTTTGATCATTTAGAATCCAAATGCTTCTGGTCTAGTCAGAATCAATGATCGGAAGACCCATAGAGTGGCTGAATAGTTTGTTGGATTTGAAGAATGAATTTGCCTTGTGTACTGACATCCTTTCAAAGGGACGAGTTCTGCCAAAATGAGTTACTTTCTGTCTGTAATGGTGTATTTCTGTTAACATGAATAGATTCACTCTGAATTCATGCATCACAGATTTGTGTTTCAGTAGCTTGCAGCTGTCAGACATAAATCTGCCATTAAGTTGATATCCTATCAGTCGTCAAAATGAAGAGACGTTTATGCTTTTTCACTATAAATAAGTGCCGTTCTGTTCAAAAGTAAGGCTTTTTTGTACACTGTCTTGTAGAGCTCTCCAGATGTTGCTCTCCTTCCCAAGTTTTCAGGCTATGATGGAAGCTGTAGCATCGTTCCCGCACCTACACCGTAAAAGGAAAAAAAGGTGATAGAATTACGTTTTAGAAGTTTGTCGGGAGTCACAATTTCTAGTGGTAACTTTGTTTTTCTTGTCTTTAGCCTTGCCACAAGCAACTCTGGGTTTATTTTTGGAAGAAGAGGCTGTTCTGAATGTTCACAGCCTTCCGCAGGTGTTCTTCATCTAGTTTTTCATCTGTTCAACTTCATCCTAGAAAGGTGAGCGTTAGTATGTATAGCACTCTGATGCAAATGATAATAGTCCCTGCATATAGTAGATTTAACAAACTTTTTTGTTGAAGTAGCAGGGTTTCCTTTCCATCTATATACACTACTTGGCTATACAGAAAGAGCAATCCGCAAATGCAAAGAAGTCCTACTTTTAATAAGTTCTTCATAATTTGAAATCTCTTTTTTTACTATTAATAACCTGTACGGAATTGAAAACAAAGTGCTTCAATATAATGAGGTTTTTGAGCTGTGAATGCAGTCAAATTAAACCAATATTCTCCAGTCAGTTCAATTGAATTTCTACTTAACATTTACTTACCCTCCTGTATTTCTGTGCTCATGATATATTAATTCATCTCAGCAACAGTAATCAAATGTTTTTGATTGAATCTTCATCCGAAGCTTATTCATCTAATGCTCTGACATTTCAGGATTTGCATAATTTATGTTGTATAAATTTCATTCAGGATTTCTTTGCGCATGGCTGGTTTAATTCAATTAAAAGAAACACTGATGAGATTGCTTTGTGACTGCAGTTCCTTTGAACCAAGGTAAATGTGTGCCTAATAAGCGGACTGCAATCATTGGAAGGAAACGTTTGATCAACAATGAACAAAATATCAACTTAACATTGACATAGTAATAAATTGTGCCTTCTATTCTCTCATTCCCTCTCTATCTTTTCTTTATAGCCGCAGTTGGTTCTATGCCAACCAGTTAGTTCTGTACATGACAGTACTTCTGGTGGCTTGACTTCCAGAACATTGGCGATCTCTTGGTTTGCCAATCGATGAGTTCTGCTTGGAATTTGCTCATGTCTATTCCCATTGGGGATCCTTGGATACAGGTTAATGCCCAAGGTCTCATCTGTTCCCCTCTGGGACCAGTTGACGACCTTGGCTTTGGAGGGTGCAGTGCAAACCCACTGAGGACCCCCTTTGGCCTCCCCCTTTGACCTGTGTATTACTAATCTCGGTTTCAGTGGTTGTTTGTGTCCCCTTTCCATTCCATTCCCTTCTTCGGATGGGAACAATGGTTGTTCTGTACCTGCCCTTCAGCAGGATTATGACGTCCGTTGGAAGCCCTTTTTAAGGCTCTCAACATAGTTCCCAGAGAGTCGAGAGATACTCTACTGTTTCACTTCTATTGCTCCTCACCTGAGAGCTAGACTCTCTAGGTGCCCTTATGTGACTTCTATAATAGGGTATATCCCTGGGCCAGGGGTAGAAGGAGAACCCAAACAGGTTCTACGGCCTTATAGCGGGTAACCTTTTCAGTTTAGGACCTGTCTGTATTGAAGGACTTGGGCAAGGCCTTTTCGAAGGGGTCCCATAGTTGATCATTTGACATACGTTGAAGTGAACGACTGAAGGGTTATGTGTAGGTTACTAGACGTAACCACCCTTATGTCCCTTGCCACGCCTTCAGGTCGGTGGAATGGACGGTGCGAACAGGTAAGTATGGGTTCGGCTTTTTAGAAACTACAGGAAGCCCAACCTGGGCTTATATACCCAGTGTAGGTGTGCTTATTGGCCCTGATTAAATATCAACTTAACTTTGACGTAGTAATTAAAAAAATATTCACTTACCGGCCACTTTATTAGGTACACCTGTCCATCTGCTTGTAAACACAAATTTCTAATCGGCCAATCACATGGTAGCAACTTTGGGGTTGATTGTCTCAACCCCATTAAGAAAAGAAATTCCACAACTAAATCTTTACAGGAAACAAACAGGACATGAAAAGATGTTTACATCATGAAGATCAATGAGGAAAGTGCCTGCAGCACTGTCAACAAAGAACAAGGTGCTGATGAATGAAAAATATCAAGCATTTCGATATCACTTTAACTTCATACTTTATAAATCAGTATGTGTTTACTCATAGTTTCTGTGCCTTCAGTGATACTATAAAGGGTGTTTATACACTGGAATGCAAATGTTGCTTTAAAAGCTTACACTTTTTATGACCTTTTGAGTGTAAAAAACAAGGGTTTTTAGAAACATAATTGAGTACATGCAATAATTTACTGTGGTTAAAAAAAACTTGCTAATTGAGTCATTTTCAGGATTTAGTTATTTAACTAAAGAAGAAAGTACTACTATGCATTTCCCTTATAAACATAATTAAAGCAGTGACACAAGATGATTTGTTTTCATTGGAAATTTTTTCAGGACATTTTTTGGAATAAATTTTCTCACACAAAGATTTATTCAGAATCTTTCATGCATGTTTGTGTATTCCTATATTCCTTGTTTGTGAGATGAAAATGGCTCGATGTTCTTTGCTACACCCATAGTTCTTATGTCCGCCCACTGAATTAGATTCACTCTTTGATGCACTTTGGACTTTATTTATGTCCCTTTCCAACCCGGGTGACTCACAGAAAACTCTTAATTGTCATTTGAACATCTTTGCACCATTCTATTTGACTTGCCATTACGCACTACATTACCCTTGATTCCCGAGCAACAAGTCTTAAAAGGGGCATGGCGAAAGCATGAGTGTGGGAGGACCGGGGTAAACAGTGAGTTTTGCAGAGGCAAAAAAAATGAGGTGATTCAAAGACATTTTTTACGATTAATATTGCATTTAGAAGTTACTAACGGTGCACTGCCGGTATAGAGGGCTGAAATATTCATTTTTTTATTTATTCCAAACATCCATTCATTCATTTTTAAAGCTGTTTGATAATGCTGAAACATTTAATTGATAATTTGATTACATTTGCCTCAAAACTAAAGGAAAGTCATAAGAGTTTTAAATAGATGAAAGCTGTGTGCGTTAATTCAGGAAACCTCAATACGTAAGTGTGTGTATTGTTTGTGTAGCCTGTGTTTTCGTTGTTTTATTATATATATATTTTTTTTTTTGCCAGTTTATAAGGATTGTCAAATTATTAGTTCTGCGTACAAGATAAACAATTCCTTTGCGCAATCTGCTGTGACAGGCCTGGGAAGACCTGTGATATGGCTTGTGTTATTCAAAGTTATGGCACATAAAGTTTAAGGTTTTTTTTTTTTTTTTACATATTTAATTTTTACATTGCTTTAATCACATTGTCTGGGCTTTTTTGTAGGATTTATTAAATTTTGTTTTGTCAAAACACTTTGTTATACACCTTAAAAAACTATTGCAGAAGGTAAAAACAAATTAATTGTATTTTTTTGTACAATTTCAAGATGATTTTATGAAAACAATATTTGTAAAAAAAAAAAAGAAGCTGGAGTTGTACTAAAAATCAAGCAATTGTAACGAAAAAAAAAGTTTGAAAGGTAATTTTTTAGAGCAAATTGTAAAGTAATTAAAATAAAAAAAACTCCAAAAGGCCCCAGACTTCTAAGGGTTCTGACTGAACATATTTTGGCAGGACCATAACCTTGTCCTTGCATTCCCAAGGGAAACAGCAGATTTTCTTAAAACACATTATACAGACAATTATCTGCCTTAGTTGATAAAAGATCAGCATGAAACCAGACCTGGCAGATTTATTCAGCTCATGAGTCTATCGTAGTGTCTTTTATTCCTGGAAGAGTTTCTTAGAACAACCAAACATTATCCACAATATGCTATTTCTGAGGCTTTTGTGCCTTAACTTGCCCCAAGTTAATGGTTGGCTGGGGCCTGCACTACCCCTATGGTTAAATGGTTCAATTTAATCACTGGGCTTTTTGTTTTACTCCAAGTTGCAAGATTAAACTTTTGATAGACCATCTATTTGATCTCTGTCTGAACAACTGAACGTGTTCAATATGAACCAGCCAAATCTGAATCAGCATTGACCTCCAACATGAGGTGAGGTTTACCATAATATAATATAATATAATGCATTAAAAAGGCTTTCCTGTGGCTGGAGGAAAGAGAACCTCAATTTATTATATTGCTTTGGATCAAAGTATCATTTGCATTGCATTTGTTCATGTGCTTAAGTGATATTTTATCTTTTCTCTTTGAAAATGTATTATTTAGCATTAGATGTGCTTGCTTGTATAATTAATTCCTTTTATTGGGAGCTGCTCTAAACAAATCAGCTCAAAATCTTTCGGAAAGCATCTTTTCAAAAGGTTTTATTTTCCCAGACACTGATAATAGACTCCCCTCCACACTCCCGAGATTCCTCATCTCAGCTCATCTATTATATGATGCACTCTCTCATCTTTGCCGTCGGTGTATGGTGTCTTGAGTTTGCTGTCGTATCTTTGTGTACATGTATATTTGCCCTGATATTTTATGTAGGAGATAGCATCATTAAAGGGGATTGGATTATGTGACGGTGAAAGACTCTCCCTTGCCATCATTTCCCCTCTCTCTCTCTTTCTCTCTCTCTCTCTCTCTCTCTGATAAAAAACAAGACTGTATGTTCTAGAGGGAACTCTCAGTGCTACTTTTGTGTTATATCTATTGATTCAGTGCTCAAAGATTCTCCTCAAAACCCTCTGGTCCTTCTGACCAGCATCTTACTTGTCCTTTTAGAGTCCCCTCTCCCCCTCTCTTCAAAAAATAACAAAAAATAAACTCAGTATGTCTTCTCTTTTGTAGACCTTAGATGTTTTTAGAGCAGGCTTCAGGCAACTGAGTTAAATAACTTTAAAAATTTTCTATGTAAATTTGTATCTTGGTCAGTTACATAAGAAATTAAAGCGGCAAGCAGGAATTGCTTCTCAGTGGCCATTTTGTTGCAATATGCACTATGATACCAATCCTTATTTAGAGGATGTATCCAAGCAAGACTTGTTCAAATACTAAACAATATGAAAACCTCATCATAAAGTTTCATGACCCCCAGGTGGCGCTATGAAGGAGTCTGGCTATTTATTGGGTATGTCTCAGCAATGTTTAATGTTGTATTTTCTGTGGCCACCTGGTGGCGCTATAACTGTGTACATCTGTCTAGATGTGTTCAGACTTTACCTATTAACATAATCTGTGAATTTGGGAGCAATCAGAAATTGGATGATTGAGTTTTTACAACTTCCTGTTTATATCGAAATGTCGATTTAGTTCAACGAAGTCAAAAAAGCTTTGGAAATAAACATCCCATGTGCCTTGAGAAGATTTAGGAAACATGATCCATATTACTTATATTTAAGGCTTGGTACACTACGCATGTCTGCAGAATCTCATTCGTGTGCGACAAATTGTTACCGCACTAAAAATGTAAATGTATTAGGTGGCGCTATAGAGCCATTTTGCCACACCCACTTTTTGAAACCCCAATCAGAAGTAAATTTTCACCAGTTCTGATGTGAGAATTTTGGTGACTTTTCAAACATGTTTAGCCCCATCCCCAAAAATACCCTGAAAACTAAATAATAAAAATAGTAATGCTGTGGCCAATAACAATAGGGTTCGAGGCGTAATAAGAGTAAATCTTGTTGGATATCTCTGACGTTGTTTGTGAGGTACTGTGGTTGGCTTCAGACTAGTTTAAATAGGGCAAACTTGCATGAGATTGTACTCCAGTAAGTATGCCCAGGAGACTGGAAAGTTTAATGGGTTATTATGACATTACACAAATTAACAACACAGGCCCTGTATACACTCTAAAAATACACTCTGGGAAAATAAAAGGCAGCCGTTCTGCTTCAGTTTTTCAGGTATGTACAGGTGCAAAAGTTCATTGTAACCTCAGAATTCCCAAATAAACCCCCTCCAAACGCTATGGATAATGCTCTCACTTTCAATCCAACCCTCCAAAAAATCCATCAGCGAAATGCTTAGCCCCTTTAATAACATCAAAGCAGCTTTTGGAACATAAGTAATGTTTTTTTTTTACAATTTAAAATAATCGATCGTGTACACCTCTATAAAGTGTTAAAAAAATATACCCACATACTGATCCCACCTGTAATACATGTAAGTCACCAGATGCCACTTTAATCCATATGTCTTGGAATCAAAGCCAACTTATGCTTTTGCCTGACTTTGGGTTTTCTATAATAGCACAACGTCTAAGGTGGAGGGATGCTGCCCCACCCACTCCATCACACTCCATCTTAAACTGGAGAAAAAAAGGTGTACTTTGAGGGGTACCTTTTATATGGTATGGGATTTTTTTTTTTACCTTTTTCAACCTTCCATCTACAAAAGTGCTTTATTGTATACAGTATTCTACCCAGACATTACACATGTAGCTGTGTTTGCCAGAACTGTAACAATCTTTCAATTTCTTCCATTTTTCAAGTTCATAATTGTCTAAGACTGTGGTTCCTTTCTTCACAGAGTATCACATTGATGATCAACACTACAATACATTTTAGCAAGAGCGTATAGGCATCCCTATCCAGCTACAGTTATGGTCAATTCAAATAAGAGCCAATATTATAGCTAAGAAAAATATTTAACTCGTTTTTCTAATTCACCAACCTTTTGGTTGTACTCCATTTTACTTTATATACCAGTCAGAAACGAAGCTATTTCAAGGGTTATTGGTTTTACACACAGTCTCAAATTGTACATCTTCCCAATAGGAATGACCACCAACAATCAAGAATGCATGGTTATTTGGTGTCATGGCTTTGCAATCAAAAAAGGTCGTCAATGGGGTTAAAACAACAAGGAATCTGGTGCTACTCAGAAACTAAAAATCCATCAATGCTAATGTTGTTACTAATATTAAACAAAGTTTGATCGGATAAAAAGATATGATATATTCATCTGTTTACAGCTGTTTAAATTAGTAGCTGTTAACAGCCACAAACAACTCCAACAACACATAAGAGGTAATTATTTTAGCAACGTAAACACTGTACAGCCTGAACATTAAGAATGTACTGTTAAACAAAATAAAGTACAACTGTACAGTACGTAAATATACAGGTCTTTTTTGAAGTGCTCAGTTCTTGTGCTTGAAAGATTCTCCTACTAATCCACAGCAGTTTTGTTGACCCTTTCATCATTTAATTTCATAGAGCTCGTGGCTCTTGCCATAACCTTTGAAGTGATACGATGCCTCTGCGACCTGCACATGGGAGCTATTCAGCTACAGTTACGCACACTTTGCACGCCCAGCAGCACAAGATTTACATGTTTTATTAAAATGTTACATTTCTCCACACTTACTCCTTTACAATACCACTCTGGTCTTTCTATCTTAGGGGGAATCCACTAAATAGTGTAGATAGGAATACACACTCACACACGCATGTTTAGGAACGTTGGTTTGAATTGTATTAATTGTGGTTTATTACTTTTATCTATTTTGATAAAACAGGATTTTCACTGTTTTGCAAGAAAATGCATTATTCATTCATTCATTTTCATTCCCGCTTATTCCCTTTTGGGGTCACGGGGGTCTGCCGGTGCCTATATCCGGCACACATTGGGCGAGAGGCGGGGGTACACCCTGGACAGTTCGCCAGTCCATCACAGGGCAACATACACACACACACATGCACACCTAAGGGGAATTTAGCTTATTCAATAAACCTATCCGCATGTTTTTGGGGATTGTGGGGGAAACCGGAGCACCCGGAGGAAACCCACGCAAGCACAGGGAGAACATGCAAACTCCTTCCAGGAAGGTCACCGGCGAGCCTCGAACCGACAACCTTCTACCTGGAAGGCCACAGTGCTACCCACTGCTTTTTACAGTGGACCATAATCTTTGTAGGGAATATTACCTCATTAAATAGTGGCAGCAGGATACAATTAGCAGGTCAATAGAGGTAGGAGATATCGACATATTTGTCGCAGCTGCCATTTTGTTTGTGTTCTTAGTTTCCACCAGGAGTCCAGCTTGCATTGTTTTGGGGGTTAAATATTTACAAAATACTAAAAATACACAATGAACCACTATTACTAATATAATAAAATAACAAAACCCCAAAATAATTTGGTTTCAGTTTAGAAACCTACATCAGTAGAAGTCGCCATGTTTAATGTGTAACCCTGGTAATGGTGGCAGCATGCTACAAATATGGCATGACGTCATCTTCCCCACTCTATACTGTTAAATACATTTTACAGTGAAGATGGAGTTAAATGTGTCACCCCTGAGACTTTAACACCTAAAGTTTGAAAAAGAATTGAAAGGGGGCATTAGCCTTAAAATAATTAGATTAAATGCATAAACGCTGCTTATTTTCTCACACATCGTTCATTGACTAACATATGCATCAAGACTTCAGTAATTATTGTCTTTAGTGATCATTGTTTATATTCCACAGTTATGAACTTTTTTTTTATAATTTGAGAATATGAAACATTATTGAGCTTTATTTAAATTCTTTAGTCAAAAAAAAAAAACAATAACAAGAAAATAATGTTTGTAACTAAGTACTCTTCTATGTGTTGTTTGTCTGCTTCTGTGGAACACTTGATATCCTGACACTGATGTTTAATTACGGCTGTGCTTTCTAGATTTCTCTCTGCGTTTGGGTGTAAGGGACTGCATTGGATGAGTTCTGTACAACTAGCAGGGCTTTGAAAACTTTGGCCAGTGACGAGCTCATCCTCATGTGTAAGTACTATTAACTCTAACACACCTTAGTTGTTCAAAGAGAATTATTCAAGCTCCCACACATCAGAATTAATGAAAATATGACAAACTCTTCTGCCAAGAGGGAATCAAGGGAAGCCATGCTGGATTAATAGCACAGAGTCAGTTGTCTTTGCATTTCCCCTTTGTGCCTTGATAAATGACATTCCTCAAAAGTAAATGTCAAATTCCTGCTTGTGGTTTCTCCGATTGCTGTTCTTTCTGAATTTGATTGACAATCAAAAGGCTTGGAGCTCGTATTCCTTAAAATTAACCACCATTACAAAGTGTCCCCTTGGAGATGCCACAGATATTCTGTAATAATTACCCAATTGAAATCTTACTGTGTCTTATAGTAGGAACAGCAGGTACTCTATGTTTTTCCCAAATATCTCTCGCAACAGACAATGAAGTGCTTAAAATCTATCTTTTTGCTCATCAGATATCTTTGTTGCTTTTTAATCATCACCTTTTTAGGTTGGGTTTAGTCAGCAAAGAGTAATTATTTGTGAAAGACAATGTTTAGTATTACTGAATAGTTTTTTTGTTTAGGATTAATTAAGATTAATTAAACACTTTATTCCACGGTACTTTAAGAAATATAAGAAAAAAAGAATGCAATTGACCATATGAGAAATTATAATTAAATTATCATAATTTATAACAGCATCTTAAATGCTTTTGAAACTCTTCCTAAATTGTTTTGTTTTTTATGTTACAAGAAAGTCAATCAAGAATTCAAAAGAAATCAAGTCAATATTTGAATAACGGCAGGAATTCTTTTGAAGGAATTCTTTTCTCCAAACGACTTGGAGAACTGCCCTTCGCTATCCTTCAGTCTCTTTGTGTAATTCCAGACACACTCGATGATGTTGAGATCAGGGTTCTGTGGGGGCCATGCCACCACTTCCAGTACTTCTTGTTCTTCTTTATTCTGAATACAGATCTTAATGGCTTTGGCTGCATGTTTGGAGTCATTGTCCTGCTGCAGAACACAATTGGGGCCTCCATAAACATATGCCTCCCTGATGGTATTTGCCTGTAATTCACTGCTGCATGAACACCATTAATCATGACCAAAACATCAAGTCCACCAACCTCCACCTTGTTCAAACTTTTTTTCTGCAGACACTCATTATTGTGCCTCTTTCCAGCCCCTTGATGAACAAACTGCCTTCTACTACAGCCAAATATCACTCGTTTGCTCACTGTCTCTACTCATTTAGCAGAAATCTTAAGGAAAATCACTTTTTTGCGTGTGCTAATCTTGTTTTGCAATCAGTGCAATCAATTTGAAGTATAATATCTCATAGAAAATGTTGATTCTGAAAGGAAACCAAAGGTTTTCTGACTCGTTTATGCAGAGCACTTTAAATTCAAGCACATGTGTTTCAGCAGAGCACAAAAGAGACCACCAAACCATGAGATTGACAGTATTGAACATGGAGTAATTCCAAAAGTTCAGGCTCCTTATTTCTGCCCACAAATGATGTTAGTGTCAAATGGTCATCTGGTCATATTGATTTTAGCCTGTCCTGTCTCCTCTGCTTTCTTTACTGTAGAATAGGACGGAGGATGAAGAGGTAAGTGCTGATTTATATTCAAGGCGAAGTTTCAGCTCCTTTTGCAGCTGTTCTGTTTTAATGGCGTCGATTTGCATGATTATGTTTATAGTTAAACGTAATAAAATGTCTTAGAATTTTAGATAGAATTAAATTATAAAACATGTCATAGAAGTAAAAAAGATCACAGACAGAAACTGTCATTCTGGGAAGGACACCAAAGGTCAGATGTAAAACTCAAACCAAGGTTAATTAAGCCGTTATAGTGTTCCTTAAACAGCTAGAGCATTACCATGTAAATAGTTCTCAAACCCAATATAAAGCCACAACGGGAACCATCAGGAGAAGACGCCTGTGTTCGGAGGTGAGGAAGGGAGCCAGGTGAGTGTCGAGTAAAGAATGACACTGAGGTGTGATTGGGTGATCAGGGAATCGGTGCTGGGATAGGTACACTTTATAGGCACACCCTCGCTTGCCTTCAGAACTGCCTTAATCCTTCAAGGCACAGATTCAACACGGAACTGGAAACATTCTTCCGAGAGTTTGCTCCATATCGACATGATCGCATCACGCCGTTGCTGCAGATTTGTCGGCTGCACATCCATAATGTGAACCTCCCAGTTTACCACATTCCAATGCTGCTCTATTAGAACGGGAACTGTTGATTGTGGAGAATATTTGAGTACCTCATGTTCAAGAAAATAAAAGTGGTTTTTGATGTGGCTCGTTATCCTGCTGGAAGTAGCCATCAGAAGATGGGTACGCTGTGGTCATAATGGGGAACGACCTGGTCAGCAACAATACTCAGGGAGACTGTGATTCTCCGTTGGAACACCACCACCATCACCACCACCATTCTGAACCGTTGATACAAAGCTGGATGGATCCATGCAGTTGTTGTGGATGTAGCAGCAGGAGAAATCAAGACTCATCAGACCAGGCTGCGTTTTTCCAATCTTCTTTTGTTCAATTTTGTTGAGCCTGTGTGAATTGTAGCCTTGGTTTCTAGTTCTAAGCACACAGGAGTGGCACCCGGTGTGGTCTTCTGCTGCTGTAGCTGTGTTCAGAGATGCTCTCCTAAAAACCTCGATTGTAACAATTGTTTATTTGAGTTGCCGTTGCCTTTTTATCAGCTTGAACCAGTCTGGCCATTCTTCTCTAACTTCTGGCATCAACAAGGCATTTGTGCCCACAGAACTGCCGCTCACTGTATCTTTTTCAGAGCATTTCTGAAATACTCAGCCCAACCCGTCACCTTTCTTCCCCCTTCTGATGCTTGGTTTGCACTCCAGCAAATCATCTTGATCATGTCTACAAGACCTGGTCACACCACTCCTGAGCAACGTGGAATTTCGTGCATTATGAGCCTGTCCACAAAACAGCGTCATTAAAAAGTAAACAATTCACTATGTAACTCATCTAAATTATAAGAGTATGCTCTCAAATCTACTTTAAAGCAATACTGATACATTAACTTCATATTGAGTGATCCAAAAAGCTCACCGACCTGACCTTGCCAATGCGGTGGCTCAAGACGGATCACGTGACCCCATATCCCAGGTCAAAGTTCCTCCCAGCTGAACTTTCCATTTGAGCAGATTTTGGAGTCACACCCAGTAGGTCGAGAACTTCTGCTTTTGCTTCACTGTATGCGATCCTATTCAAGTCAATGGAATTTTTTAGGTAATGTGACCGCCCCTGTGATTGGGTGGTTAGTGATTATAAAACATAACACTAAACAGGACATATACATGAATGTGTAAACTAACATCAGAAGACAAGGACATAACCAGACAGACACAGCCAGGATATATCTTTTTTGTGCCTAGTTTTTCTGGGCAAAAACAGCACAATGCTTAGGTCAGCAATCAGCTGTTTTAGAAACTGTGAAACACAGGGGCTCAACACTGCGTCCAAATAAACCTGAGGCCAGGGTCCAGCTGGGAATTAACTGAAAGTATGGTGGATTTCAAAATGAATTTATATATATATATATATATATTCAAAGAAATGTTATCATCTGCAAGCGTGGCTCATGTTATCTGTGACCCACAACGATGAACGTCTTTATAGTGAAGCATTTAAGTAAACTCTTTGCAGACTGTTTTGTAAAATATGCTGTAGTTTGTTTTATGGAAAACAGTTTAGTGTTGAACTTTGCAAAGGCAGAGGAGTTGTTTTATTCATAGCCTGACTCTGCAACACTTTAATGGATGTGGCTTGGGTTGTCAAGTGACATGAGTTTAGTTTAGTTTTCGTTGCAGGAAATATTCATTTGTGCACTGCCGTTTATGCACATTTTTAAACGGCACAGTTAGCTTTTAAACATCCAGTTTGCTTGTTTGATGGAATAGCAAATGTGACAGGAGTCTAATACCTGGACTTTATCATTCACTCATTCTAACCAAGGAATATGCTTTGATCACTTCTATTACTGTAGGTGCAAAAACACCAAGCACAGGGGTAATGTGAGCATCTGTGGGCTACTTTCAGGATCTCAGTTAAATCCAAAATGGTGCATTAACTAAAGCGATGAACGTGTAAAATTGCAGCGCAAGGTCAGCTGATCATGAGGCACGTAGTGGGCAGAGGTGGGCAACTATTTGCAGTTAATTGCTTCAGATTATGTAAAGACTGTGTATGTAGATAGCTTCTGTGTACACTGTAAAAAATTTGGAGTGTGATTTACTTAAAAAAGCTAGGAAAGTTTTTTCACTTAAAAAAACGTGAGTAGTCATAAATGAATTTCCAAGTTAAAATGTAAACACAAGGAACAGTAGCTTTAATAAAAAAAATCTCAAGTAAAGTTTCTCAGTAAATGTTACTGTTTATTTAGATTTCATCTCAAATTATAAACGATACAATTGAATTTTCATCATACATTTTCAACATTAATTGACAGTGGCAAAATTCCTTTTTTTTTTAGAATATATTGTATTGTATGATAATATGCACTCAATCTAAAAGGTACTCCGATGATGGCAACAAAGATGCTAACATTTAGCAACTTAAGCAGCTATAATGAGCAAATTCACATAAGCTTACAGATACCATTGACTTTTGCCTTAGTGAAATGGGTAAACTGGGAGAACCCTACCCAGTGAATCGACAACTTCACAGACAATTAGTATATATCTTAAAAAAACTTATAATGATGAGCAAAAACGATAATGTCGCTATGATGTAACTGCAAGCTAATGTCTTGTGCTGATTTAGCACAGATGTTAAAACTCATTTTACTACGACTGTCTGTTGAGATTAAGCGCAAATATCAAACTTAAGACAACTGTTGTTCCCAAATAAGTTTTAAAAAACAAAGTTAAGATTACATTTTAATTTTATTCAAACGCCTGTTAGCATTTACGGTCAAGAAAAGAACGGGAAGACACAAACCAGGACTACAGTTCGCTTAAAAACTCCACACTTTTCTGTAAACATACATCAATGAATTAGTATGAAATATGTCATTATGAAAATCACATTAGCAGTCATCTCTTCCTTTCCTTGTGAGCGAGGCAGGCAATGCTGCATGCGCATCAAGCATGTAACATAACATGAACCGAACCGAGTAAATTTCACTTAGTTTTTAATGTTTTGGTGTGACTTGATTAGACAGCAAAAACTAAGTAATATTATTTAGCAAATTGTATTTAAATGTACTTATGTATTCTTAGTAATATACATTACAAACAAAAGGCAAGCAAAGTGCTGAAGTGTGCATGCCCCTTATAAGTAAAGCTTACTAACGTAATTGACGCAATATTTACTAAGTCCAAAAATCAGTTTTTACAGTGTAGGTGGATTATCTAAAAAGTGTGTAGATAGCTTCATGGCATTGGTTTTCATGGCATCCGAACTCTCTTTAGTTTTCTTCCAAGGTTATAATAGTGTCTTTGTGTCTTTTCCTTGTATTATATTCTATTCTTCTCTATCTGTCTCCTGTCCGTATAGCACCTGCGCTCTCCGTTTCTAGCTTTCCACATCATGTTATTGTCTCGTGTCTTCTCTTAGTTTACTTTCAAAGTTCTGTGTACATTTTCCACAGTCTGGTTTCATTTTTTTTTCCCCGGTGTTCCTCATCCAGTCAATTGCAGCACGGGATCATTGCATACTGTCTACTTCTACAGTCTGTATGTGAGGAACCTGCTAATATTCCTGGTGTTCTTTGTTAGATGTTGTGCCAACCGGTTGAGAATCGCTGAGAGTTAAGATGCTAATTTTTCTAAGAAGGCAAATTGAAAGCTCGTAAAGGTTACCCTGCAGTATCAGTCTGGGGATGTTCGTCCCTCTCACACACTCCCCAGCCACCTCCATCAAACAACCACGGCTCAGTAACTCCATCCATCCAGTGTCCATCCCAGGGAGTTCACCAATGATGGAACTCTCTGAGGACTCTCTGCACCTCTCCCCTGAACTCTCTCTGTTTCTTTGTCTGAGCACCAGAATGAGTGAGTAAGCATCAGAGGAGGTGCTCAGCCCCGTCTGTAATGTGTGTACCAAAGTCAAAGTGTGCGATAGGAGAGTTCTGTGAGCTGTGGTGTGTTAACACTCCGAACAGACATTACTCCCACAAAAAAGGCGAGTTAGTGTTCCGGAGCTTCTTTCAGTATGTTTTGTTCTACCCTCCCTCTCTCCACTCCAGTGTCTTGCTGACCTTTTCATTGGCCTGCCATTGGGGAGATTCTTTTTCATGACGGCTACAAAGCTTTTGTGCCACCCTCCTTCTCCTGTCATCCCTCTCTTTTGCTCGTTCTCCCAGTGTCACAGAGCAGTTTTTAACCTCGAGATCCCGAGGTGTGAAGCAGCTGTACCATCTGGCCACTAAGTTCTTGGGGGGGGGAACTGTTCACCTAAGTCATTTTGCTGATGTTAATTGTCTTTTACAGAAAGTCTGCTTTCAATCCAATTTTTGTGGTTAATTTCCAACCATCAAATGTGACACACGGAAGCTGCAATCTATTGTGTCAGAATTAGAATTCATTAGTGGGCCTATAAGATGAATAAATAAAATAATAACTTATTAGTGAGAAAATAAACTGGTAAAAATATGCCAGATATTTTGTCACAAAAGGCAGGGAATTTTTTTTTTTTATAATACTTACGTGCTAAAATACAAAACTGTCATCTAATTTTCTAAATGTTGAGTTTATTCATTTTAAAGACAGACCAAAACATTGAAGACTGAGAAAAATAACCAGTTTATAAAACAAAACTAAATGGCATTCCGATGAAGTTATCCACATTAACTTTTTGTTTACAGTTTTCTCCGTCCTAATTATTTACTTTTTGATCACAGTGAAAAATGCAGTGAAAGGATGTGACCATCTTTTAGGTTCTTAATGACTTTGTATGTTTGGGGTCATTGTCCTGCTGCAGAATGCAAGTACCAATCATATCTCTCCCTGATATTATCGAATGATGTATATTGTATTTCTCACTATTGAAAACACCATTAATCCTGACCAAATATCCAACTCCACTTGCAGAAATGTAGTCTCAAACCTTCAGGGAACCTCCATCATGCTTTACTGTTGCTTGCAGACACTCATTATTATACGGCTCTTCAGATCTCCTGCTACAGCCACATATTTCTAATTCTGACACATTATTCCAGAGCATCTACTGACTTTTAAAAAGGCATTAAATAATTGACCCTATACTATTTGACCTCTTTAGGTTGCTAAATAGACTTTTGGGTTCCAAGGGTTTGTTTTTTGGAGACAAGGTTGATATAGCATGGTGTTTTGCGACTACAGGGGTGTCAAGTGATTCATGCCAATATGAGTGATTTTAAATATCCCTCATGTCTCTATGAATTTAGATCATAGTCCAGGTTATAGTCCTGCTCCCACAGGCTTGTACAATAAGCACTTTAGTTCAGGGAACACTTTGACGACTGATGGATTACTAGGAGAATGATGCTTAAATGCGTAAGGGGAGAGCTGGATAATTGGGGAGTGGCAGGTGGACACAATTACAATGTTAATCACAGATCATTGAAAATGGGCAAAGAGCTGAGATGCCCGCTTTCAGATACCAAACCCTTAAATCACCAACTTATAACACATTGGTCACCATGCTCTAAACCATGCCATCTTAAGGCTTTATATAACTAATTTTCCCCTCACAGTTTAACTAACAAATATAAACACTGGATTGGGAATTGCCTCAAGAGTCCAGTCAATTAATTTCTGTCAAAAACACTTCTGATTCCTATAGGGCCAAATAGTCACTTCTTCCACTTGTTATGCATAATTACAGTGAAATAGTGTCTCATTTTAGACAGTGCACCCTCATAAAGATGTCCATGTGCTTTAAAAGAAAGCAAACTCATTCTACAAAACAACTGTACGCCAAGCTCCATGTACAATGCTTGCATACCAATTGTTTGTGCTCTTTAGATGCACAGGGGTAATCACAAGCACTCAGACTGATTTGGAGATACACAGAACATGATGGATTGTGATCTGTGATAAATTCCTGTCATAACC
This sequence comes from Danionella cerebrum, assembly GCA_007224835.1. Lineage (NCBI taxonomy): Eukaryota > Metazoa > Chordata > Actinopteri > Cypriniformes > Danionidae > Danionella > Danionella cerebrum. The sequence continues at coordinate 247,608 of SRMA01025155.1, forward strand.
ATGATTAAAATTTGATGTAGTTGGACCACATACGGTAGGCTCCGCCTTCTTTGCGGAATGCCTAATGGAAGAAAAACTGGAACTGTTTTGTGATTTATGGCTCCCCTACAACTGTTCAAAATTCACCAACTTGACTGCTTATGGCCTTGAAGTTTCTGAGCTTCACTTAACTGGTCACCTGTTGCCTTTCTCCATCATATCAGTTGTTTAGTGTATTTTGGCAAGCCTCTTTAGCTTTTAATCTATGAGCTTTATTAAAGAATAAGACGAAAGATACTAGTAACTAAAAAATAAGTACTAGTAAATAGATACTAGATACTAATTAGATGCTTATCATAATGTATCCCTGTTAAAATACAGTAAGCTATGACCTGTAACCAACAGCAAACTTCCACTCGCCCTCATCAGTTCAATATGGAAGAGACTAAATGTGCTCTTCATTGACTGCTGTTGAGGTTAGTCACAAAAGAACGTGTTTGTATCAGCCAAAAGGCCTCTCTGTCCTATTTTAGATTACCCATACACATGCATATGAGCATATTAAGTGTTGAGATTTGTACATGACTTGAACAAAAAGCTTAATTCCAACCCTAACTTTGATCTGGCAACACAATCAGAGCTCAGGTGTTTTTGATCATTGTCCGTTTTTTTTTTTCAAGAGGAATGCTGTAATATAATTCTACAAATTAAAGCACATTTAATACATTAATGAAGCTACTCTGTGATTGGATGGTTCTCTGAATTTGGTCCTGCATATGAACCTATATGAAACAATGGCTTCAACACTGCAAACCAACTGCTAAGTGCAATGAACTTCTATGTTCTCGTCTATGATTTCATTCAACCCTTCTCATCAGAATACACTCCTGTCGAGATGTTAACTCCTGTAAGATGGTGTGCATCTTTCTTACATTTTTGGATCCCTTTTGCTACAGTAATTTGACTGATATTTAAAGCTTTGCTGGCCTTGTAGCCCTCACCTTTTTTGGAAAAAGATTTTGTAACATTTTTTTCCATGGGGAGCCATTGCTGATTCTTTAATGAATGCCCTTTTATAGTCACCTTTATACCGGAAACCTCTTAAATTAACCATTAAATGTTAAATGCCTGTTAAATATAATTTTGTAGTCTTAAGTGTGTCTTTTCTCCCAAGACTGTAACTGGGGTGTACTCATTTTTGCAATATGGGCTTGACTTTATTGGTTTGGAAAATCAATTGGTGTGTGCAAATTATGATCTTGAAATGAAATCTATATGCTGTAATGCCTGTAAATTGTGTAGAATACAAAGATGCCAAACATTTCATGATTAAGTCAAAAGTCAGACTTCCAAGATACAAAACGTCAATCATAAATCCAGCTTTCTGTTCCTAGTGTCCAGTTATTTCTTCAGGAATCAATTTCTCTTTTCTTTGGAGTTTGGCAGTCTGTAGAATGTTGTCCCCAAAGTCTTTGAAAATCAGTTTGAGCAGTCAATCTCACAACAGTACCATGGCATCATTTGTCCTGGAATTTCTTTGCGTCTCGTGTTTGGTTCCATTGCACATCTTATATCACCTACATCTGGATTCCACTGACATTCTTAGTCTTCACCATGTGGCTCTGACACCTCCGTCATCTTCGTTCTTTTTTAATCCTGTGGTGTTTCCCTCGTAAATAAAACCTTTTTCTCTGCATCTCTTACATCAGCAATAGCAACTTTGAACTATGAGGATTCTTGTTAGCTCCAAAATCCATCAGCAGAAACTTATAATGTCACAAACACTGAATCCTTTTAGGAAGTTCATGGTCTGAATGTAATTTTGTAATTTTCCAATAAACATCTTTTCATTATGCCTTCATAAATGCTTTAAGGTGTTGTTTTGGCTCTAAAATTCCTGTTAATATTTATAATACTTTGTGGGCAAACAAATTTGGCACTGGAAAGCTTCATTTGTGCTTTTGGAATCAGTTTACAGAGTTCAAATCACCATATTCTTGTAATGTTTTTATTCTTCAATGCTCATTAAAGCTTTGCCAAACTGTGTGTCAGGCAGTTATGGATCAGGCAGCAAGCCCTTGAGAAAAAGCGAGAAAGAGGAAACTAGAACTATGAGACTTTAATGTTTTCTCTCAGAGCTCTCTTCATGAAAGTGTAGCATGTTGTGATTTACAAAAATAGTCTTCTTTGCTTGAAATGAAATAATGATGGCAGCAGGGTTGACAGATCGCTTACTAACACGTGTTGAAGCCTTTAATGTACTGTCAACTAAAATCAATTGCTTTTCGTTGTTTGTGTTGGAATGTCTTCCAAGTGCGCACATCTGTCAGTGCAACCATAGCAAATGGACATGAGACCAAACAAAAGTGAAAAAATATCTGAAAAATGTCAGTAGTGATGAGGATAAATACTGGCTCAGCTATTGATTGCTATGCTTCAGGGGAGGACAGTTCACATTTGTTTGGCTAAATGGAGTTTTGTAACATAAAGCATCGCACAAGCATTGTCTTCCAGTCTGCCCAGACTGCAGAGGCTTCAAGCTGTTATGGTCCAGCTGTGAGTGTTGGAGAATGTAATGAGCTACATCACAGGAGGCATGGAGTAAACTTTGGAGACTTTGTACTTAGATATAAGCACTGCTTGTCATTTTTTTTAACAAAGCGCACTAGAATATAATCATTTCTCTGGGGTACGGGGGAGGATTCCTCTTAAGAATGTGCTACAACCTAATTATGACAGGGAATGGCTACAAAAATGTCAAAACCCATGGAGACAATAGCCTAATGTATGCATAGACGTGTTGTCATGGGTTTGTGATCTTAAATTTCTTTATGTTAAAGGAATTATGACTAGGATTTTGAAAATTGTGTACTGTTCATCGATGCTCATTTTATGGCAGATCGTTTTTCGTTTCGGATTTACATTGTTTCTCTACTTCCCTAAGCCTTTCAGCCATGCCATAAGGATTAATGAAATTCCCAGTAAGTTCAGGTTTTATTTTATAATGGAAAGAGTGATCGAGTTAAATGCTTTTGAGACTTGCGAGCGTTGTGAGAGACAGTGTTGTAGGTGCTTTTGAACAATGCACTCAGCTGGGTGCTTGGCTTTTAGTTAATAGAGTTTAGTTAATGGAATTAGTTAATGGCATAAATTATATATTTATTTTTAGATAGAAAACAAAGCAGCATTGATAACCATGTTAGATTTAGTGCTTTAGCTTATTCCTGTGGGTAGAGCTCTGCTTCTCACCAAGTTTTTGGTAAAACAAGTGTCCCTTTTTATAAAAGAATTGTTGTTAACACGATGTTTTGTTTTTTTCAAACACTTGCTTGCTCCTTGCTACTTGCTGTTTTTCAAAATATGCTCTGATTGTAGGTAGAACAGTTGTTTTGTAGCTTTACACACTGGAACAGAGCATCTTCTTGTAATGCTCAAAATGTAAAGAAAAACAACTGATGTTTGCTACAGTGTAGCTAGTTGTGGCGTTGCCTTTGTTTGACTGATTAGCAATGGTGAAGGGTGAGTACAGTACGCCACTACTGGGGGAAGTCCGGCGTATGAAATGTGTGTCTGTAACTCGGGTTGCTTATTTTCTGACTCTAATTAAAAGCATTAACAAAAAGTCTCTGAAATTATGATCTTTATTACACCAAAAAGTGCTTTAAATCTGTTTTAAATCAAGCTAAACATTATATATAGATTACCAATAGTGTGTCGTAGTAAGGTTTAGTCAAGGTGTTAATAATTTACTTTCCTTAAGCGGAAACTTTACTACAGAACAGCACACTCCACTTTTTAAAGTTTATTTATTTTGGGATTTTTTGTTTGTTGATTTTTCTGTGGTTTTCCTTTTTTTACAGTCTATACTGTTGTTTCTGAGAGCCATTGCACGGATTAAGCGATTTAAATGGAAAACTTGCTTCGACATATGAAAACTTAATTCCTTATCTCGAGGTACTGTAAACTTGATTTATATTAACACTGCTAGCAATATGTTTGGACACACTTTTTGACTTGATCACTACTTCCATCAGCCTGAATAAATAAAGCAAAAAGTAGGACTTAAGTTTGATGGAAAAGATAAAAAACAAACCTGTCATTCTGCCAGACTTTAGGCAATCTATATCTCAAGTTTACCCGATGAAATGTCATGCCTATGGTCCTGAAGCTTATTCCACAAGATGGATTGGCATGATTGATTTGCCTCCGCACCCTACACACAAAAGTGGAGGAGGCCCTGTGGAGTGAAGAATTAGAGACTGTCTGATGCATTAATGTCAGATGACATTGGCACGAAATGTCACTGGGCACTGGGAAGTGTTTGGCCTGTACTGCATCTGTGGATGTAGTGTCTGTAAGATCACCTCAGAGGAGGTACAGTAATGTGCTTAAGTTTTTGTCAGGTATGAAAAAGGCAAGTGCTACTAAAGAATTCATTCAGAATATTTAATATTGATTGCTTAGTTTTGTAAATTTACACTTTGTACAGTGAACAAATATCTAAATCAAGTCGATGTTTGGTGTTACAGCATCAAAATCAAGGATTTCAACGTTGTAGTCTGTTGTGCTATCAACCAATCATACCAAACAGGTCCCAATGTTAATCAATGTCACACTTGAAAACCAGTCAAAAGAAACAGCTATGTGGTTTTCTTAAATCTGGGTGTGGATTAAGCTCTGCTACAAAGGTGATGTTTAGAAAGACATTGATCACAGCAACAAGACACAAGGTAGTTATACTACATAAACAAGATCTCTACCAGACAAAGATTTAAGTACAGGCACGGCTTTCAAGATTCAAGCTCAGAACTGGTAGAAACCAGTGGTTTTTAATAAATGAATTGCAGGAAAAGACCTAAGGAGATTTGATCAGGATTAATAGTGTGCTCAATGCTAAGAAATACAGGTTAATGCTTAAACATCATGAAATACTGTTAGGGGGGTGTCATGCTCTTTGTTATCCCCCGTTAGTTTTTTTTTCTTGCTTGTATTTGTGGCTTCTTTATTTGGGAGTTATTTTTTCCTCTACCGCCCTTTTTCTCTCCCAATTGACTGCACACCTGTCTCTCGTTCTGTTTGGTGATTTCCTGGTTGGTTCATTGGTCTGCTGACCTTTACGTCAACTCTGTCACAATTTCAGTGATGTAAAATAACTAACTACAAATACTCAAATTACTTTATATGAGTAGTTTTTCCTCAGAAATTGTAATGTAGCAAGTAGATTTGAAAATGCATTCTTTTTACTTTTACATGAGCACATTTCTAGTTCTGTATCTGTACTTTTAAAATGTCTTTTTATTTTTATTTTTTTTACACGATTATTGGCATCAAACGATTCTCCCAAAACTAGCGAATGTTGCCAATCCAATGCGATCACATCAATACAATCAGTAGAAATAGTAATGATTTCTTGTTTATTTTCATCTTTTCAACGCTTGGAAAATAGTTAAAAATGTAATTATGTTAGCAGTTATTCTCTCTCGTGTTGTACAGTTTTGCTCCCTCTGTCACAGTTTCTCAAATTTCTCCCTTTCTCCCTCTATCTTTCTCTTTTCTTCTCTCTTTGCTCTCTATTTTTCTCTTTCTATCCCTCTCTCTTCTATCTTTTGTTTTCTCACTCTTTATGTCTCTTTCTCACTTTTTCACTCTTTTCAATCTATCCATCCATCTTCTATTTCACTTTCCCTCCATGGCTCTCTTTCTCTCTTCATGCTATTTATCTGTCTCTTCTTTCGTGCTCACCTTTTTCTGTTTTACCCCTCCCTCTCTTTCCTTCCTTTATCTCTTCAACTGTTTCTTTCTCTCTGTCTCTCTCTGTTTCTATCCTGCTTAGAAACACTTTTATGAAAATGTCTCTGGTGTGAGCTACATTTTTAATCTGTTGGATATAAGTTGAAATAATTTTTCAGTTCAATACTCGGAAGAGAGACTTTTTACTCATACTTTAAGTCATATTAAGAACAGATAATGTTTATGGTACTTTTACTTGAGTGTGATATTCCAATACTCTTTACACCACTACGTTTTTTAAAGATTTTTTTCCGTCCTTTTTGGCTTTATTCTATTTGTTTTATTTGGCTTTACCCTCACGCAACTCTGCATATATGTCCAATGTACCATCCACTATGCCAGGGGGCATAAGTCTGCCTTTTACAGTTGTGTACCAGCTCTTGCTAATGATTCACCATCACCTCAATTTTTCATGGCATGAGGTGTATGATTGGCCCCAAAATTATTCTGCAACAGTACAATGACCCCAAACTTATAGCCGTTATGAATTATCTTCAGTGTAAATAACAAGAATCAATCTATTCGATTTAGATTTTCTTCATTCACTACATTTTGTTCATTCATGAAAAGAAATGATGAACACTTTCAGTTTTGAAACCATTCTTAGTTTACACCTAAAACCTTTGCACAGCGCTGTAATTTGAAGCATTTTATCTTTTGTACCGTATCATTACCAGATGAAAATGATCAACAATGACAACTTGTGAGAAAGGGCTGGGTATCACTTTAAAAATGCAGCAAAGTCATAACTTGAGAGTTGATTTTTGCAGGTGCATTCCAATTTTCAACACAGTTGGTCTTTTTTAAGGCTGAGTTGAATTAAAGGTGGCTTGAAGTGTATTCAGCTGTAGAACAGCTTTTGTTGGATTCATATCCGTCCACTGATTATATCTTCTTTATATTCGTGAAGGGTTTGGTAGCGCCGCTGTGCTGAGTACTTTAGCAGGTTGTGGCTGCAACAGTCCTCTTGTGAAAGGCTCCCATCAGGTAACGCACACACATGCAAGTACACGCAAACCTACAAGGTACATGTTGTCTTTTCTGAGCAATGCTAAAAATGCAAAAACAAGTAATTAGACGGAGACTTGTTTTTCATAATCAATTCACGTTGCCTCTCAAACACAGCAACAAACAAGCTGAAACCTGTTTGTACAATGTGTAGTGCGAACTTGTGCAGATTTCACAGCAGAACTGAGAGTGACAGGGTCGTTTATCTCCTTGTACCATTTAATCCCTGCAGACTTCATTTTAAAATCGACGTGTGATCAGAGTATAAATTAGACCCAGAACATTTTTAATCAGCCATTATGCGAATGTTGTTCCAAATCCTAAACTTTGTTTTCTAAAGAGAGGTGTTTGAAATATGTTGACTCTTTTCTTCTGTTGCACCCAGAAAGATTAAATATCAGATTACCGTAAATGCAATTATATTTTGATTTTATGGGAAATTACAATTTGAAAAGACAACGGCTAAGCCAAATGTGACTAAATGTAGATATCTACTAATATTGTCTGTCGTTATTATTCCTGTAGGAAAACAAAACATTGCTTGTGACCTGAAATTGTTTTGAAGTGTTCCTCATTTTGTATTTTTATGCACATTTTGGAATATTGCATTAAAAACCCTGCATAGAAATGCCAAGATACGCATGCATTTTGAAAACCTCTGAGTGGGAAAAACTTTTTATCCGATAAGAAAACATCTACATAAACTATGTTTGCTGACGCCAAACATCTCCCCCACAACTTTTTATTTTGTACATTTTCTGTCATAGCCAAGCCTCAATGGGTATCTCATCTGAAATTTTGTTTTGGTCATTCTAAAATTCTGTTATTAAAGTGCTTCAGGAAAATCCCTTTCCAGAACGGTCTTCACCGGCTGCGTTCTCAAAGTGCAGTCTCTCCCTCCAAATGGACTTTGCATATTGTGTATCGTCTTTGTGTTCTAAGACGCAAGTAGATTATTCTCTTAAAAAAGGCCTTCTCCTAACACAGCAACCATTTTTTTTTAGATTTGGGACCAGTTTATCAGGAAGTGATGATTTTTTTAAGATGGAAACCGTGCTTTAATTGCAAATATTTTAAACGATATTCCAATTTTAAGTGTAAATTGTGCATTTAATTTGCATCTCTGGATGGAAACATGGCTACTGTCTCATTCATGTATAAGTCTTGTGTTCTTTTTTTGATAATCGATTAATCTAGCGCTGTAATCCATCGATAACCTGATTATTTGGCTTTTTCCATTTTACTGTCTCAACAAAATGCAACAGAAAGTAAGCCATTTTAAACACATTTGCATTCCAACATACTTTATTGGTCCAATTAAAATTACAACTGAGAAGATAAATAGTTTTGCATGCACAGGGGAGTCTGTTTAGAACCAGGATTGGCCCAAATTTGTTTGAAATGTTGATATTCATACAGCTCAGTGGGCAAATTAAATTGATGGCAAGGAAGATTACAGTACGACTTTAGAATTGACTTTTTTGACATGAAAACTTAGTTCGGTGGGGGCCATGCCATCACTTTCAATACTTCCTGTTGTTCTATATGCCATATACAGTCTTTCGTGTTTGGGATCATTGTCCTGTTGTAGAAAAAATTGGTACCAAACATGAGGATGAGTATCTGCTTGTCAACTTTGACATCTTTGTCTGGGAGAAACTGTCTTTCTTTTCTTCACTGTAGCAGTTTGTTTATTCCTCCCCCAGTTTAAGCCTCCTACTCGCTGTTTTTATTTCTGTCACTAATTATGTGCAAGTGTACCTATTTTAAAGGTAGAAACACTAATTATTGATTGTAATTCGATTTTTTTTGTATCAATCATGTGTTATATTGGTTTACAGCTCTTTGAAACTTTCAGGATGTTGTAGATCACAAAAATATGGGTTAAAAAAATGTTTTTAGAATTGACATCATATCTGTATTCTGAACAGTGTGAAGGCACAGGTTTAACATCAAAATCTCTTTTCTGACCACAGGCACATCCAGATGATTATGTGAACGAGCTTTTGGCTAGATGAGTCCAATCTCTGTCCAACAAACACTGGAGCAGAATCCTGTGGCCATTTACAGAGCTGGCGGAAAGAGCCTGAGCACAGACCACACTCATTCAAGGAGCTGGAGAACAAGTTTACGGAGTGAGTTTGTATATTCCATATATTCCCGTTTTTTTAAGGGGTGATAAACGTGGTGTGATAAACGTGACCATTATTTTCATGAATAAACATTGGTACACTGTAAATGGAGCCTTTGCATCTAATAAAATATTAAGTTATTTTATCATATGATCCATACATTACCTGCTACATTTACGCTTATTATTAAACTCACCCTTTTAAACAAACATAACATTACAGTTATCACACATCATTTACAAGGTAATTAAAATGTGAGAAATTTGAGACAATGCACAATCGTCTTTTTAAGTTTCATTTTATGGACCCCAAATTGGTGCTTTTAGTGGTGAAAATTCTTGGAAGTACAAAACCTGTGATATGGCATGTGTTTTCCCAAGTTCTAGCACAAAACAGACTTTTTAATTTTGTTATAAATCATAAAAACATTTTTAATTTTTAATTGGATTTTTGCAGTTATTGTGTAATTTAATGAAAATAACATTTGTTAAAAATGCTCAAAAAGGCCCTGGACTTCTAAAGGTTAAGTAGTATGGATGTGTGTGCAGCTGTGCAGGTTATTTAAACTACAGTAAAAACATGTAAAAGTACAGTAACTGTTAGTTCATGACCAAAAGTTTTTAACATCCCCTTAAAACTGCTGAAAACAGAATTGAAGAGAATTATACAAATGTATTTAACAGCATATTTATGTGATGAAATGAAAGATTTATTAACTTGGTACAGTTCAGGATAGAAAAGGACACAGTATTCCACATGTTTCAGAGATCAGTCACGTTTGATTCCTTACAGACACTGCTCTGTCAGATCATATTGGGATTTTATTTAGTGGTTTCATGCTTTCATTTTTTAATTCCCTGTGGCACACAGTTTAAAATTGTGTAAGGATGAGCAAATGTTTCATCAGTTCATGTTTGTGATTTTGAGGGCTGTTGTTAATATAATTTTCATAAACTCAATAAGGCTTGTTTTCTTAACATTCACAAGCAATCGGTTTCTGTCTCAATTGTAGGGTCAGTTCACCAAATAAATAGAGAGTGCTTTACCCAACTTAATTACACCTTTTTCCTTGTTTTTAATGAGTTGTTTTCCATTTTAGATGGTGTTTGCAATTGACTTTGATATTTACTCATACTGTGGATCTCATGGTCTTACTCCAAGTTTCAGGTGCCACTTATTTGTGAATAATTTCATTTTTAAATGTGGACTTTCTCTTCTGCTCAAGGTTCCATTTTAGGAAGATTCCAGGTTGCCCTTATAAAAGCTCACTAATATTTAACTATTTTTTATTATAGATGCATAATTACAAACAATTCATTCTATATTTTTAGAATGTATTTATCTGAAATGTAACCAAATATGCAATTACTTTATCCTTTCCCTTGCTTCAGTACAGTTTATTTTGCAATCCCTGCTTCTTGTAGAAATAGAGTTCATGTTTTCTTGTTGACAGGGTCATATAGGTATATGCCAAAGTCAAAGGATATGAAGCTGCATGTGCTTTGAAGGCGGTCGGTGATGCTCTTTTTCAAAGTAGGTGTCAAAGACACTCACTGGCCACTTTATTAAGTACACCTTCCTAGCACCGCTTTTGCCATAATTCATCAAGGTATAGATTCAACAAGGGTACTGACAACATTCCTCAGAGAGTTTGGTTCATACTTTCATGACAGCATGACTAAATTGCTGCAGATTTGTTTACTGTACTGGTCTTAATCTCCTGTTCCACCACCTTCCAAAAGTGCCCTATTGGATTGAGAACTGGTGGAGGTCTAAGATGATTAACATCCTTTCTCGGACCATTCTCTGTAAACCCCAGAGATGATTGAGTGTGAAAACCCCAGTAGATCAGCAGGTTCTGAAATACTCAGACCAGCCCATCTGGCACTAACAACCATGCCATATTCAAAGTCGCTTAAATCAGCTTTCTTCCCCATTCTGATGCTCGGTTTGAACCGCAGCAGATCGGCTTGACCTTGTCCACATGCCTAAATGCATTAAGTTGCTGCCGTGTGATTGGCTGATTACAAATTCGAATTTTCTAGCAGTTGGACGGGTGTACCTAATAAAGTGGCCGGTGAGTGTAAAATTAATTTACGATTATGGAAATGATATTCCACATGTGTTTGTACACATTCAAAGATGAGTATATGTGTTGTGTATACGGCCTATACTAAGGCTAGGTTAACAACGAAAAAACGTGCCGAGAAGTTAATCTTTACACTTAGTATACTGTTATGAGTGACGGTATTTCAACAATGTGCATTTGTTTGGGTGAAATTGGTAAACAGGTTGCATTTAAATATTTTGCATAAAATCCAATAGCTGGTAATCTCCAAACACGTAATCTGAGGATTACAGGAAAGTGTATCACTACAATAATCCATGCAGTTTAATGCGAGTTATCATTGTTTCATGAAATTCTTCCTGTTGAGTTTACTCAAGATTGGGCATTGAAGGGGTTAAAAGAAAATCCAGGGGATTTTCACAAGGTCTGCTTGTGTTTTTGCCTTGGGTGCTTTGTCCTGCACGCCTGCAGACCATCTTGAGAGCATTTAAGTTGTCACAGGGTGGCGGAAAATATGGATTTAGTTGATCCTGATCCACGTGAGCCAAGTGTGAGATGAGAAATCAAAAAGCATTATTTGTGTGGTCAAGGTGAATTTCACAGCATAAAGAATGGTCTCTTTCGATGCCAGTTTGTTGACTGCGGAGCTCATGAGCAATGAAAAAGTACTGGAACAACTAAAAGAAGGATTTAGTGAGGATTGAATGCTCTGTTGAAATTCTAGAACAGCAAGAAATTGATCTGAGTTAAACGTCCAAAGGCCCTCCAGGCACATTTCCAGTATTTCCACCTGGAGTGCTAACAATCTCTGGATTGGAGACATGAATTGTATTTTACAGAGGCAAAGACAAAATTCACTGCTAATAAACCAGGGACGTGTGAAGCTCATCTTGATTATCATCTCACTTGAACTGGGAATTAATAAGAGAAAATGCTTTTTACTTGATAAAAAATGGTACAAATCTGATATAAAAATATTCTTTTGAACTTTTTCACTGCAGCTGAAATTATGTTAAATCTCCTCAATGCATTAATAATAAGGCAGTGGCCCATGTGAAGGTTTTCCAAGATGATTTGGACATAAGGACCTGGACTAATGGTACTAATCAAATACGGAAACAAAACGACACTAAATGTAAAGATAATTAGATCATATTTCGATTGTAAGTGACAACAATCAGGATCAACTCGTTTTGTTTTTTACTGATAGTAATTTAAGTTTTATTTTCAAATTAGCATATTTCTAAAGAGGATACTTTTAAGTTTATTTATGAAAAGTCTGCAACAAGCCTAGATTATATTTAACCAAGTGCTCGAGTGCTTACGGACACATTTTCTAAACGTTTGAAATATTTTAATGTCATCCAGATATCCTTCTACTAAACTATAATGTGTATTTATTATCTATACTTCTTAATTCTCCTTGGTTTTCCTTGGCTGTGTGGGTCATTGTCATGCTTGAAGACCCATCCACAACCCACCTTTAATGCTCTGACTTAGGAAAGGAGGTATTTGCCCAACAGCTAACAATACATCAACCATTTCATCCTCTACCATTTCGTTCTTCGCCCCTTGTACACCCCAAGAGCATGATGCTTCCATCCCCATGCTTCTATGTAGGTATGCTATTTTTGAGAGGAAACTCTTGGTCTCATCTGATCACAGGTTTTTCTCTTATGACACCCCTGGATTATCCCTGGCAAAATCAGATAGGCCTAGATAATGGCTGACTTAAATAGGACAAAACATCCGTGTCATAGTTTTAAACCATGCCGTCTTTGTGTATTCCTGATGTTAGCCTTGGAAACTGTGGTTCCAGCTCTTTTGAGCATTGAGCAACACGAGGAGAGATCTTTCATGGGGCCCCAGTCCAAACGACATTGACAGTCGACATTAGCCTCTTCGATTTTCTGATAGTTGCTCCAAGAGTTGTTCTTTTTTTCATTGAGCTGCTTGGCAATTGTCCCATAGCTCTTTTTTTGCTTTTAAAAGTCTACAATTAAGTCTCCTGTGTTTTTTGACTGCTCTTTTTGCACATGTTGCTGTTTAGACTTTTGACTTATTGTGGGGTGCACACAAGTCTTTATAAGTGCAGCGGGACTGTAAAAGCAAAATAACAGGTCAGAACACTGGTAGCATTTTTTGACAGTAATGTACAAATACATTGTTAAAAACCATACAACATGATTTCTGTTGTTTGTTTTTGCTTTTTTGTTTGTTTATAAAAGCACCCATGCTAAGAATTCTACCGCTCCATTATTAGGACAACTTGCAAAATCTCAGTCTGATAACCTCAATGTACAGTGGGGTAAAAAAGTATTTAGTCAGCCACCAATTGTGCAAGTTCTCCCACTTAAAAAAGATGAGAGAGGCCCTGTAATGTTCATCATAGATCAGGGCTATTCAATTACAAATTCAGTTGGGCCAGATTGTCAAACCAAGAAGGTTAGCTGGGCCAGTCATTTTAGTGGCAAAGCAGCTCGTAATGACACATTTTAAAACCAACACAAACAAATGTATTGAAAAAAATTTACGTTCATTTGTTGTTTCTCTTTTAACTTTGGTCAGTTAAAAAAAAAAAGCTGAATTAACAGAATCTGAGGTAGCCTCTATTTTTTCCACTTACAAAAGAAAAATCACCTCTCTACGACAGCCAGCATACAGTCCTTCATGGTTTCAGAGTCTGTGAATGGCTTTTCTTTTTTGCCAGTATCCAGGAAACACGAAGGGATGCTGCAGTAGCTCTCTCTTGTGCTGTGAATGACCGCACCATGGTAGTACTGCTCCGGTTGTAAGATGCAATCAAACTCTGCACTTTTGCAGCTCTCTCTTGAGATCCCTCTGGAAAATTGGTGCACAAATTGTGGTGTTTCTCAACATGATGCCTCCGCACATTGTAATCTTTAATTACTCCAACGCACTCATTACAAATTAAACACATTGGTTTGGCGTTTGGATGTGGTGGTAAAATAAACAAGTATTTGTCAGTCCAGGCAGAGTTAAACTTACGGTTTTCATTGTCAATTTTACGTTTCAGTGTTGAGAAAGATATTGATAGTAATCTAAGCTACTACTGGCATGCGCTGCATTGTTTGCATGTTGCAGGCGGAACCATAAACACAATAAATACTTTATATTTATATTAATATACTTTATATAAATATCAATTTACTATCTATGGGCGTATTTAATATCAAAATAATATATTACCGTATTTTTCGGCTCATAAGACGCACTTTTTCTTCCCCAAAACTGAGGGGAAAAAGTTGGTGCGTCTTATCGAGCAAATGCAGAGCGCCGCGAATTCCGGTAACGGCCATATGAGAGGCGTAAGAGCTCCGGAGCTAGGCCGAAGCCGCGGCCATATTTGTTTACCCAGCGCTGCACGCTGACGTCATCGCCCATCTCTGCCATAGCGCGGTCGTAACGAAAACGGGGGGAAAATACTACATTTCCCACAATGCCTTGGCTACGGTAGCCGCAGCGGTGCTTCCGCATCCGTACTCACGAGCGAAACTGCTTTTGACTCTCGCATTTGAGTGATCTCTCACGCTACAAACCCGATTTTTCACGCTAAAATACATTTTAAGATGTGAAATGGGCACAGCTAATAGTTTATTTGTGATCTGTTTCTTGAGCCTGACGATAAGATGATGTTGCACTGGAACAGTGATGGTGATAACGAATGGTGGACTTTAGAATGATGAGTGGGGGCAAAGAAAAACATTACAGCCTTTTTTTTGTTACTTTTACTGTTTACTGTCTGTTCATGTTACATGTTTGGCTGTTAACTTTTACACAGTTGATATAAAATATTTTACAACAGTATTTGGTTCAGAATCTTTTTTTTCTAGATCTTCCTCTTTTAAAATTGGGTGCGTCTTATGTGCCGGTGCGTCTTATGAGCCGAAAAATACGGTAATTTATTATCTATGGGCGGAACCACAGACTGGGCCACACGGAGGATGATTCTGGGCCGCATGTGGCCCGCAGGCCGCCAATTGAATAGCCCTGTCATAGATCACAGACCTCAACTGTGAGAGACAAAAGGAGAAAGAAAAATCTAGAAAATCACATTGTCTGATTTTTATTTTATTAATTAATTTATTTGCAAAATATAGTGGAAAATATGTATTTGGTCAGCTACAAACAAACAAGATTTCTGGCTCTCACAGACCTGAAACTTCTTCTGTAAGAGGCTCCTCTGTCCTCCACTCGTTACCTGTATTAATGGAAGCTGTTTGAACTCATTATCAGTATAAAAGATACCGGTCCACAACCTCCAACACTCACTTTCTAAACTCCACCATGGCCAAAACTAGAGAGCTGTCAAAGGCTGAGAAGACGGAGTCTGCAATAATCAACTGTGGCACTTCTACATTTGCTTACTTTATTTTATTAGGTTGACTCGATTAACTGTGCTAAAATACCACTAAGACAATGATATTGGTTTATGATTACTTGTTTTCTGTGCTCAACTATTAAATGTTAACCACAGTGACTTTGTAGTTGTAAAAAACATTTAAGTAAGAATGTGTTAAAAGACAAACACATTCCTTTCTCAAATGATTACACAGGCTCTGCAATACGCTCTTCCTGGGCACAGATGCAGGTTTTCAAGTCACTTGTGTTTTTCTGAGGCTTCCCCGTTATGAGCAATGACTTGGTACTTGATAAAAGTTTTTATGTTTGCTCAGTGTCCCCGATTTAAGCATCTGTAAACAAACCTACAATTAATCCTTTATTCTCTCTTTCGACCCTCTATCTGCATTCCGTGCCTCACCAGTGAGTTTATGTGAGAACAATCTATTGGGGTGGACTTTTATAATCATATTACGAGTGAATAGTATAAGGACAACATTGCTGAGGCATTTGTTTTTGTTCCCACCAATAGTGCGCAGAACCTATTGAATGTTCAGCTACCATCTGTGTGTGCTTTTGTTACAAAAAAAAAAACAATCGAAAGCAATTACAAATGGGGTCGTCTTAGGAAGGCAAAAAAAAATTCTGAAGACAGAAGATTTTGTTCAAATAATTTGGCTGCAGCTTTTCAGTTGGCACAATTTTCCTCTTTGGAACATCTCTTATTTATCTAATGTAGTCGTAGATGGTTGTCTGTGTCTGTTTCATTGAGTGTTTATCCAAGCTTGTGTTGAAGACGAGTGTTTTTCACTAGGTCTATGCTTTTTATTTCCATTACTTAAATGTTCAAATCCCTATCTGTTCTACAGTGGTTGGCCTTATATGTGTTGATTGATGCTCGGCAAGAGGACCTTGTTTCTGTTGCCTTAATCCAAAAATATCTAAGCTAATAATATTTTTAAAACCTACACATTACATTTGAATTCCTACTTAGTTCAAATCAGCCACTTTGATTGTGCTCTCACTGCTAACAATGATCACAAGAGATGTATCTGAGCAATCTTTCTCTACCATGATTATGTTGGTATTGTTTTTTTCTGCATTTGTTTGACATGTCAAAAAATGAAAGCCTTTCCACAAACAAATCAATTAACGTAACTGGTAAATACAATTGATCTTAATAAGTTTGTGGGCCGTGCTAAAATTTTACTCATTCATATTTTTGTTTCTGGTCTTTTGGTCATGCAATCTCGGGACAATATTAAAGGAAGTAAACAGACTAAATGATACATGAATTTGTGCCTTCTTTTAGTACCATAATATACAACTGTTAGATTGTGCTCCCACTGATAACAATGATCAACAGAGACATATCTGCTTTTTTTTCATATCTGCGGCAGAACTTTGAAAAAAAAAATAGCTATATAACAGGTCTTGTATTTCCAAGGGTTATCCCTTCTTTTTAGCACCAGATGGCACTGATGTGGGGTTTGTAAAATAAAATTGCATTTTCTCACATTTTAATTTGAATTATCTGTCAAATTATGTGTCATAACTCATATAATGTTCGTTAAATCCAAGAATATCTAAGATAACAGACTTTTTGAAACCTACACTTTATATTTGAATTCTAAATTAAACAACAGGTAGGTTCTGTCACTGCGTAATTCAAAACATCCAGTGTGATTTGTACCGGTGTCTGCAGAAACTTTTAAGAGTTTAGGATTTAAATCTCCCATGTCTGCATCAATTTGTGCAGGTTTATGATTGTGTTTATGTTACACGCTTTGTTTTGTGTCTCAAGTTTTTTTTATAGATAATTCTTTCAGTAAGGTTGATTAAACCCTCAACATTAGAAAGCCTTTGGGTTCATCTGTGTGAACCCTTTAATCAGCTTTTGATTTCATTAGTTCAAACCCAGCTCTTCATCCTTTTCCTTTATCCTAATGGCCATACTGATCTGATTAAGCATAATGGAAGGGGAGCACACGACAGCTTTGTAATAATTATGGTATGTGTTTGTTTTCTAATCTCAACTTTACATCACATTTGAGAAATCATACTTTGGCCTCCCTTTTTATGCATAAAAATGTTCTCGTTAAAAGCTCACAGCCCTCTACAATTCTTTTTAGATGTTAATATCTATTAATATTCGTTTGTTTGGAGTACTTGTGTTTGTTGCACATTACAATTAGTCAAATAGAATTTAATGTCACTTGTGGTTGCTATAATAAACACTTGTACCTTCATTCTTTCTTTCATTTTCTTTACCCGTTTGCTCAACTTCAGGATCAGCAGGCTCTTCATCAAAGAAATGTATAGGGTTTTACAAGTTACTGGTATTAACTGTAGTACACAGACTGAATTTGCTCCTTGTGTCGGTACCACAAAATATGCAGCTGTTTGATTGTGCTCTCACTGCTAACAATGATCACAAGAGACGTACCTGAGCAATTTTCTCTACTAAAATTATATTATATTATATTAATGTTGTTTTTTTTTATTTGCATTTTGTTAAAAATGTCAGAAACTAAAGCATTAAAGTGACAAATCAATTAACGTCCAGTAATTACAATTGATCTGGATGCGTTTGTTGGTTCAGATCATTTTCACTTGCATTCATGTTTGTTTTCCCTGTCAATCTCTTGCTTGGGGACAACATTAATGGATGAAAACAATTTGTGCCTTGTTTTGGTACCACAATATATGCAGCTGTTTGATTATGCTTCCGCTGTTAACAATGATCACAAGAGACATATCTGAGCAATCTTTCTCTACTATTATATTATTTTTAATTTTTTTGCACATTTTGTTAAACGTCAGAAACTAGATGAAGCTGTTTGGTTTTGCTCCCACTTTTAACAATGATCACCCGAGACACATCTGAGCAATCCTCCTCTTCTACGCTACCCTCTAAACACTCACAGTCACTTTCCATCTCGCAGAAGTGAATTACTTGTGAGAAAGCCGTGTTTTATGCACTCCTCTTTTTATGCAGCCTCATTAATTCACAAATGACCAAACCCCCACTTCCTTTTTTTTTTTTTTCAAAACTGTGGTCTGAAAGCAACCTGCTTAGTCCCAAGGGTCTTGTGACTCTTTAAAGCACAACTTTGCTCAAGAAATGTCAATAAATTGCATTGTTTATAATAACTGTAGTAAAACAGTTGTACATTTGTTGACAAGCCTGGATTCAATCCAGGGGTAAAATAACCCTCAGCATCTGTATAAACATTATTATCATTATTTTGCACATTTAGTTGTTAAATATAATAACCACAAATGATTAAAACTGATTTGCCGAACTATTTCACCATTTTTAAACGTCTATTTAAACCATCATTGAAAAATTAGAATTTAGAAAGGTTTGAGAACACAAAGCTTAGAAGGCTAGTTTCTTTTAAAATGTGTATAAAGGATAATTGTCTCCTAGTAAATAATACATAAAACAAGAAGACAGGCTAAAGAAGTTTCAGAAGTGACTAGAATCACATTCACTCCAAGAAGAAAATAAGATTTCTCCCAGTATCTCCACTATGCATATTGTGACAATTTTGTATTGCGATGTATTGTGCCACTCTGATAACCATATTCTGATAATCCATAACTTTGCTTATTTTTGTTGCTGTGGTAATGAATTTTTTTTCCGCTTTACTTATTTATACAGTTATTTTAGTTTGTATTTCATTGCATTCAAACTCATCTACGGTGCAAGTCATTCCAAGTAAGTGACTGTATACAAGTGTGAAACGACAAGGTGACCTTTCACTCATTCAGAAATGCAGCAGTTGTTATAAACCTCACTGGGACTTCCCGTACAAGGGACTTCTCACTGGGACTTCTGTGTGTCTCAGAAATATTGCTAGCCTTATTTATTTTTGGATCCTCCTCCTATTTCCTGTAATGCAGAGGCTTAACATGAAAACAGTTGTTTGGCGATGATTCATTTCCCTCCATCGGGATGTTTCATGGGCTGCTCTGACTCATGACATTTAGGAGGTGACATTGTTTAAAGGTGTTTTAGAACCTATGCACACAAAGACAATCCTACCCCGTGATCCCACTGTTTGCCATTCAAAAATTTATATTTGTAGTCTCCTGCTTGCCCTTTGAGACATACTAGAAAACTATGACGCCACTTTGAATGCTGTAGAGAGCAGACTGATAATATTAAATAAAATACTGAAAGGGTAAAATTACTAGTATGGTTTCTCAGATTTTCAGTATAGACTGAACTGTTATTAAAGGTATAATGCACCCATTCACTCTCCCTTAGGTAAATAAAGACGCCATCTACACATGACTTTTTTTAACATATCATTGAATTCTAACAGCATTTCCACACGTGTATGCAAAAATGTGTTGTATATTTTTTGTCGCTCATCTGAAAATGAAAGGCAGATATTAAATAAGTCAAGGCTTTATTTTTTCAATTAAAAAAATTTGATTCAGGGCTTCAGAAAATGTGGACTTTGTGTAAGATCTTACATAAGTTTCTGAAAGTATATTCATTTTTATGCACTCAATACACGTTGGGATTTTTTGCATAAACTGTTCAGATGTAATGGAACTGCTGGTTGCTTTGATGGCAGCCTTCAGGTCATATGCATGGGTGTATTTGGTCTCTTTCATCTCCTTCTTGAAAATACAACTGAGATTCTCTTTGGGTCCAAGATGGCTGACTATCAAGCTTAGCTTAAGCTTGAGCCTTGTGAACTAAAAATGTTCTGGCATTTAAAGTTGACTTTAGAAAACACAGTGGACCGACACAAGCAGATGATGTAAAGGCCTAGTTTGGATACTTCCCAATAGACAATCTGATTAAGTCATGCCGTCACACGGTGCTTCCGGGACCTGCCTACAGACAATGGTTGACAGACATTGGTAGAAGTTGCTGAAACTTTGATCATTATCACACGAAAAATGCGTTAAATCAGCTTTAAATCAAGCAAAACATGTTTAGATGACCAATAATGTGCCGTAATAAGGTTTAGAGTCAAAGTGTCTTAAAATAAGTAATGTTTTTGTGTGCCGCAGCACATTTGAGGAGAAACCCCCATGTGAAACAGCGTTGTCTTTCATTTATCTTTCGTTTCCGAACAGCAGTTTCCACTTTATAAACGTAATCTTTTTTTAGGACACCTTGACTCATAAGCATAACTTTTAGAAGGACAACCACCTCTTCTAACTTTACCAATCAGGCTTTTTTGGTCATCCTCATTAGTAACATGGCACATTGCTGCCAGCCTGCAGCCACAGATAAAATGCTTTACTATGAATATCTGACATAATGGCCAATACCATCCCTGCAGGGTAGCATGATGCAAGGATGTTTTTCACCTGTAGCAACTATCAGGATTAATGAAAAGATGAATGTAGCAATGAACAGAGACAACCTGGACCTCAGAGCGGAGTGATGGTTCATCTTTTAACTGCACAATGACCTTAAGAGCACAGACAAAATCTCAAACCTCTGTGAATGACCTTGAGTTGCCGGGACATGAATCCTATCGAATATCTCTGGAGAGATCTAAAAATAGCTGTGCACCGATGCTGTCCATCCAACCTGGTGGAGCGTGAGAGGTTCAGCAAAGAGGAATGGGCATTGCTGGCCAAGAGATTGTGTGTGTGTCCAAAGCATGTGGCATTATTTTCAAAAATGGTTGAGGCTGTGATTGTTCCATTGGTAAAGAATTGAGGAAACGAGTGATGTAGCTACAAAGCAATTCTTGGACTTTATAACCTTTAGACCTCTGTGGTGGAACGTAATCAAACACAGCAAGAGATAGCCGTGTATTCCACTGAAGAATTCACGCCTTAAGTTCTGGAAAGCAAATACTAATGCATTTCATTAAGGCATAATAGTGACTTGTTTTAAATGGGGTCCAGTAATGATCGTGGTGGAAATGTCATTTGGAAACTTTAATGGGATTTTTTATTGAAACTGTTAGAGCAATTAACACTTGTACACTTTAGTAGATCTATCCAAACCAATGGCAATGAATAAAACATGTGTAAAATGTCTTATTGCAGAGTAACTCCACTTAGTAAATGAAAGCCAATTCATTTTTTGTATGGCAAGTGTATTAACCAGTCACTTTGCGAAAAATGTATAGCTCAGGTATTTAAATCAGGGTTATTTGGATTGCGGATGTTTTATCCGTTGCAGATGTTATGCATTCTTTATGTGTGAGCTGTCTCATTCTTTTCTCCTCGTAAGTTACATAACAAGACATTTCCTCAGCCTGTTATAGGATTATAAATAATTTAAAGTTTGTTAGTTGCATTTGCAGCATTTCAAATTAAACGTGAAAACAAGGTGGTCATCTTGCAATTTTTTTTCACAGTTTGAAAATAGAGTTTGATTTGCATTACATCAGATTTCAGCCAGCCTGAGATGATGCACTAAAGCGACATGATCTGCTCATATGTATAAATCTGTGCTGTTTGTGGCTCTTTGGCCCATATTTTCCAATAAGGATCAAGGCATCAATGCTCGCATGCACCACATTACAACAATAAATTTGAAAATGTCAATGTTATACAGTGCTCTGCATAAATAAGTAAAAAAAGTATGGATTTAATCAGTAGCTCGATGAAACCAAAGAACACTTTACAAATGTTTCACAAGGCTGGCTTTTTATTGGACACTTATTTAACTTATTCAGAGATAAGTTTTAGCCCTACATCTCCATTTTGCATGTTCACATGAGCTGAAGGGGTGTCCCGATTCTTTTTCCAATGAAGGCTAAGTACTAAAGACTGATGTATGGTCCTTCATTCCAAGAGATATCCGGAGATACCCTTCAAAATCAAGATGGCCACCAGCCAAACCACAAATGTAAGCAACTTTGTAATTTTGAAGTTTAAAAATAATGCATTTTTTTAAAAAATCTGATAATTAATTTCCATTATTCTCATTGTCTGTGGCAAGAAAATGAAATTTCCATTTTTTTGCATTTAGAAGAGTATTCCGAAATACATTTTTGCCTTGTTTAAAAAGATTAAGGTAGGGATTCCTTTCTGCCCTTTAGCCCTACATCTCATGCATGTTCACGTGAGCTGAAGGGGTACCCCAATTCTATTTTGAATATAAGAAAAAGCCTCCAATGGATCCACACGGAGGTACCCTTCAAAATACCGAAGGCCTCCCTTTTGTCATTTAGAAGTTTCAAATTAATGAAATCCATCAGTTTATGTGAGATTTTATGTTCAATGTTCATTTACAGGTCTGTGAATGAAATTTAAATAAAAAAATACACAAAAATAAACAAAAGACTCATTTGTGGCACATCAAATTATTGTTTGAGTGATTACATTTGTAAAAACTCCCAGGACTGATGCAATTGCTACGCCTTCAGAGTTAATTAAATGGCTTCAGTTGTAGAAAATTGTTATCCCTTTAATTTTAAAGAGTCTTGAGGCATGCTGTATTAAACAC
This sequence comes from Danionella cerebrum, assembly GCA_007224835.1. Lineage (NCBI taxonomy): Eukaryota > Metazoa > Chordata > Actinopteri > Cypriniformes > Danionidae > Danionella > Danionella cerebrum. The sequence goes on from SRMA01025155.1 coordinate 270,388, forward strand.
AGAACCATGGACAATTTATTCAATTTCTAGACATTAGTATACCTAAATCTGAACTGGTCCTTTCTTTTGAACCAGTTTGGTTAAATGTTTAATACACACAATTAATTGATGGTATTAGATTCGAAATAAATCCAGGGTGAATAGTTTAGTGCAGATGAAATCATCTGAGCTGTTTTTGTTATTAAAATAATCTCTTTCCTTCTGAAATCTCCCTCACGGGATCAATAGTGTGAAAAGCTGAGGGTTACTGGGCACTGTGCAAGATTATGATTAGGAAAAAAGAAGTGTAGATACTCCATAATACCCTACAATCTAGTTTTAATCTTGAAAAGGTTGCCCAAAAACATGGAGCAAAAGGGAGAGTATGGAAAGAGGGAGTATTGTGCTCTATTTTTTTTCTGAATATTCTTATCATAATACATGAGAATATTGTCAACACCTGAGATCTTAAGTAGCCAATGTTCTTCTCGCGAAAAACACATTATTGAGATGATTTTCTTCGTGGATCAAATGTTTTTAAATAAAAGCATTGTGTACTACCGTACCTAGCTTCTAGATTTATGGTGTTTAATTTAATCCTTGTGAATTTAAGATGTTAAAGGAATATCTCAAAGACATTATATATTTATTGTATAAGTGTTTTTACCTTTCATTAGAACGGTTAGGACAGTACGTCGACAGGAAGAGAAATCCAGGGTTAGGAAATGAAGATGGGTCCAGAATCGAAGGCACATACCATAACCACTTTTATATCTCCAGCGCTCTGTCCCCTAAACCACCGGACCAAACTATTAGTGTATCTAGTGCCTCTATTTCAAAGGCATTTTAGTATAAATTCCATTATAGCAATCCTGATTTTATATACATGTAACATTATACCTCGTCTTGATTTGTATTTTATAAATAGTACAATTTCTGACCTTTTGTTCAACCCTACACCAATGGTTTGAGAAATCAGATACGCAAAATAATGTTACATCAAAGTTTTTTCTGAGAAACGATTCCCACGGGTGTTTTTCTTGCTGCACTAGACTCCACCAGTCTTGTGCTTGTGGTACAATGTCCAGACGGTAGCCACTCATCAGTAAAAGATAGAAATTATCCTTGCATTTATCGAAATATTTATGCTTTTAAAATGAATAGTATTTAAGTGTTCATTTCTCTATTTGATTTGGAAAATGTGTTATTTTTTTGTCTGTTCTGGTTCTAAATGTTGCAATCTTTCAAAGCGTGTATTTTACCACTAAAGCCATGTGCACTCAATGCCATGTACTCCACATCCACGTAGTTCTATTGGCATTAAGATTGTATTTGTTTGACTATGAATTTGTGTGTTTCTCTTGGGATTGCAGAGGATTGATTGTAAAAAGCAAGCTTAAATCAGCACTGCAGACTAAACCGATGGAAGGCCATCCTGCAAACCTTAGCTAAACGTATTTACAGCAGCTAATGCTGTAACTATGGTGGTATTCAGGCAGAGACCAGAAAGCATTACAGGAATTATAGGAGGTCACCGTTAGAGTTTCCGTTTAATAATACATTTTTATCCAATTGTAAATAAAACATGCTCCCAAGCAACTATCAGTCAGCCATTTTCTCAATTTATTACTGCAGTTAAACATAGAGATATTTATAGGGACATTAACTTTTTTCAACTTTGTACTGTTCAGAAATGTCCAATTATACGGATACAGAGAATAAAAAAAAAAAAACATTTTTTTCAATAAATAAACATTTTCCCCTCTTCATTTCCCTAGCTGAGGTGAACTGGCTTCTCTCTGATTTGGTCAACTAATTAAATGTTAATGCTTTCAGCCAGATCAAGTAACATTGTTCCTCCTTTATAACTCTTTTTAGTGACTAATTCCTTTGAGGGTGTGAATATGAAGTGTTCATTTACGGTGGAACAAGTATGAACAATATACTGCACATCAACATACTAGATCAGCCTTGTTTTACGGAGCAATAAATATTCACAAAGTGCAAAAATATGAGATATTAAAAATAAAAATAAGCAAACATTCAACAACTGAGTTTAAAAATTGCTTAATTAACATATTGATCAATATAAAAACAATCAACACAGCATTGAGAAATGGAAGACGTTAAGTGAACCTTTCCCCTGGTTTTCTATTGAGTCTTTGACAAAACGAAGACCACATCTGACCACAAGACTTTCTCCGATGACTCTTCTGAAACATTCAGATAGTTACTGGCAAACTTCAGAGAGGCCTGGACATGGGCCGACCTAAGCAGGTGTACCTTCCGTGCGATGCATGCTTTAAAACAATGACGTATATTACTGATCCTAGCCTTGGAAACAGTGGTACCAGCTCTCTTCACGATATTGACCTGCTCCTCCCATGTAGTTCTGGATTGATTCTTCCACATTTTTAGCATTATTGATGCCCCACGAGGAGCGATATTCCAAGGGGCCCTAGTCCAAAGGACATTGACTGTCATTATCAGCCCTTGTTAAGGTCTCCAATTTTGTCTCATGTGTTTATGACAGCTTTTTGCCATGTTGCTACTTTGCCGATTGTGGGGTGCACAGGTGTCTTTCTGACCGCTAATGACATCAAGCAGGGGGCGGGGTATTGGGGTACTAAATTAGAATCATGACCAGAAAGCTGCTGAGCTATTTAAAAACAAAATAACAGGTATTCCAGAGTCAGAAATATGGCTGATAAGCAATCGATCAAATACTTATTTGTACAAATGTCCTAATTTGTATCGACAGATTCAGTCTCTCATAGTGGAAATGCATCTTTGCTGAAAATACTAGACCCCACAGTGTTTTCCATGTAGGAGAAATTGCAAAATCACAGTGTGATCAGACACTTCAGTGTATGTGAATTTGATTCTTACTCTTGTGGTCTGGTTTAGATGTTACTTTAAAGTTTATTTGACACTTTACAAGGTGAATCAGAGGCGTGCTGTTGTTTTCCTCTCAAAGGAAAAGTTTCTCAGCGTTGCTGAAAGTTGTTAGAAGGTCGAAGCTCATTGCCAGCGGTTGTTGTTGCTAATACATTTGAACATGACTTGCTCAGCGCTCATTGAAAGCATATGCCTCACTTTCGTTGCAGTGTGAATATGGCTTCAATTACCTCATGTGCTTTAAATTGCTGGAATACCGAACACCTTCCAAGGTTATGCATCAAAAAACTGAACTATTTAAAATAATGCACATGTATTCATTGATCTGCAATCTCATCTGAGACCTGAATGTTTTTTCTACTCGCAGTTGATTTTCGGTTAATTAATGGATGAGCACAGGGGTGGGTTGTAAAGGTCCTGTCTTGTCTGCTATTGATTTTTAAGTCGACACAAAGGAGACTATTGGAGAAGATTTGTGGTAGATGTTAAATAAAGTGTTGTAGAGTGGCTCTGTTCTCATGGAATTGAGAAAATATTCTTCTTGCCATGTGATGGACTGGTGACCTAACATGGGTGGACCCCGCCTTTCACCTTATATCTGCTGGAGATGTCCGTCAGCAGTGGAACCCTTTAACCCTGATAAGGAATAAGCTTTATATGTTTTTCATGGGAGGTGGCTCTTATACTCGTCATTCAAGTGAAAAAGTTTTTGATTTTCCTTACGTATGAGCCCTTCACAGCTTCAGATTTAAAAATGTTCTTATTTAAATTTGCTTAGTGTCCAAATTAGTGGTTTTAGCTCCGCCCCTTCATGACCAAAGCCTGTCTGAAAGTCTGATTCATCATGGAAATCCTTTCACGCTGCATTAGTCAGAAATCTCCAATAAAGGTGGTGCAGATTACAATAGTCAGTTGTTACACTGCCTGCTATTTAATCCTGATTTGAAAAGGAATAAGGATAAAGTTATATTTTTATTGATGGCAGAGGACTTTCCATGTGCATTGGTTACTTTAAAATACGTACAGCGAGTGGCTGCCAGTCGATAGAGGGCGCTATGACGATGAATAATTAGGGCTCGAGCACAGAAGGCGTATAGAATTCTATTGTAATTACTCAGAGTATTATTGTTTTGTGGCTTTCTGTGCATTTTTATATGTCAGAACCGGTAAAAATTTACGTCTAATTTGTGAGTTTTGAAAAATGGCTCTATAGAGGCATCTGATGCGTTTTAGCTCATGGAATGCTAACAGGTAGTCATGGGCAAATGAAATTGAGCACATGTGTGTAGGACACCAAGACTTAAATATCAGTGATATAGATTGTGTTTCCAAAATCGACAGGAAATTGGCTATTTAGCAAAAACCTAAAAAAGGCCACATTTACTCACACTTTATATTCTGATTTATGACAGAGACGTAAATGGGATTCTCAAGGGCAGTCAAAGGAGGTCATTGTGTTCTTATGTTTTGTAAGTGTTCTAACTAGCTCATGCTGAGTGTACAAGACATTGGAAGAGCCCAGGGCATAGGCTTCTTATTGTAGCTGCCTGGATTAACATACTTTGTTGACTTTCTACATCAGAGATAGCTGTGTGACAGTAAATTTGTGTAGAAACAATTGGAGAAACAATTCCTAAATCACTTAAATTAGTACGTTTTGAGAGAAAAACATATCAAGAGCTTGGACAGGATCATCCTGAGATACTTATAACTCCGCTTTTTAAAGGCAAAGGGAAAAAAATTCTCAGCTAAAATAAAAAGACCTTTCTAACTGGATGTTGACAAGCCAGTGTTTTTCTTTCTGTTTTCCGTCGTTTTTAAAACAACAGGATCAGACCCAAGATGGACTGTTGTTTTAAAAATAACAATTTAGAAAATGCATAAAATATTTTGCACAACAATGATTTTGGTAAAAATCTATTTCTAAATGTGAATTTAATTAAACAAATTATATGATGATTATATAATACTAAATATCAGGTGCCTTTTTCGACCAGTTTTTAAATCAGTTACATGATTAAAATGATCTACGCAAGATGCAGAATTAGACATTTCAATGTCACACATCATTTTTATTTTCTGGAGAGGGTCCACAATTTTATGTTATTGTATACTTTTACCCCTTTTGACACGGAAACGGTTATTTTTAAATTTTTACAAAGATTTTTTTTCAAAATACATTTTTAATTTGACTAATAAGAAAATATAAGTAAAAATGTTTCACTAGCTTAACTATAAACTCTTGTTCTCAATGCGTATATTATTCAAGTAACCCCCTTTAACCCACATTAACCATGGTATTTATACAAATATAGTTAATCTATTTTATTTTATAAGTGTTTGTTCTGTTAATTTTTTTGCGATTTGACTTGGCAATTGAAAGTGAAATATAAAAGATTGGTGATGCGACAACATTCGAAAGCAAAAGCTTGAAATACAGTATTATGAATTTAAAGAAGGTTTAGTTTAATAATCTCCAGTTGGAGAATCTCCCAATAAGAGCAGACTGTATCTGAAGAGCTCGAGGGCTGTTCTCTTTTCTATGTTTCACTTGATTTATTGCGTTTAATTCATTTCTTTTTTTTCCGGATTCTCTGATTTACTTCCAAAAGCAGTTTTTCTGACAGGAAGTTATCTCTGTGATTTGAAACATCCACAGGCTTTTGATACGACTGCTGATTGCTAAACCTGATAGAACAGCGCCGGGGTTCTGTTTTCTGATTGACCGTCTTTAGTTACATTTTCCATTCTGTATTTCACAGCTTAGTGTGATTTGTGAGCAGAAGACTGATGTAGATGGAGGCAGATGTCTCCGTGTAGTGCTTGAGGGATCAGTGATGTCACTGCTGTACTTGACCGTAGAGCATTGGGGTTTACGTAGTTTAGAGGGGCATCAAGACAAAAAAAAACATATTTTTTTAAACATATTTTTATTGATCTTTATTCATTCGCATTTTCTGAGACACTGAATTTTGCTTTTCATGATTTTGATGATAATAATAATAGTAATACATTCTATTCACATCACTGCAAGAAATGAATGAACTAAAGCATTTTATAAAATTAAATGACCATTTTTAAATAAGAGAAAGTTCTTCTGCAACCTAAAAGAAATGGTTGTACAAAGCTTACTACAGTTTCTTTGAGACTTTTAAAGCTTTTATATCTGTGCCTTGCATGACTGAGTAGGTAATCTCCACCAACAGTTTGGGAAGATTCACAATAGCTGCAGTTTATGAATGAAGCAGAGCTGGAATCATAAGCTATGTTCACTTAGCTGCAATGAATAGATGGAAAGAGGGCAATTGGCCACTTGAGTGCTCTTTTTCATCTCATATTTTATTTTATTGCCCTCGCACTGTTTCCCTCCCACCCGTTCTTACTCTCAATGGTGACCAGGCTCATTTCAAGCTGCTAGTTCATGAATAGCATTTATTTTCGAATCTGCATGCTGATAAACCTTTACAGATGCGGCTGTTCGGCTCTGTTTTAGGGGCTATTTGGTTCTTTCCAGTTTATATGCTAATAAGAGTGCAACAAACACGAGGGGACTTCAAATGTTGTTGTTTTCAGGCTCATTCGTGAGACCAAAAATAGGGACACAACAGATTGCCATGAATGTGAATGTTCTGGAGCAAAGGGGTTGAAATAACCTTCAATATAAAGTGTTTGAGGATTTTGAATTTAATGAGTAGTGATAATGAAGATTAATCTCCATAGAATGAGATTTGGTTTCCATGGGGACTTCAAATGCGATTTCCTGTTGGTTGTGTGTTCACTTGTTTCTTCCAGTTGTTTTTATAATTGTTAAATAATATTACGTCATAATGAAATGACGTCCACCACCACTGACGTGTTGCAATGGAAGAATCGTTGAGATCCTATGAAACTTCCTTTAAAACTATTCAATTGTTGGGTCAGTTGGGTGTGTTCTATTTATATAGCACCTATGTAGGATTTGTAATTTTGGGTTTACATTTTTGGTTGTGTTTAAAGTATATTGAGCACATTTCTTTTTTTTACTGGCAAACTATTGTTTTTTTTTCTCCGTTTGTAGCCATTAATTTTCTCTTTTCAAGAGTTTTCTGAAGTTGCAATGCATTTTTGGGTTTTGTTCACAGCATTTAGATTTTTTTGGGTAAAAATGAGATTTTATGAGTGTGTGTATTGTATAATAATGAAAATATCATTATTATCATATAATTGTACAATTGCATTTTTCAGAAAATATGAACTTTTCCACTCATGGTTAGTGAAGCCATTTCATGTCAAACAACTCTATTTGCTCTTTTTAAATTATAGTGACAACAGAAACTTTCAAATTACTCTGATCAAATTTTGGCCTGATAACATGCACAAACACAGACACAAAACCAACATAAAAATTCTGCTACAACAGCCAGAAAATGCAACAAATTTAAAGAATCCCAATAAATAACTGACATAGAGTGGGGTTTTTTTGCATGGCTTAGGAGACACTTCATGGTCAACTTGCCAGAAGAAGCCATTACTATGAAAAAGCAATAAAAAAACTTTGCAATACGCCAAAAAGCTCAGAGAGAAGCCTCCAAACTTCCAGAACAAAGTTATTAGGAGCGATAAGACGAAAATTTTATTTTTCGGCCACAACCATAAACGCTACATTTGGAGAGGAGTCAACACCATTCCCATTGAGAAGCATGGAGGCGGGTCACTGATGTTTTGGGGATGTGGGAGCTTGGTCAGAATTGAATGGAAGATGAATTCAGCATAATATCAACAGATACTGGAGGACAATTTGCACTCATCAACTCGGAAGCTGCGTATGGGATGTTACTGGATATTCTAACACGACAACGATCCAATACACAAGGCCAAGTCCCCTTGTCATTGGTTAAACCAGAACAAAATGAAGGTTCTAGAGTGGCTCTCAGTCTCCACTCTGGGGAGAACTCAAATGTGCAGTTTGTGGAAAAATTTACAAGAGATGGAGGCTGTTTGCAAGGAAGAATGTGCTGCTTTACCAAACAGAGAAAATAAAGAACCTCATCTACAACTACCTCAAGAGACTTCAGGCTGCCACTGATGTTAAAGCAGGGGAAACAAAATATTAAGAGCTCGGGTTCATGCGGAAAGTTTCTGCTGGAATTATTTTTTTTTATCTTCACTATACCACTAACTGTCAGTGGGAAAGAAAGTTTTGTTATCATTCAAAAATAAAAAAATTATGTTTATTACATTATGTGTGTAAACTTGTTAGCACAACTGAACTATAGCAGACACATTGGAGCAATTTATTCAGTTTCAGGGAAATCCTTTTGAACTCTTCATTTTTTGTGTGTGCACAGCAGACATTCACAGAATGCAAACATTGCACTGCATAAGCAAACATATAACTCGTAATTTCTGTGGTAGATTCTAAATAATGATTTTTGACTATTAAAATGGGTAAAATGTTATTGATAAAGAACATTTCTGGAGAGTGACAGCATTCGAGTGTGATGTTGAAAGCCATGCTTTCGTATTGAACACTGCCAAAAATGGGCTGTCTCTTTTGGTGTTCATACCATCATTTATCCGTCATTTCACCATAATACCTCTCTATTTCAAGATTTTGAAAGGACAACTGCTCAATTCATCATTCAAAACGAACAAAAAAAGCACAAAGGTCATTCTAAAAAGATATGCTTTACCAAAAAAGGCTTCATGCTGGCAAACCTTTCATTTCTGAGAGATTAATAGTCATACCAGTCATAATATCTAAAATACGGTATGTTTCTCAACATTGTAAGGTATTGGAAAAATGCAATAAGTGTGACCAGTTTTGGTAGCGTGACCACTGGTGCAAATGTTTTAGGCAGGTGTGGAAAATGTGTGTTTAATACTGGCTGAGGAAAAACCAAATTGACTGTGGATTCATCCCCTCGAATGCAGTTCTCTCATCACCGGGTTATTGTACCTGAATCTTGTGGTACTAGCTGTCTGGAATTCCCCTTCCTACTCACCTGGAACTGCCTATCGCAGTACACTTGTCCAGATGTTGTTGTCCTGCATGTGTAAAGTCACCACAGAACCGTTTCTTGAATTTGAGTTCATTCAAATAGAGGAATTACAGTTTTTTTTTTTTTAAGGCCAAATATTGATTTGATTTAGATTTCTCTTCACTGCCATTTGTTAATTGATCTTTTTACTGCATTTTTTCCACACCTGCACATCAGCTACTGGGTCTAATGAGTGCCAATAAATATAACTTTTTTAGGTCTAGGGAAAAAAGCTAATTCAAATCAGTGTTTTGCCAAACCTTTGATTTTTTTGCATTCTTTGATCTTCCTTTGTCATATTTTGATCCGTGTGAATAATCGTCCTTTGTTTCTATTCATTACTGGTGAAGGAGCACTAGCTGGCATATTACCATTGGGCGCATGTGGTTTTTGTGTTCCCAGATTTACACACCACCGCTGAGGAGATCAATGAAATGACCTTCAGTGGATGGTCAGCATCTCCTCTGCATCAAACCTCAGCTTCCATTCTCTGAAATGCAAATGTAATTAAAATATTCAATTGTAAATCGGTGCACAGTTTAAATAGTTAGAGCTGCTGCTAAAAAGATTTTAAAGAGCATCATTAAAATGTCCTTTGTAACCCAGGGGTTTTGCATTGTAATGGAATGTTGTGCTTGTGACCAGAGGCTGGGAACGAATGAAAAGCAGCTCAGGCTGGTTTCAGCTGGGTGTTCCTCCTCGCCGCATATTAAAGGCACATACACACTCCACTGTTCAAATCAAAACTGTTCTTTCAGCCTGTAGTTGTACAGTCACGAATAAAATACAAATATGCAAATAAATATAAATTGTTTAACCCTTAGAAGTCTAGGGTCTTTTAAGCGTTCTTTTACTACTTTCAAATTTGCTCTAAAAAAATTATCTTTAAAATAGTTTTTTTGTGGCAAAGCTTGATATCTTTTTTTAGTTCAACCCCAGCTTTTTTTAGATACATATTTTTTAATACAGTACACAAAAATTCCACAACAAACCTGAAATTGTACAAAAAATACAATTCAGAGTAATAAAATTGATCAAGAACTGAACAGTTTTTATGTTTTATAACAAAAATCTAAAGTGTCGAGATGAAATAAAAATGAATAAACCCCCCCAAAAAGCAAAGATAAGGTCAAAACACGAAAACAGGCCACCTTCCCTAAATGTTTATACACTGTTCCACACACTTTTTTTTCCATTGTGCTTTCCAGAACTTTGAAAAACACAGGCCATATCACAGGTCTTGTACTTCCAACAGTTATCCCTTCTTTTCACCACTATATGGCACTAATTCGGGGTCTTCACACAGTGACTTCACACAGGAAACAGGAAAGAAGAAGAAGAGCAGGAAGAAGAAGATGACATTAGAGAAGAAATCAAAGAACGCACATAAAAAAATCATGGATGTCGATTCGGTTTATACTGTTGGTGGCTGATCTCAGGAGCTGTTTGCCAAGCTCCATCGAGATTACAAGACTGTGGAGAAAAGAGAGGATTTTTGGCACGCTTTTGCCTTGGACTTGAGAGTCAATGGTAAACGTCATCCTCATCCTCAAATCGTCATTGCATTAATATTTCTCTCGACCTAGTGGAAGAGCACCCTGCCGAGAAGCCATCCAAAGATTTGTGAAATTCTCAATTCTCTTAATCTTTCTCCATCTTCCTCAACCGGCCTTACATCGCACACTCAACATTCATCTCACTGATCATTGTGACTATTAAAAATACATATATCATTTAAAATCTTATTACCTACTATCAGAAACATCCACTTTCAATCTTGTTTTCTTAGCCATCCTTTTTTCATAAAACACAGAACTAATCTACATTAGGCCCATCCTTCTGTGAAACTGTTTTGAAACATCTGCATAAAAGAGCTACATAAAAACATTCAACGTGATTTAATGCTGAACAGAGAAAAAGCCTATTTAAGGTCAGCCTCAACCTCAAATTCCTCAAAGTACAAATGATTCGTCTTTCCAGCTTCATCAATACAGCAGAAATATCTCCCTCATCAATATCCATTAATTTCTGTGTTATTTGTTTATTATGTCGGCTTGTGCAAAAGTTTCTAGGAGGTTTAAAAAGTCACCATTGAGAATGAATGGTGAAGGGTACATAAAATATCTTCAAGGATGTAAGATAATAGACAAGGGCGGGGGTGGGGGCAACCAAACTGTTTCCCCTAGCAACCACATTCTTGGAACTCTATCTCAGCTTTGGAAAATATTTGAGACAGGGGGGTTGTTTTACATAACTTAGTCAAAAATGAACATTATATTATGACACTGACATCTCCATTGCAACCAGATTGTTTACCTTAGCAACCAGTTTGGCATATCGCTCAACTTTGGAAAGTCATAGAGACTTAGGGGTTGATTAATTTTACTCATATTGCCATGGGGAATATAATATTATGTCACTGACCCCTCTTTAGCTACTAATAGCAACCATTATTTTGGAATGTCAGACAGACATGTAGGTTTGTTCATTATACTATGTCACTTACCCCACTATAGCAACCATGCTTTTTACTATAGCAACCAATGTGGCTTAATTCTATCTCATCTTGTGAAAGTCACAGAGACAAGGGGGATGTTTCATTTAACTCATATTGACTCGGGGATTGTTGTATTGTGTCACTGATCACTCCATACCCACCAGTCTGTTCACCATAGCAACCGTTTTGGTAATATTTTAGCTCATTTCATAAAAATGATTGAGACACAGGGGTTTATGTTTTATATTACTTGTATCATTGGCGTCATTGAAAAATAGTTAACCATTGTAATAGTTGTGAGAAATATAAACTTAGATTGCTACCTTACATAAACACCCCAAATAATCATGTACGTATGTAATATAAATATAAAGAAAATTGCCATCTGATGTCACATTTAAAATTAAACCTGGTAGCGCAGCTGCTTGTGCATTTCATGTCAGTGTTCTCTTTCAATAGAGTTTTTGAAGGTCAGCTACCCTACAGTTCCTGTCTGAAGTTGATGGTTGAGTCACAGATGCTGAAATTTGGTCGATGGTGTGGTGTCCTAAAGGCAGCTGGAAATCTGTCAGAGCTGTTTGAGTGTTCTAGATGAAATTGAACATTTACTCTGTGTCATACCGACAATAGTATGAGAGATGGGTACTCCTCCTTGTTTTGGCTCCTAGGGATGCCTGTACAAGTTATATATATTTCACATCGTCCACACAAGTGGTAATTCAAGTTCAAGGCGCTGTACAAAAAATACCTGTGAACTAAATATTACATCAATATGAAAACCAGGCTTAAACGGACACTTTTAACATTGACATATTCTTTATATCCCCCCTTAGAAACTAAGGAGACCTTTTTGTAAAATATTCAGATGTTCTCTACCTATTTAGCCTAGCTTAGATGAATGAGTCTGATTAGACTGGTACCATTTCAGACTTTTTATAAAAATATTTAACTAAATGTATTTGGTAAAGAATTAAACAATATTGGAAAAAAAGTTCCTGGATTATTACACTGGAATGGGGTACTTTATAATATCACCTCATAAAATATAAACATTCTGGTATTACAATTCAGTCAAATAGTGGCAAAACTTACGGAATTAAGTGGCATTAATACGGAAGCTTTTTATACTGAAAATATTTTAATTGAAATGTTTCTATATAATAATATGCAATGATCTATGCTAAGCTATGCCAGATCTGGAGAAGGGTTGAATGTATTCTAAAACAGTGATAGAAAATGTTATAGAAGTGTTCATAAAAAGTATATTAATAACAAGAATAAAAAAAAAAACACCAAAAAGTGATGTTAATACACTTAACTTACACTTTTCAAGCTCGTTTTGGTGATGATAATTAGTTGCTGATATTTCAAAACTATTTTTAATCATGAAAATGAAATATCAATTGAAAAATGTAAAAAAGTTAAGAAGGTAATAGTCTAGTTTCATTTAGGTTTGAAGTTTCAGAAGTGAAAAGAATCACAATTACACCAAGAAGCAAATACACTTTAACTGATGTATGGTGTATCACAGTAACGTCACTATACATAACGTAACAATTTTGTGATCTATTGTGCCACAATATGTTATTGCACCCCTAGTTTTAGCTATTGTCAGGGCTAAAGGGAACACAGACAGACTGATCGACTCCATGCCACACTGCATTACTGCAATAATTCTGGCAAAATGAGCCCCAAGCATGTATTGAGAAGTACTTTTCATGTTCACGCTTTTCAGTTGACCAACATCAGTTGACTACATTTATACAAGTTTCACATTTTGGATGGAATTGCTGGAATAAATGATTTTTTCATGATATTCTAAGTATAAAACCAGCACCTTTATGTGCTACAGGGGCCAGGGTCTGATAAAAGTCTTAATACTGAAAAAGTGATATATTCAAAATGTTTTATCCAGAGAGCAATCTGAGAGGGGTATGTTAAAGTTGAGATGACTGTCTGATTTATAAGCACTCTGGTGAGTACCGGTAGTTTGAATTGAAATGAGGTTCTGTAGTATGTGTTTTGTAGTCTGCAGCTCGTCTGGCTGAATATAGAAGTCACCTACACGAGAGCTGGTAAATCCCAAGAGAGTTAGGAGAGCAGCACATCAAGATCCCGGATTAGAAATGCAATTTGAGAGCTCTGAAAACTTGAAACTTTTTACACAAAGACAAGCATTTCAACCTTAAATTCATACAATAAGTCGGTATATAACAAAGCTTTCAGCTTATTAACTTTACTTTTTTTAATTTCTTTTTATATTGTTGAGCCAGCTTAACCCTTACAAGTCTCGGCACGCAGCGTAGCATCTGCCAATTACACTATTTTGAATTAAGTACGAATGACATGACTCACCTATTTTTCAAATGTAGTTTATAGGTTGCATAATGGTTATTAGGTTTGATATTTTTGGCTTTAAATGAACATTACAATAGTTCAGACACAAAGTGTGAGAAAATGTACGATCATCTATCAATTTAATTTCACAGACCTCATATCTGTGCTATCAGTTCCATCTTGTGGTGAAAAGAGGGGATAACCCTTTGAAGTACAAGATCTGTGATATGGCTTTTGTGTTTCGAAGCTCAGGTGTATACGGTTTTGGAGAGATTTACGGTTTAGCCGGGTTTTGATACAATTTTCACATTGTTGTGTATACATTTTTGTTTTGTCTTTAGATTTTTGTATAAAACATAAAAACTGCAGTCAAAATGACAAATGAAAAACACTGAATTGTGTTTTTGTACGATTTCAGGTTTGTTGCTGAATTATTTTGGAATGTAATGAAAGGATTTTTGCATTAAAAAAGCAGGTGTTGTACTACAAAAATATACCAAACAAGGTAGTTTATTAGAGAAAAGTAATAAGTAAAAAAAACAACTGAATTCTAAAGGTTAAGATACGAATTAATGAGCAAACGACTATTCCAAGCATTTCAAGTTGAGCCTTTTCAAAATATACAGTATCTTTTTGTTTATTCACAATAGCTATAATAAAACTTCACTAATGGTATAAAAATGTATCATTTTGACCGCTAGAGGTCAATAGAGCCAATAACTCGACTGTTTGTGTCATCAGCCAATGACTGGCACAATAAACACTGACAAATAGAAGTTTTACATTTTTACATTTTTATTTGTTCAGTTCTGAGTTATGCTGTGAATTGTTGCTGTAAAGGAGTTTAACTTCTGTTTGACATCACATTCTAAAACTAAGTCTATAAAGGCTATAATTACATCATATAACCTCGATGCTGAACAATCAGTAGCGTGACACAACATTGTATATGTTCCAAACATTGTATTGTTCCACAGATCATCTGTCTCGATCAGTAATCATGTAATCTCAGACCCTCTCGATGATGTTTGAGATCAGGGCTCTGTGTGTGGGGGTTATGCTATCACTTCCAGTACTTCTTGGTCTTTATGCTGAAGATAGTTCTTAATTGCGTTAGCTGTGCGTATAGGGTCATTGACCTGCTGAAGAATACATATTGGGCCAATCAAACACCTCGCTGATAGTATTACATGATGGAGAAGTATCTGTCTGTAAGTCTCAGCAGTATTGTACCACTCTGCCAACTAACTGCCTTCTGCTTCAGCCAAATATTTCACATTTTGACACAATAATCCAGAGCATCTGTTGCTTTTTCATGCATACTTGAGTTTCTTGGCCTTGTTCCCATGTGGTACATATTTGGTCTGAAATGTAAATAAATAAATAAATGTGAAAAACTTAATTTTCATTACTTGAATCTTTATTAACCCCAAAACTTTGGCAAGGGTACCCCTAAAGAACCAAAATTGGCATTTTCTGGTGTTTTCTGGTGTTTCCACCACAATAATGCCTTCACAGCAACGTCTCATGCTCCTCATGATGTTCTGAGGTGATGCGTTCCACTCTTCCTCAAGTGCTAAACGCAGGTCTGCAAGGTCACATGGGGGTGGGCTATGATCGTGCTGTCTCTGCTTCTCCTGGTCCTAGATGTGCTCTATGGGGTTCAGGTTAGGGGACATTGATGGCCATACCATGTGAGGCATTCCAACTTCCTAAAGGCGAGTTGTGACAATTCTGGCACTTTGTGGTGGAGCGTTATCATCCATGAATAGCGTTGGGGGAACAGAGTACTGGGAAAATTGGGGAAAGAAGATGTGCTCTATAATGTCTCTGAGGTAGGACTGGAAGCCATCAAGAACAATCAAATCAATTTTGGGCTGACTGGTGATGCCTACCCAGACTGTTGGACCTCCTCCACTAATGCCAAACCTGAGGATCTGAGCATATTACACCCCTTGCCTTCTCCGGCAGCGATGACCCAAAACAGGATGGTAGACCACTGGTACCCACCGCAAACAGTCATTGTGCGTGTGTTGTGTGTGGTGTCTTTGTGTGTACGGTCATCTGGCAGAGTCATTTGTGAATGGTTTGTCTGGGAACCCTAGTGCAGCTGTTTGGCAGTTGCATAACGTTGTGCGAGTGCGTAGGTACTGGTCATCGTTGCAGTCTGTCATGAACTGTGTATCTGCTGAAGACACTTTGAGGGTGCATTCGAACCTCTAGTTTGTTTAATTTGACCCAGAGGAACAGCTAGTTAATTGTTGCAATCGTCTGCAGATTTAGTCGTCATTCACACCACACTCACTCTGGTCCGCACTTGTTGAAAACACAGCCCTGTGACATCAAACAGACCACTCATTGATCACATACATCATCGTAGTGTTTCATCGACTTCTTCTCGAGTGGTTAGAATGAACGCCTGTAGACTGGGACAATGTGAACAAAATGGACAGACTTTGCTGCTTGATTTTTGACCCTTGATATCGTTTATTATGTAATTTGTCTTCATCTTATGATGCATGTTGCAAATGATAATTACAAACTACTCCAAGTTTGACCCCAAGCTGCAAGTGAGTACAGTGGCTGTATTTGTTCAAAAGGCATATGCTTGTTGTCTTCATTTGTGTTTAGATCGAATTAAAGTTCAATCAAACCTTTGACCACAATTGAACCACTCTAGAGTTCCTTTGGAACCGTTCCGAGACCACATTATCGAACAGCTCCCTGGCTGCTTTTTTTAGTCTGCTTTTGGTCAGATTTTTTTTTTCATTTCTTGCTTTCTCACATGCCCAAACGTACCAAACTAAAAGAATTAATCAACCTAAACACGTCAGGAGACACTTTGAGTTCACAAGCAAAGGCGTGCCATGGCCAGGTGCCGCTGCCCATTGTGTGTTCATGGCTGTTTGAATTATGAACTTGGAATGAGTTGATGACAATACCACCTGTTGTACCCACAGAATGTTGAAACTGATGCCAAAATGAAAAGGCTTCTCTATTGGTATTGCAACCCACAATAACGCACACCTATACTCACTGTCACCTTTTTGTGGAAAACACAGAATGAGGTGTGAGTCACCCATTGGCCGCCCTAACATTTCTGAAGTGAAAAAGCAACAACAAAAAGCATCGTATGTATGACAGCAACTGTATCACTCCCAAAATCTCATTGTGAGTAGAGTGTTTATGTGCGGAAACATGTGTATTTTATGACTACCGTTTGTTGTTTTAATTCTCTAAACTCCATCACTCTAATACAGATGTGAGTCGTGAAGCTCTCGGTAAAGTGCAGTAAGAAAACAACGACCTCTAGCTTTACTACGTCTTCGTGTGTGTTTGAAGTCCCCTACGGCGCGTCAATGACGAGCTTCTCATTGAATAATGTCGAGCTCCGCTCCGGTAGAAGCACCGAGCTCAGCGCACTCCTCTCGGTTCCCCGGAGCGCCGTTATTGCTGCAGGTTAGAGAGACCGGAGAAACCGGACTATGCTCCTCCGTTCAACCCCTCGAGAGCGACAAAGGGGCGACAGCCTTCCTTTGGGAAATAATGTGACCGGGGAATAATTCTCTTGTTCTGTCATTCCCGAAAAGCTTCATAATGAAATCCTCCAGATATCTTGTCAACGCTCTCTTGGAATTATCCCTCCTGTTTCTTTTCATTCACAAGCCCAAGGTGGAAACCGAAGGTAAGATACTGACCATTAATTAGTGGTTTTGTTAAACTGCTAAGTGTTAAAATGTCCAGTTTTCTTTAAACTTTTGTTATTTAGGATGAGCGCATTATGTCTTTCACGTGCTAGTCAGGGTTGTTTGTCGCTAATACAGCTCTTGTGGGGGATTTCCGAATGAAACAGCTTTATAAATAATGTAATATACTTCGTTTTACGCTGTCTGGGTGATCCTGTCTCTGTGTATAAATTATTTTGTCAGTGTTCAGGGCTAAAAAGTTCCGCGTTTAGTTTTTTGCCTCCGGAGAAAACGCTCGCGTCTTGGGAACTTTTGACCCTCGGTACACCTTGTCCTGTGCCTTGACAATATTACACTTTAATTAGTCTGTGTGCATTTGAGTTTAACAATTATTAAACCAAACAGACGCGCTGGAATAAATATATTCATAGCTTCTCACACACTTAATTAAGCGGAAGATTTCATTGAGTCTCTGAGTTATTTCATTGTTTTATTCGCTCAGGTGTTGTGTTCCGCACAAAGATTAAATGAGATTGCGCCTCAGCACTGCGCACTGCGGTCCCTGCCACAGAATATCAGTCTTTTATTTAGAATATATAACAATGCAAAAAAGCAAGCCAAGGCTATAAGCTTTTTCCAGAAAATCACTTATATTAGCTTATTTTGGTACTGTGAAACCATTATAGATAATAGAAAGCTCATCGATTAATCAACTTTTGGGGAAAAACACTTTATTATGCATCTGTTGTGGTACTAGGAATTGGAGACTAAACGTTTTTTGGTGTGTAAAACCACAATGTTTAAGTTATTATAGTGTCATGTCAGCATGTTGCATATTTTGTATAAAGCTGACATTACTGGCAATTTGCTATGTGTTGTTATTGTTGTAACCATGTAAATTCAAGCCTTTAGATTAAGAAAAATTCAAATGTACTTTTTTCAATATGGGGAAAATTTCGGAGGTGATGGTTATTTTTTTTTTTTTAATTCAAGTTGAATGATTGTGGAAGACTTGACTAACAGTGAGTAAATGTTTTTGGGTCCTCTTAGTGCAGTTCAATCATCACACATCATTCATAACTATTTAATACTACTGTATCAAGCGTATGTGTCAAATAAAAAAAAAATACCCTATTTTAATTTGTTTATTCAATGAGGACCATGTGCACACGTGTCAGTAAATTAATGTTAATAGTTGTTGTATTACTTATACTCATGATATCTATTTAAAAGACAAAGAATGTCAATATTCTTTTTAAATTAGATATTTATAGATTGAATAATTTTGTGAGTTGTTCTCTTTTAGACCTTGCATCCATTGCAAATGACATCATACACTGTTTCAACCAATTTAAACTCTAATTTCCATCTATTTTTATCATCTAGTAAAACATTGGTTATTTTTGCATTACAAACACAAAACACATCTGTTTAATGCTGTTTTTGCACATTTTTGTCTATTTTGAGTTTAATGTCTGTGAAATTTGACATTTTTTTGTACTCCAATGTCCACTGAATTCCCAACAAACCATTGGAAATAATTCTGTATCATTGAGTTTGATTTGTGTTTGTGAAAGAAGTGTTTTTGAAAACTTATTTCATGACTCTATGGCATCACAAAAATCTTTTAACAGAACTAAACTCATCATTGAAACATAACAAAAGATTGGTGGTGAGGTTAATGTTAAAGAGATGGTCAAAAAGATCTCCTCACAGCAATAGAGGCATATAATCTTTGCTCATATAGATTTTTTCTTTCTAATAAGCCCTGACATTTAATCAGTCTTATTTTAAAAAGGTTGGTATGGTTCACATTTTATCCCATACTGAGATTACAATTATCGCTAGTCACCTCTAGCTCCAGCAATCTCAACTATCTTTTCAGATTTTTCTTGTATCATGTAATAGTCTAGTTTGTGCTTGTAACGTATCTGTGGATCACTAATTATGTATGCAAACACGGAATACATGATGTGTTAATTTGTTTTACTGACTTGAGTACATTGCTTTTGTTGCTTTGATACTTTGTCAGCTATGAAAAAAGAGTTGGTCAAATGACTTATTGCACTCCATAAGTGTCAGGTTAGACAACATATTTTATTAACCAGTCATGAAACTGAGACAGTGAGGGATAGACGTTTAATCCCTGTAATGAGCTTTAATTATGAATCACAAGCACAGTTTGTTACAGGAAGAACAATTTCAAAGTTGCAGTCTGGAGCTCATAACATTTGACAGATACAATACTTTCATGAAAACAAAAACCAATCAAGTGGAGGATATGCTCAAAATATTAGCCTTGCGTTGACAATTAGGCTTTAATCGGGCGATGTCTGCTTCTTTGGCAGCCATATTTAGGGAGCCATATGAAGCTGGGAGACTTATTTTTATCTTTTGAATATGGAAATGGAGAGCTTGAGTATTAAAATCTCAGAAATGGACAGTACCTCTGTGGGATGCTCTTGGTTGGAATAGTTTTGTCACACTGACATATGTCATAAAGAGGACTTTCACATTTTAGCAGGTTAGATGTCTGAGGGAGTTTGTGTAAAGGCCTCTACATATCGGTCTGATTGAGATTCACACAAATATTCGTTGGCTACTCAGCAGAGTGCTCTTCATGTCCGTCTAGGAAATATTGATATAATGACTGAAGAATAGCATTTAACCGTACAACAAATGCTGTCTGTGCCTCCTAATGAAAGAATAGAAAAGAAGACGACAACAGTGAAGAAATCAAAGAACACATTGAAAAAAATTATGGCTGTCGAGTGGTTTAATCCGTTTAATCTGTAAGTTGGTTGCTGATCACAGGGAACTGTTTGACAAAATTTGGAGAAAATAAAGGATTTGTGGTGAGCTATTTGTGGACCACCTAGTGTCCCTTTTATGTCCTACTCACGTCATCGAAAGAGCCAGCTTTCTTGGGTCGTTCTCCTTGCAAAAAATGGATCCGATATGGCAATCCAAAACTCCTTTTCCTTGACACGACTTGTTCAGATAAATGTGTGATGTCCCATTGAAGGCCAAGATTTTTGATCGAGGCGTGTTGTCACATTAAACTTTGCACTGAAAAATTTGGGTCGGTGTGTATTGGTCTTAAGTGTTGGTTTTGGAGTCGCAGAAGTAAAGTATTTTTGTTGCAGAGCTTGTAGTTTGTAGGGTCATGTTTGTTTTGGGAAATTCAAATGTTAATATTTTTTTCCCAGAAATGGGCTACCCCATAATCATTATACACGTTTATGCTAAAAGTCAGATCTCAAGAGCAGTTGATTAGTGATTGAATAGTTGTTAAAATGGTTTGATGAGAATCCTTCACTACTTCACTAAAACAAGAAGAACAAGAAATCAACCAAGACCAACCAAAACCAATTTGATCTATATTTCATGCAAAGTGGTTTGATTTGCAGGTGACTCATTATTTTGAAACAAATTTGTAACTTGCTGATTAGTTTTGCTTTTTTTTTTAACAATTGAGGAGTGCAAGAAGGCATGCAGAACAGCCAGTCCCATAAACAGGCAGGTCTGTCACTCACTGTGGTCAATTAAGTTGTGCCTCTCAGACACTCAGTCAAGCCAGCCATGCCACATTTTAGATTTATTGTTTGTGTGCAAACTGGGTTGCTTACTGTAATACATTTGCAGATGAGAGAAAGAGAGAGAGAGAGAGAGAGAGAGAGAGATGGTAAAAAGAAATAAAGAGTCTGACCCCCTTCGTTAAGACATCTTGCGGCACAAGAAATAGTTAGGCGAACAATATAGAGAGCCAGGTAGGAGAGGAGAACTCCTGAGAGGGGGGCAGTGACCAGGGTTAAGATGGAGGTGCCAGGACCTGGGGCACAATTCAGAGTTCAACACAGACTTCGGGTGGTCCAATGTTTCACCAGAAACTGACTGAGTATAAAGATGACGAATGAAGGAGAGGAGTCCATCCAAGTGTCCGGACAGCCCACAAGCCATATAGATGTTGCGGTCTTGCTAGACTGAGGGACTCAGGTGGAGCCAGGGGGTCGATGGTCAGTGGAGATAAGACTGTAGGTGGTCGAGGGAGCTCAGATCCATGCTAGAGCCAACACCTGCGGAAAGATCACTTGAGGTAGGCCATTCCCAGGGCAGTGGGAGTTGGATGAACTTGACCTTTAAAGTGATTTTAAAGGAGAAATTAGACCTTTGGTGTGGAACAGAACCCGAATCAGAGCTTTGTAACTGAGCTGGACATAGACTGGAACAGATCTAGATTTGGAGCAGAGCACATGAGCTGCCTGAACCCTGGAGCAAAGCAAGAGCCAGATTGGAATCCAGGAACAGAAGTTCCGGGTTGTTGCTCAAGGAGGGCGAGGAGTCCGGTTGGCAACTTTGCTCTGTAGATTGTCTGGACTTGGTAGAGCTCACCCCGGCTTGTGAAGGGGACAAACACCTCAAAGAGGGCTCAGTTTTTGACCCTGGGATGATCAATATGGAGTTCTGTGATGTTTGGAGACTCTACAGGCCCCAAAACAGTCCCATCAGATCCCTATCATCCTGTTATATCTGCAAGACTTGTGTACAATTTTTCCAGCTTCAAAAGAAGGAAAACTTGGTTACTAGGCCAGACTTAAGACATAATCCCTACCATGTCTTTGGACTTAACCAGGGTCTCTTTCTGGCTGGACATACTAGGAACATATTTTTTGGAAGGTGTGCAGGGGGCCTCAAAAACAAATGCCCAAGCCACTACAGATGGCCCCTCTTGATGTAAAATCTAATCGGGATCTCCTTAAAGTGTGAGGATGGTCAGCCTTGAGACAATATCCGTACCATGTCTCGGACTTCTTCAGGGTCTCCTTCTGGCTGGATATACTAGGAATACCTCCTTTAGAAGATGTACAGCTGGCTCCTCTTGATGTGCATTCAATGATCTCCTTCAAGTGCGAGGAGCCCATGCCACTCAGGAGAAACTCTTAACCCTCTACCTGGGGAACCCATGTCATCCACGTGTATACAAGAACTTATTCCTGAATCAAAGCATATGACTTGGTGAGAGTACGAATGTAGATTGATCAGTAAATCCAGAGCTTTGCCTTTCAACTCCACTCTTTCATCACCATGACACCGCCTCATCAACTGCATTCCGACGAACCATTCTATCTGTCAAACCTTCCTTCACTCATGGACAACAACCTGAGATTCTCAAACCCCTCCACACGAAGCAGGAGCTCTCCTCCAACCTGGAGGGTTGTTAATAATTCTGATGCTAAATAGACATTTCTTTGCATCAGCAGGATTGTCTGACTTCTTCAAAGAGACAGATCTAAATGCTTTGAACCAAAGCAGAATCTTCCTTTGCATCAGCTTACAAACCCACCTCTTTGCTTTTATTATAAAGCATGCCGTGGTTTTTAAACATAAAAGACTTGGTGTTTTAGAGATTACATTCCAAAACCTGTCTCAGACTTGTCTCTCAATCACACAGCCTTGCTCAGCATCAGATCAGACTTACATCAATCTTTCTTTAAGGAGGAGACAGGCCTTTTTATTTCTGTATACCAACTGTGTTTCAAGTCATTATCATTTCTCGTCACTGTCTGAGCCTAAAGTGATGGAGCAGTCTCTGACTTGGCATTTCAGAAGGCCAGTGTCAAAGACCTGTGCTGGAAGGGCTGCTGGCTGACTGCAAATGAGTTTGTATTGGAGCCGTGTTTATTGAGAGGTTCATTATGTACGAGAAGTCTTGGTCATGATTCTTTCAGCTTTTTCCACAGGCGTGTGCTCAACTCTATTAAAATTGACATTGTTTAGGTGTTTTTTTCATGAGATTTCGAGGCATTTGGGTAATGAGTTGGCCCATTATTTTCCTGTAATCAGATTGCAAGTTCTGTGTGGCAATGTGATTGCGATTATCTGAGACAAGTTTGACAGCTACTCATTTCACAGTGACAAGCTTTAACAAATGTGCACCTGTCACCATGAGCAGAAACCCAATCTCCATGACTGTCATTATCACTTTTCCAGACCTCAGTTTCCACACACAGGAGTTTTTTCCCCCCAAATTTTTGATGTATGCATGAACAGTGGAGCGGTGTTGTTGTAAAGCACTGTTCTCTCTGTGAGTTCCTGGTTTGATTCTCAGTTCTGTCTAAGTGGGTGTTCCATGTTCCCTCTGTGATTTTGTGTACTTACTTAAGGTTCAGCTCACTTTTGCTGTCTGAAAACATGGTTCAGGTTCAGTGGCAATGCTACAATTCTCTGTAAAACTGAAAGGATTTGTGTGGTTATTTTTAAACTGCAGCCTTTCATCCACATCCGAATGCATCATCATTGCCAAATATTTATTAGAACTGGCTAAACTGAGGATTTTCAAAAATGTTGGCTTCATTGTGTTCATTTTTTTCCTTCAAAACTGTTTATTAGCCATTCCACCAAATGGGTGCCATTTGCTTGTTACTTTTAAACCAAATAGCCACTTGGCGTACATGAGTATAGAATTCAGAGCAAATTCAGTTGTTAACCAAATATGTGCATCTTTAAACTAAACAAATTAAATCTGAAATAATTTGAGTAACACGAAAGTATTCTTTAAACGACGCTCCAGGAATATCATATCAAAACCATCAAATATTTCGATTTAGAAATGTGATGCAACCCTCTGCTGAGAAACTCACTTATAGAAACTCCCATTTTACTGGAGGAGGCATGGGTAAAAAGCTTGGGACATGACGAAATCTTTTTTTTTTTAATAGATATTTGTGTACATAAATGTATTTGAAACAAACATGTGGATTTACATATCAATGTAAAAGAAAGGTTCTTTTTAAAAGATCTTTTATGGTGACGTGTAGAGACTGGAGACAAGCAGTGTTTTTTCAGTGTTTTATGTGGATTTTCTGAATATTTTAAATGTTTTAGCTTAAATTTGCAATAAGAATAGTATATAGTACACTTTACTTAGTAATAAAATCTATTTATGAAACATTTTTATGCTTATTTATACATATAAAGTCCAAGGGACAGATATTGTACCTAATCGGTGGAATGACTTTTGTACAATGAATTGTATTGTTTGAGATGTTTAATATGTAATCAAGACATCAACATACAATACAGTTTAAACATGACTGTTATTGTAAAAAGTAATGTTTTGTAACAAAATCAATTGTTTAATAACCATTTTACAGAAAACAGCTCCATGTAAAAAATAGTATTTTCACAAGCCAAGTGATTTTCCATCAATCATCCTAATTAGAGTACGCCTATATAAACCTAACCAACCTCCCTGACAACTTACTCAGGGGCACTCACGGATCATTATCCAATCACAAAATCTTCAATTTTACTCGAATTGATTGAATCCACAAAGAATACACCCTGCAACAAAAACTACTACATCTATTTTTAATGACGGCACCAAGTCTTCTAGGCGCAGCATCTATCTTTCTCCATTCTTTAAGAAGAACCTCTTTTAGAGCCTGATGCTGGATAGAGAGCGATGCTCAACTTGTCGCGTCAGAATTCTCCACAGGTATCCGATAGGGTTCAGATCAGGAAACGTTCGATCACCTTCACCTTGTTCTTCTTCCGTAATGCAGCAGTAGCTTTAGACGCGTGTTTTAAATCATTGTCGTGTTGGGAAAGTACCTGTCAACCAAGTGGAAGCATGTTTTTCTTCAGTATAGAGCAGTACATAGGTACCCCGAGATACGAATGCTTCGAGTTACGAAATGTTCGAGATACAAAAAACACCAACAGTTCTGCTCTATTATCCGCTTGTTAAGTCTGACGTCACGCATATATGGGGCTGATATGCTTTAAAACACTTTAAATCAGCGAAACATTATGTATAGATTACTAATAATGAGTTATAACAAATGTATAACATTTATAACGTGTAACGTGCCGTTCTGTAGAGAAATCCTGTGGCGCATCTCTCCTCTTCGCCTTGACACCGTGTTGGTGTTCGTAATTTGTGAAATATCTCGAGAAAGTTTCATACGTAGTGCCATAATGTTTTCTGCCATCTGTTCCACCTCCTCCGACACATCGCTTCACTCGCAGAGAATCCTTGTAGATTTAAGGATTGAAGGCACGTTACTTGATTTTTCTCTGGTTTTCTTTTATTTTTATCAACTTATACTGTTTTTTTTCTGAGAGCCTTTGCATGGATTAGGTGTTTTACATGTAAAACTTGCTTCGAGATACGAAATGTTCGAGATGCGAACGCCACCCTGGAACATATTCATTTCATATCTCAGGGTACCACTGTACATTGTTGAGTTCATGATATGATTATCGAAATGCAGCTCCCCCACACCAGCAGCACACATGCCATCCCACATAATTACACCACCACCACCATGTTTCACTGTAGGCACCAGGCATATTTCTGTAAAGTACTCACCTTTACGTAGCAGTAGACTTTTAAAACCATTAGTTCCAACTCATCACTCCAGAGTTTTGAGAGTTTTTCTCTAAAATTCTAGGCTTATTTTTTTGCATCAGCTTTAGGAGATGCTTTCTTCTTGGACGATTCTCATGAATGGCAATCTTCTGCAGGGTGAACCATATGCTGTCATGGGAAATGGTCACTCCAGTTTGGCTTTATGCTGCTTTATCTAACTGCAGTGATTTTCTTCAACCCTTGTCAAGATGTTTCTGTAGGATGGTTGCACTTCCATCTTTCTTTTGCTACAGTATTTTGACTGATATGTAAAGCTTTGCTGATTTTCTTGTAGCTCTCAACTATTTGTGTAAAGTAATGTTTTTTTTTTTGTAATGATTTTGTGACATTCTTTTGCTGATAGCATGTAGTGGGAAGGGCTTTTCTTTTTTAAATTATGCCCTTTTAAAACTTTATCACTTTAAAAACTTATTGTAACACTTAGGAATTTTGTATTGTTAAGTGTGGCTTTTCTTCTAAGACTAAATTCGGGGGTTTACTCGCTTTTACAACATGAGCTTGAATGAATTTGTCAGGAAAATCCCTTTTTTGTGTGTGTGCAAATGAACAAATCTTGTTTGCAATCAATGGCCCACATTTCAGCAAGGTTTTCTCACAAATGTAGTGGGGTGTTCTCTTATCATTAGTGGTTAATTAGAAGTTAATTACTTTTTAGTGCTTTTCGAAGAGCTACATTTTACTCATACTTTTCCTATTTTTTTTGAAAATATCTTTTCTTGAGTAGGAGTTTCAATACTTTACTATTGGAGAATCATAGGCAAAGGGTACACGGTGGTGTAATGTGGAGGTTGCAAAGATCCCTGAGTAGCTGAAAGTTTCTTGCTCAAAAAGAAAACTTGATCTAATGGCTAATAAAACGTTTAACGTGTGTTAAGTTGACTGATTCAAATGAACAGATCAAGTTTCGCTGTGATCTTGTTTATTGTAAAGTTGAGCATTTTTCCCATTGGGTGTTAGTGTTCATTTTTATAACCAGCCTAGTGGCAGTCGATGCATTGCAGTTTCAGACACTTCCTATTACGCATCCAGAGGGAAAGTGGGAAGTTGTCTCTCGTTTCGACATGTCCTGAATCTAATTGACCCTGCAATCCGATATCCCTTTGTTCAGGGTGTGGACACTACCCCAGCCTCTCACCCAATTACCGCACTGACATGCCTCAGTAAGACATTCCCGTTTAGGTATTTGACAGTTGCTTCCCACAACCCTGGTGTTGTCAGCATCACACTCTAATGGCTGAGCCACAGGGAAGACGTGGCTCACAGTTAGACCCAGACCTTGACCTTCAAATTCTACGATCAGCCATAGACAGAGTATTCAGGTGAACAGTCAAGGTAAACAGTAAATAGAGATATACTGTATACATCTACTTTTTAACTGGTTGGCCACTAACATATTAAACACTCCAGTATGTGCCTTAAAAAGCTTGTAAACATCATCATGAGCCTTGTTCCAGATGTTGTGGTAACGTAATGCTTTGAGTACCAAACCTCACAGTCCAGTTAAACCAGAAATACGCATGTATTTCCAGTCACACAATCATCACACTCTGCATATCTTTGTTCTCTTCAAATTTTTGCGGATGCATTTGCTTGTTATTATGGGGAAAACTTGTTTTTGTTAACGAAAAAAAAATGCAAAGACAAGAAACTTTTTTCTAATATTTGAAAATAGTTTTTTTAGGATTTAAAAAAAATAATCTACATATTTTTAGGAATTTTTTTGACAAGTGAATAACAATTTTTTTTATTTAAGGGAAAGTTTATTTTAAATATCATCAAGACGTTCGTTCACAGGACTAAAAATAGAAATATACGTTTGCTTATTATTATTATTATTATTATTATAAGGGGCGCGTTGTTTTCCTAATTTGAAATAAAAAAATTGAAAGATAAAAAAGTCTTATCTTAATAAATGAACAAAATAATGAATTTAATGAAACAATACAATTAATAATATTAAATATATTTTAATAAAAAAATACAATTAAAAATAGTAATTACACGTCGAGAAAATGTTTAAAAAAATGTTTAACTTGTAATCAACACATTTATTTTAATCAAAAAATCTGATAAACATACATTGACTGGACTAAAAATATAAATACATTTTTACAAATTTTAAAAACATAATTTAATGAATAAAACAAATAACACAATTATAGTAATAACAGCAATAATTTAAAAAAATCTACATGTTTTTTAGTTGTATAATCAACACATTTTGTTTTCAAACATCAGAAAGACACGTTGACTGGACTAAAAATAGAAATTTAATTCTAATAAAAGTTGGGAATTAAGCAGTAAAATGGAAAAAGTCAAATGTGTGCTTAAAATGTGATGTTACAAGAATGAAAGTAGCTTTTCAGATTTGACTTCGGTATGGTTCGATGAGATTAAGAGACGCACAGTTTCTTCAGTCGTGTGGAAATGTTTTGGGTGTGCATCACCTTAAACATCTTAAAATTTAAGCCACTCAATTTAGGCATAACCGATACAAAACTCTCTGTTATTTTGCTCTTACATCTACACTTAAAATCAATCGTTTTTTGATGTGAGCAAAAACTTTATTACATTGCAATTGAAAAGCAATTAACTCTTTCAGAGTAATAATAGAGAAATATGCATACGATTGCTTAATGGAGATCAAACATAACTTTATGCATGGTGGCATTACTGGTGGCAAACACAGATATCAGACATTTCTTGTAGTTTTCAGCAGGTTTTGTCACACTTCTTTTAGCAGAGGGAACTTAAACCTTGAGCTGACTCCCCATTTAAGGTGTAGAGACTCCAGGAACCCAAGTCACTCTTTTGTACCTTGACTCTATGTTTTGGTTCATTGGCATGCTTAATTAGTCATTTGCTAACCGTCCTCAGTGCCCTGACCTATGTATTAAAAAAACATAAGAACCACAAAGCTTTCTTACATTTGTCTTTAATCTCAATCTGTTGTCAGCTTCTCATCAAGCAGCTTGGCGATTAACTTGCAAGTCCTTTGGCCTCGTATAGATTTACAATGTTGTCCTGGAAGCATCTCTTGAATGTGAATGTCGGTTTTTAAATTATTGGTTGGTGTTGATCTGTCTTTCAGTGTAGAAATAAACCCACACAGTGTTTATATTTTGATAAATATACAGTTCTGTACAGGCAGAAGGCAGATGTGTGTTTTAAATCAATGTTTTCTCAACCTACAAAGCTGTTTCTGTTTCAGTACATAACTGGGTTTCAACTCATATGCGCCATTGATGATAATATTCCCACCTATTTAAGATGGCTTTTAATGTTTAATCTGTACCTGCACTATTGTTGTGTATTTAATATTATTCTTCTTAGTATTTTATTGTTCTTGTTTCATTGTACGGTGTCCTTGAGTTGCCAGAAAGGCGCCTTTAAATAAAATGTATTATTATTATTATTTTTATTAATTAACACCTGTTTGATCACCTGACCTGACTATAATGCTCCAGAATCTCTTCGTTCAAGCGTACCCATAAGAATCAATTTTCCGTTGAATGTGGACAGCAAACACTTGAATTAAATATGCATAACAATTATTCACAGTAAATTTCTTAATTTTAAAAAGCTTTAAAATGTTTTTTTTGAGATGCACAAAGATACATCAGTTGTCTGAAAAAGCTCTTAATGACCATTAAACAGTAATTATACAGTAACGTTTAAATATGTACATTCTCACTAAACAACATTGTAGAACAAAAAAAAATGCTTTAAACTCAATCATAGATCAAATAACACGTACAAAAATGAATATAGAGATGTTTTTGTAAAATTTCTCACATTGTTTTATGGTCAAATTTATTAAAATAAACAATTCTGTTCATTTATGACAGATTTTCTTTATGTTAGTAAAGGTGCATTTCTTAAATAATAATAAAAATATATTAAAATGTCCTTTGACTTGTTTTTCCACATAATCTTGCTTTAGATTTTGTATATAAACGTAATAGCCTTTGCATTTTTACAGAAATTGCTTTTTTTACAGATCCATTACATTACATTTCCAAGCAAATAACTTGTTTGAAATGGCTCAACAATATTTCTGTTATTTATTGGTTAATGAAAAAGCTTCTTTTTTTAAATAAGCGAACAAGCCTGTTTTAAGGCAATATTTCAATATTTCTAGAGACTAGAAATTTACATTCTGCAGAGAATGCTTGTAACATGCCATTGGTTGCCATGGAGAGCATTAATTGTTTAAATATGTTTCTTCAATGCAGCACAATTTGCTCTGCATGAAAGCATCTGCTTAATG
This sequence comes from Danionella cerebrum, assembly GCA_007224835.1. NCBI lineage: Eukaryota > Metazoa > Chordata > Actinopteri > Cypriniformes > Danionidae > Danionella > Danionella cerebrum. The sequence goes on from SRMA01025155.1 coordinate 300,509, forward strand.
CAGGAATGTAAAGTAACAGCGTCGGAACATTCATTTAGTTGTGTTAATGACTAAAGAGCTCTTTTTTGTATTATTCCACGTGGATCTCTTGCCAAGCTTGTTCAAGAATCTTCAGTAAAGAGTATGGAATGATTGACTGTTTTAAAGAGTTATTGCCAGGTTTGTTTGGAGGATACTTGTTAGTGTCGGGGTAACTCCATCCATTTAAGAAATTAGGAAATGGCCCTCTTTCGTCTGATTCATCTGAAGCATTCGCTCAAGCCAAACAGCTATAAATATTAACAAATGGGTCTAGCCGGAAGCTTGACCCTTGCTCCAAGCAGAGATTAGTTTCTTCAATAGTCTGAATGCAAGTATTAGGAAAATGTCAGCACTAATTTCATAAACGGATGCTGATATATTGTGGTTTTTACAACGCCTTTGAGAAAAATTCTAGCTCGGAAGTCTTCGGCTCCATCTCAACAAAGGCAAGACTTAATCTCTAGGGTGATGGGGTGAAATGTGCATCTGGCTCTTAAAAGACAAGTAATTACTTCTCCAGACGCAGAATCTGGTTTTTTTCCATGTCTACGGTACAGCGGAGGATATTTATGATGATCTTCGCTGGAAACATCATGTAATTTCACCATTATTTAAAACAGATCTGTCACTGGATCTAAACTCCAGATGCATCTAAACACTCTATAAAGCAGATTATTGTCGAACTGCTTCGACAATGCGATCATGAACATCAGATTTAAGGGCCTCGTTGAGTCGCCTTGTTCGCTTACTTGGATTTGAAAGGCTTTATCAGGTAAAGAATAGGGAGATAAATGAGCAGGTGACACTGTTGCAGCGCAGCTCCATCTGAGAGACTGAATGGGCCATTTCAGGGGATTGGCCCATTCAAAACTAAGCTGTTTCAAAGCTATTTATGAGGAAAAGCTCTATAGAACAGGCCACACTGTGCATACTGTGAACATTCTCAGCACTGGCATATAGTACGGTGTAGATGGTTGTTCCTGTTTATGTGAATTTGTATTCTTTTTTAACCAAATTTTACAATATTAGCGAAACATATTGGGAATTCAGTGCTTTTATTTATAGCTAGCTCCTATTCTTTTTATTTTGTCACTTTCTTCTTTGGTATACAGTGATACCTCGAGATACGAAATTAATCCGTTCCACTGTGGCATTCTTATCCTGAATTTTTCGCATGTCAAAGCCAGTTTCGTCATGTAAACAGAAACAACAGTATAAATTAAGAAAAGTCAAGTAACTTTTCTTCAATCTTTAAATCTAAACATTGTGGTAATGCAATATATGATGATGATAAAACAGAATAAAATAAATGCAAAATAATATGTACACAAATGTGAAACCTTATCTTGTGATGTGGGTAGTGTTGGAGGTGGTGGTGGGGGTAGAGAACGAAGGGCAGAAAACATAACAGCACTACGTACGAAAGTCAACTTTCTCAAGAAGAATTGGGAACACCAACACAAAACCAAGGACATGGGAAAAAGTGTGTGTGAAGGGATGGAGAGAGTGCTTCTGAGAACGTGTCATGGGAATGATCTGACCAATAGGAGAGCAGAATTGTTGATTTTTTTTTTGTATCTTGGAATTTTTTTTTTGAAGCAGTCACTGACCATTTGTATCTTGGACTTTTTGTCACGTGACGCATATGGATCTCGAGGTACCACTGTATTTGCTCTCTAGCTTTCCCTTCCTGTACGACTCTTTGCTACTTCCCCAATTTCTTCTCTTAAACGTGATCTTTTGCGTCTCCCCTCAGTTCCAGTCTGTTTCCCCATTCAATTATTATATATAATATTGTGTTTCTCGTTCTCCCCTTATGACTCATTATACACTGTACAACACTGCAGCTCCCTTTGGGTGTTATTCAGATGCACACATCTGTTTTCCATGTCTGTCATGAGAAGTTTCATTAGGGTTCGGACACTAAAGGTGTGTAGAACCCTAATATAATATATGTGGCCTATATGTGGCTTTTGGCAAATTTTTCTGCGTCAAAACGTGAAAAATGGCTCTATAGCTGCACCTAATGTGTTTGTTGAAGGCAAATGTAATTCGGCACATATGTGTAGTGTACCAAGACTTAAATATAAGTAATATGGATTGCGTTTCCAAAATCGACATGGTCAATTATTTTACAAAAACATTTAAAAATTACCACTTTTGTTTGTGTCGCACAGACTCCTCCTAGAGATTTTATCCTTAGACGGTCTGCAACTCGTTGGCACTTTTCCACAGCACGACACTGTACAGTTCAGTTCAGCGTGGTTTAAAAGACTGAAACTTTTTTGATATTCAAATCTAAAATGTAAATAATTATTGTAAACTCAAAACAAAGAGACTTTTTTTTTATTTTTTTATTATTTGTAACACAGATTTGCAATAACCCATCAATATCCTGCATGGATTGAAAGCCATATTTACTACCATTTATTGATCACAAAAACAAGTAATATGAACACTAAAGGAAACCCTCGTAGGAAAACCTAAATAACATAAGACTTCACCAAAGGAGGAGGAATAAACATAACTAAATGAACGAACTGCGTTGGTATGTTGCCATCAACTAGGGTCCCGTGCCAAGCTCACTTAGGCGCGGGAATATATACACAGGATAACATCTGAGAAATAATGAAACCTAACAGGAAGGCAGGTGTGAAGAGTCAGACAGTGGGGAAACAAAATGAGCAATCATTCGACAGAAATCCGATCACATGACCAAGGCGGAAGTAAATGTATGGGAAAAACTATGAACTTGTCAAAAAGGCAGAAAATAAAGGCATGACTATAACGGCCTGTGACAAAAAGTTCTTTACACCTTTGACAGAAATAAATAAATTAGCTTATTGCTGTCAAAATTGGCGCCTTAACACATGAGATTCATTTTAAAAAATCAGAAATAAACACGGAAATATAAAAAGCAGCAACTGTGTTGAATTGCGTAAAAAGGCTTTTTACAATTAATCGCATGCTTTAACGCGCCACTTTTGACAGCGCTAATTTATTTATTTCTGTTCAAACATTTGGAAAAGTACAACTTTCATCAGATGTCAAAACCTAAGGCCTATGTTTCCTTCAAACCTACTGGAACTAATAACTAACAGTTTTATGTGTAGAAGTACTCCGCTTCGTCCCCCACCAAGCTATAAAACACCTTCAGAAGACTTTTCTGGAAGAATGAAAGTCTTGCCGACTCTATTAGTAAAGCAAAGCACGCCAGCAATGCTCCTGCTGATGCTCACTAAGACCTGACAAGTGTTCCTCCATTTCCATTTTCTCACTAGCTTCAAGACATTTTCCATGTTACAAACATTCTTCTGCTCCATCTCATGTGGATTTGACTTTGTAATTAGTACCTGCTCCATTGAAGTGTTTGATGAGTGTTTTTCTTGAACCTGACTGAATATCACAGCGGATTTATTTCATAGAGGTGATCTGGCCGAAGCTAATGAGTTTTTCTAGCTAACTTAAGGTTTTCACTTATAAAGTGTGTCAGTTGATACTTGTTTACGTCTGTATTTTCATTTTGCCTGTTTACGAAAACACTGAATACACAGAGATTGACGTCAGTTGGGCGTTTCATACCACTGGCAAGCTTAAACCCTGCGGGTAATCAGTGAAAGCATGTTTGAGTAGCAGCATGTGCTTTTTTCAGCTATTTCCTCCAGGTTTATTTATCTAGCGTTAGTACCAGTGGTTTCTAATAAAACATGGAAACGTCGGAGTCGGCCAGGTTTCCTAGACTTGACTCTTTAATGAATTTGCAATGATCCGCTTGATTCACATTAGCTTCCATAAATGTACTTGTGTGTTTGTGTGAACAAGTTGCTTTGAATGATAATTTACTCACCAACCTTTTAGATATTGTAATTTTAGAAAATGTGCAAGCCTATGCATGAAAGGGAAAACTTGCTATTTGAAGTTCCTCGCTGGATGCTCTTTGTTGCTGCATCTGCAGAAAAACAGATATGAAAACTGACACAGCACTTGCCAAGTGGATTATACATTTCTGACAGAGAAGTGAAAGATTTTAATTCTATATTGGCGTCAGATGTAATGTCAGCGGCTCCTAATCTTGAAAACAAAATAAAGAAGGAGCTCAAAGCAGGTAAACAGACTGAAAACAAAAAGTTGTGATTAATCTATAGTTGAGATTCATGCGGCTACGCTCTAGAGATCAAGATAGATGTGCTGGGATCATCTTCAGAGAGCAAAGAATTTTAGATATAAATTGTATCTTATTTTTTTTTGAGGTGGCGTGTCATTGCATGTTTTCGCTTCGTGACGAATTTTGTTACTATTCTACTGGTAAATTTATAGAACAAAAAACCCATGACCATCTTGTGAGCTGCAGGAAGTCAAAGTTCCAATTTCACGCTTTTTGCCATCAATGTTGTCATTGAAGCTCTTGAGTAATTATTTACTTCAGCATGGTACTTGTGATCCAAGTTGTGCTTCCGAGTCAATACTAAATATTCCACAGTTAACTGTCAGTGGTGTGACAACAGTGTGGATGCAATTGGAAACTAGATCGCTAAAGTTTGTATACAAACTTTGATGTTGGCTTGTTAAAGTGGAGTTTAAAAGTATTTTTAAAAATGTAATAAAAGAAACAATCCCTATGTCTCTATGACTTTCCTAAGCGGAGATAGAGATATGGCAAATTGGTTGCTGTGGTAAACAGTTTGGTTGCTATGGAGGACTCAGTGACAGCATATAATGTTGCCCATTTCACTTTGAGTGAAATATTCAACCCCCATGTCACTATGGTTCTCCTAGAGATATGTAAAATGTGTTGCTAGGGTAAGCAGTTTGGTTGCTAGGGACCATCTCAATGTCTTTTCCCATGTTATTTCTAATGGCCATTGTAAATCAATGGTAAGTATTCAAATCCTTCTAAAGTCTAATACTTCTGTACAGTGGTTGATATGTTCTTGTACAGACTGATAATCTCCACAATGTGGTCAGTTTGAGTCACAGTTTCACAAAGTTGCAAAAAAATACTGCAAAATTAGGACATTTTTTGGGAGTTTTTTTTATTCTTTCAGTGTGTGTTTTGGAGGAATTAAAGTATTAGTGTGTCTTGTCGCCGTGTTTGTCAGATCAAAAGGCTTCTGTTCTGCTTTCCTTTTCCATACAGCTAGAAGTAACACTCCACAGACTTTTCTACAATAACTTCATTCTGAGAAACATGCCAATGTTCCTGAGTTGAGGTTGTGCGATGATGACTTTCAGGTGTTTACGGGCTGGAACCACTTTGGGTTTTTTGTGTAATTGCTTGAAACAAAATCCTGCACTTTTTGCACTTTTTTCTCTCAAAAATATTAAAAAATAAGTGGCTAGAGTGCAGTAATAAACCCCTGTGCTAGGACTTTTTGTGTAAAACAATAAATAATCCATTTCTTCTAACTGCTCACTAAATTACCCGACACCTTTTGCCATTTGAGTGCCTTTTTAAATCATATCACGAACTCGCATCACAAAAATCTATTTCACATCTACGTGCTTGTCAGAAACAAGACCGTGTTTCATTGTAATAAAGCATTTAAAGAGCCACCCAGACTCACCATCTTCTACAAATCCTCCTTGTGACGAATGCTTGGGATGGACGATAAGGAAAACACAAATAAAAAGAATACATGATGCTAAATTTTATATTTTAAGAGATATTTTATGGCCAAAAAGCCTTTGTTCATTGTATACACTGGCACAACGCCTCTCTTCTCAAAGCAAATGGGGGGATGAATAACAGCATTCCGATGTTCATATTATTATTATTATGTTATGCAATGTGTGAAAGCTCCTTCCCTGTCACTATATTTTCTAAATGAAAGGTTTTCCATTCATTTAACCTAGAGGTTACTCCTCATGCATTCACTTCGATAGTCATGGTAGAGTTCCAGCCATTCACTTGGTGATGTCCATTTGCTTTCGTAACTTTCTCTTGTTTTCCTCCCTCCGGCCTTTTCTCATTGATGCCAGCAGCATCCATGATAGCCAGCAGAGCAGTGCCAGAAGGATGCCCGCTTGGACAGTTTCCCTGTGGAAATATGAGTGTCTGTTTGCCTCAAGTCCTACAATGCAACGAGCACAGGGACTGCGAAAATGGAGCGGACGAAGAACATTGCGGTGAGGTCACACACACACACACACACACACAAGCACACACGCACACACACTATTAAACAAGTGTAGAAATCATCAGGTACTTAACGATTTATTCATTTTGGATTTGGAGGTCTCAGCTCAGAAGCAAATCTGGAATCAATTAATTATAAACACTGGTAAGAAACACTGTCATTTTTAAAAACTGCATTTGTAATTAAAAAAAAAGGTTGGCTAACTTTGAACACTTGTTTTTATTAAACTAGCAGAGCTTTAGGCAAGGTAGTGTGAAAGGTTGTAATGTTTTTTTTTTTTTTTATTAAAAATGTCTTGGTAGACACCATCTGTAATTCTATGGCTTTACCTGTGTTGAGCATAAAATTGTAAAACATCGAATGTCGACAGCTGCTATGCGCACATAGTTTTACAAAGTCAAAAATGTCACTTAATTGAATTTTCTATATTATAGACTGGTGGAGTTTAGAAGTAAAAGGTAAAATCTCCAGGAGTTCGTAAAATATGAAATGAGCAAAAGTGGCTTTTTTTTTAAATGCAGATTTTGGAAACTTACTCCAATTTACTTTTTTGTCGCTTGTGATCTCTTACACAACTGTTCAAAGTGTCTGAAAGTGGTAGAAAACATGAGTTCCTGCTTCATGGTGAAACTAAAGTGTTCCAAATGTCAGGCTAAAATTGCAGTATTAAGAAGAAATTGGATACTCCTTGTTGCCAGTAGGTGGAGCTATAGTAGGCACTGTAGGTTGCTGTATAGATTTGTTCAGACAGGGACTCTTAACACGCAAGGCAAATTGCATGACTGAGTTATTAGCAACTTCTTGTTTATGCCAAAATTTTTCTCTGGGTGGAGTTCGTTAAAGTATGGCACAAGCAAAAGTGCCCATTTTTGGAAGTTTTATGCAATAGTCGACTTCCTGTTGATGTTGGAAACTTCATATTACTTAGATTTAAGTGTTGTTGTCCTGAATTTCATTTGTTTATGACAATCGGAGATTGCAGCATAAGCTGAAATGCATTAGGTGGTTCTATAAAGCTATTTTGCCACACCTGCTTTTCAAACCACAATCTGTTGTAAATTTTCACCAGCTAAAAAATTCGGTGACTTTTCCAGCACAAGTTTAGGTCCTAAAAAATGAAATTACAAGAAGTTCTAAATATGCCAGCAGTATCAGAAGTAAATTGATGCATATTTGTCACTGAATAATTATGACCTAGAGTACAGTTAGGAGATGCTCAGTGCCATGCTTTAATGGTGTGCATGTATGGATCAGGAACAACACAATGCACAATGAGTGTCTCAGAGGGTTTGGATGAAATACAGTTCAGACAAAATAGACCTTTTTGTAAACCATGCTAATCTATTCTGTAAATAATCCTTTAATCCTTCCCTGTAGTGTTCAGCAGTGCCATGTCAGTTGCTGCACAGTAATCGATACATAATGTTATACAGCAGTCTCCATCAAGTAAGCTTTTTGAGACTTGGCGTGGATGGTACTGAGCTCTCTGGCCAATGTCTAGGCATTGTATAGAAAGGTCAGGGTAAAGTGTGTGGCAATTTTCATTTCACACTTTTCCAGAAACCATCAGACATTCTTTACAATGCCTAGGCATTCTATACAATGCTGGGATTTCATACTTTGTCAATATGTGTGAGTGTGTGTGCGTGTGTGTGTGTGTGTGTGACCTCACCGCAATGTTCTTCGTCCGCTCCATTTTCGCAGTCACCACACGTTATCAGTGGGCAATTCCAGACAAAATGTATTTATTCAACCTAATGTTAGTCCAAAACTATGTTTTTCAATAGCTGAACACAAATTAAAAGTCTATAAAAAAGGCAATTTACAGTCTGTTCACTCAAGACTGCTTTGAATCAGATCAGCAAATTAACCCTTGTTAATCAAGCAGAATAATCTCAGAGTCTGGAGAGAGCTTGGTGTGATGAACAGATAAACTGTACTCATCTGTTCACATAACAAATGCTGAACAGAAGGGTTTCAAGTATTTACTTCAGAAACTCTCCTAATGCAACTAATTTTGCACGTTTAAGCCTTTTCTGCTTGTATTTGAGTTGAGAAATGAAACAATTATTTTAACTAAAAGAAGTTTGCAATATACAGTCTGTAAATTGTAAATGCTAGTTTAACTGTGTGGAATTTAAATTTCACAGTCATCTATTTAAAAAGTGCAATACAAATACTAGTGATCACAGATACCAGATTGTACTTAAACTCAGCACATTCCAGACAGATTGCAGAAGTTGGAGATGATGTTGGCATGTACTGGTGCAATTAAAATTTTTTTACATGTTGTCAATGTCACAATGAGCAACATAAACCAAATCCCATGTCTCTATAATTTTCCAAAGCTAAGATAGGTGTATGCAAAACTGGTTGCCATGGTAAACAGTCTGGTTGCTATGATGGTGTCAGTGACATAATGTAATGGTTCCTTTTTGACTCTTAAGTTATATAAACCAACACTCATGTCTTAACTATTTTCCAAAGGTGAGATGGCGTTTTAAGAATTTGGTTGCTAGGGTAAACAGTTTGGTGGCTATGTAAGTGTTAATGGCGTAATATAATGTTTCTTTTTTGACTCTCAAGTTATATAAACCAACACTCATGTCTTTTTTTCTACAGCTGAGAAAAAGTTTTAAGAATTTGGTTGCTATGGTAAACAGTTTGGTTGCTAGGGAGTGGTTAGTGCTGTCATAAAATATTGTAAGTTGGTAAGAAGTAGAAGAAAAAGTCAAATATTAAGGGAAATTGAATCTTACCTCTTTTAACTTCAGTATAGTATGATCCAACCAAATTATGCTACTCCTCTAATCCAGAGGTTTCAAAACAGGCAGAAAAAAATGTTTGTGCTTATTTTTTATTCAGACATCCATTTATAAAAAAAATACATGGGTCTGTCACTGGTTTAAGTTCGTAATAGTCAGGTAACATCATATTTTTAAGATTACTCACAGAAACACTTGATTTTTCTCTCTGCAGGAGACAACACTGGATGGGCGGACATCTTTGATAGCACCTTTAAAAAGGCAGAGTCACATGACCTTCCAAACATCTGCTGTATGTATCCCCATAATTCATGATTTTTCCTTAAATTTGGTCTGAAAAAGAGCAGTAGTTTCTGCAACCATATTTTCAATGGCTATTTTTAAACAGCTTTTATTTACTTTTCTCAGAGTTTATCTGATTTATGTATTTGGCCTTCAGTGGTGCCCAAGATGCATTTTAAGTCTGAAATCCCTTGGCTAGTTTTTATAGGAGCTTTACTATCTTATTCAAGCTAAAAAGTTTGCAAATACATGAGCTGTCAGAGGTTATTTGCATATCTTAGTCAGGGATTCTCTGTGTAATGACCAGAAAAAGAACTTCTTTTGTTTATGAGGTGGTCATCAGTATACTGTAGTATTAATGAGTACAAGGCATAAATATTAATTGGTTGTTATTTGCTGAGTAACCATTCTGTAAAATCAGGGTTATGAGCATAAGCCCTAGAAACTTTGCTGACTACTGTAATTTGTTTGTTGTTGATCAATGAGTTTATTAGCAAAAAGTGTTTGTCTCCGAGAAACACAACTAAAAATGTATGAACAGCAAGCTAGGCTTTGACATGTTGCTTTTGTAAAAGAAAAAGAGCAAAATCTCAAGCCAGCAATGCTAAGAATATATGCCATTATTTATACTTCAGTGCCCTGTTTCCCTAACTGTGCACTTCCAAAAATTCAGTTGCTGTCGGGTTTTCTATGTTCTGCTGTGTGGAACTCTTCCCTTCCGTGTTTTTGTATTTTGTTGATCAAATTATTTAACTATTTAAATTACCTTTAACTGACAACTCTTGTACTTGGTTGAAGAACCGTTGCTCAGATTAGCTTAACAGAAAACCCTACCAATACGACAATGCTACACGATGCTACAATTAGCCTTAATGCATTTTTGCTGTATGGTCCTCAAGATAACCTTGATGACATTTCGCCCCCATGCTTTTCTTAAAAGAAGAAGATATTGACATGATTGCCATTTTTTTTGTTGTTAAATGAAAATTTTGCTTGTAGGGAATTTCAGTTTTTTTTTTCCAGGGGTTCTAAGATAAATATTAACCTTTAGAAGTCTGGTGCCTTTTCAGGGTTTTTACCACTTCACAATTTACTCCAATAAATTATCTTTAAAACAGTTTTTGTGGTAACACTTTACAGCTTTTTTTACCAATATTTTCATTACATTACACAATAAATCCACATCAAACCTGAAATTGTACAAAAAATACAATTCAGAGTATTATACATTGTCATTGTTTCATTGCAGACATCTCACAAGTTGAGATCAAAAATCAAAATAGGTAAAATAAAAATGTATAAATCCCTCAAAAGGTCAAAACTATGTGAAAATTGTATATAAAAGAACATACACTGTTCCAAACAAAATCCATCACAGGTATTGTACTTCCAATAGTTGTCCCTTTTCTATACTGGATGCCACTGATGGCAGTGATTTGGGGTCTGAAACCGAAAAACGCGAATTACAATTTTTCACATTTTAATTTGAACTACCTTGCAAATTATGTGTCATGAGTCTTGTAATGTTTGTTTAAACCACCTAAACATTATATTTTAAAGCTAAATGAAACGACGGGTGAGTCGCGTCATTTGTTCTTAATTCAAAACAGCTGGTGTGATTGGCACACGCACCGGCACAGACTTCTAAAGGTTAAATAACCAAATAGTATTTATAGACATGTTTTTTCAAACCCCTTTTAACCTTTAAAGTTGATTCTTGAACTTCATTGTTGTCAAGTTTATGAATATACCTCATTTCCACTGTGATTTGTGTGTAATCGGGCAAACTTTCAAAGGCCACCAACGAATCCGGGGGCTGAGTGTCGAATTAGTGAGTTGGAGCTTTTAGAAAACAGAGGTGTCTTCTACATTATATAGTATATATTAAATAGTATATTCTATTTTGAATATTACAATAGTTTTTTCTGTAACATGATTTCTGTGTTTTACATTCATTGAACAAATGTGAAAATGGAATTTTGACACCCAGCCCCTGTAAAAAGCATCCTTCAGTTCCAGTTACAGAGCAATCTGTACACTTTAGCTGCACTTTTTAAAATGTCAATTTTTTTGCTATTTTTAATTAGGATAAACCAGGCCAAAAAGAACAACACTGATTGGTCGGAAAGAATCATCACTTAATGCTGTTGTAAAATGGAAATGACGTTTCCACATTAGATCATAAAAATATCCTTTTCTTCTACAGTTTCCATTGTTCCTTGTGTGCGCTAAGTGTTGTGCTTTTTTGTAGATTTCACTATAGTCACTACTTTTATATCTACTATGACCTGCACTATATGCACATTTTAAAATTACTGGCAGACATAATGTGTTGGTTTTCAGAAGATGTGCACTTAGAACTTATTTTTGGAAAAACCATAGCTCATTAGAATTGAACATAAAATTCATATACTCTTCTTTTAAATATAAAACATGTAGATTGGGAGTGATTGAGAGGTCATTTGATCACTTTTACTTATTTTTGTTTGGACTGGCTAACATTTTGAAGTTACATTTTAAATAAAAACTTGTTCAGCCCCTTAGTGTAGTGCACTTGTGTATCTCTCCAAACCATTAAGGCATTGGCAAAAAAAAATGAAGTAAAATGTAAAGCCTTGATTTATGAGATTTTATACTATCAAAAGTGTTTTTAAATGTATTTTTTATTTCTCTCATATAATTTTAGAGTATTAATAATAACAGTTTTTCATAGCCGTAGCAAAGGAAATTAAAAGGTCTACACCATAAAAGATCTTCCGGCAGTTCTCCGGCAGCTCATTAACACAGCACTGAACAAAAGCGACCACAAATAACCGTCGCTGATGAGAATCATGTTGTAATTATATGCTAACCGCTAAAGCCAAAAATGATTTGGTTTGTACTTTTGGGTCTTAGAAGACGGTGCAAATACCAGTAAAATGACTTGGACAAACCTGACTAAGCATGATTAGCTGAAACGTTGTCCCCTTAGAAGATGTGCATCTCAATAGAACCCTCCTACAAATGGATATGAACCAAACCCAGCCAACGAATAGCGCTGTCAACTCCCTTTGATTACTTGTGTTCTGTAATGAATCCTGACATCTGTTTTGAAAGCCCAGCGAGAGGTTTTGGGCATGTTACCAGCTGTTGCTATCAATTACTATAAAATGCCATTCACAGATTGTGTTTGTTTTTCTTGTGCAGTTCTGCAGCAGTACCCGGAGAGCTGCAAGTGCAATAAGACGGAAGTGGAGTGTGTGGATGTGAACCTGCACGCCGTACCTATCCTCTCGTCAAACGTGACTTGGTTGTAAGTACATGAACCTGGGAACCATCTTAGGAACTTCTCTCCCACAAGGCATTATTAGTGTGTGGCTTGGGAAGAGGAGAAAGAGTTTGACATCAGAGAGACGAAGACTTTCATTATAGAGCCATAAAGCTCAACAAGATAAAGAGCTTCCGTGCTCTGAGCCATTACCACTACAAAGAAAAACAGGATTTGTGGTGTTTTGGTTTGTTGTAATAGCAACAATACTATGCTTTGTCTGTTCAGCATGTTATCCGTTTAATGGTTGTGCTCTTTAGCATTTTTTATTGTTGTCTAGACTTTGATACAATGATTTTTAAAGATGATGCATGGTTTTTATGATATTATGATATTAAAAATCAGAGGTCACCCAGGTTATATAGAAGAAAAACACTATGTGGTCTGAGAAGGCTCTATAATGGGATGCTGAAGCAGAGAATGACAGGCTCATCATTTACTTTTATGACCCTCATATGGTTTAATGCCTCTGCAGTTTTTGTGTTCAGTTGTGCTCCAGAGAAGATAGTGAAAAGCATGGTTCAGACTCCCAGTCCAAATCTGTACTTGGTGAATTCTAGTCACATTTAGGAATTGTAAAGAGAAAAAGACCAATATCTATTATCTGCATAATATTTTGCAAGAAAAATGTCTACTTTTAAGGCGTCATTAACTGAGAAACCAAAAGTATTTGATCTTTTCAAGCATGTTGATTTGGCTGAACACTAAATCTACAGCAAATGGCTTAGAATGGGGTTTTTTGTTTTGTTGGAGGTGCTCTGTTCCAGGGTGTTCCATAGCTACCAAACCACTGTTCTACCTACAATCAGAGACGTATTCTAAAAAAATTAGTGGTTAAAACGACTGAAACAAATCCTGTAATGAAAGATATTCTAATGTGTTTAACAATGCTGTGTTGGTTGTTGAAGCTCTATTAACTAGTGTTGGATATCAAGCATTTTTTGAGTGTTTTTAAGTTTTCCTAATTGAGCGTGTTACCTAAATAGTGTTGGTTTTCAGATATGCACATGCATATAACACAATTACTTTCTCCTCCTTCCTCAACTGAGCTCTATCACAAGCCTCACTGCTCACTATGATTCATTAATTTGCAAACCATTGGCCAATTAGAGAATAAATGTAGCTGAATGAGAATGAAGTTTTTGTGTTCAGTTGTGCTCCAAAGAAGATAGTGTTAGGGTTAGAGTTAGGGGTTTGGGGTTAGGGTACAACAAATTACATTGCATTTTTTGCTGGTTAAAGCTGATTTGAGATAGCCAAAATACTTAAGATAAGAAGTGTTTGGTACTAGAGTGTAGTGGTTAGTGCTCTGGACTCTGAATCCAGAGACCTTGATTCAAAACTTGTTTGGTCCTTCTTTTTTTCTGCTAACAATAAATTAGATTTCATGGTTGAGACTTCCAGTCCAAATCTGTACTTGGTACAGTCTAGTCACATCTTGCAAAGGAAAAAGATCTCTATTTATTTTTAGCTTACCTTTTTTGATCAATGAGAAACCAACAAGCACTTACTATTTTGACTTATTCTAAAAAAGAGTGTTTAAAAGACTGCATCAAATCCTGTAAATAAAAGTATTTGAATGTAATTATCAATGCCGTGCTGGTTGTTTTTACTCTAGCTCTTTTAATTAGTGTTGGATAAGCTTTTTGGATAGTGTTTTTGAGTTTGGTTTTCAACACTGTTACTCTCTCTTCCTTCCAGCTGCACTCTAACACAAGCCCACACTCTAACAAACACTTAACTTACTGATAACTATGATTCATTAATATGCAAACGGTTGGCCAATTAGAGGAGAAATGTTACTCACTTGCAGAAGCTAAGATTTAATAGACATAGTATGTGTATTTATTCAAACCAACATGATTTAAATAAAAAAAAATCAATAACAATTTTGAAGTAGAAAACACTATATGAATATAATTGAGTAAACAAAGTAATAACAAAATCCACTCAAGGATCATTTAAAAATACATGTACCCAGACAGAAATTTCCATCTTGTTTTTGATACATTTGATTCTTATGCGGATGGCAGAGTTGGCGCTAATGGGTGTTACCAATTTTTTTTTATCTTAACAATACCAGGCAGTGGTGTAGTGTGTTGGACAACAAATACATTTTCCCACTGTAAACAGCTTTTAAAGGACTTCTGTCTTAAAAGATCTGTCATTTAAAAAAAAATTAGGAGCCAGGAAAGAAGAACAGCAAGTGCCTTTTTGAATTGGGGCTTAGTATTGGTGCCAAAAGCAATATCCCAGGGTGTGAGGGTTCACAAATCACAGTGGTGTAACACCAGCTGATGGAGGAGTGGGGTCTGTATGAAGCCGGTCATTCTTTGCATCAATGAACTGCTGCTTCTGAAAATTGCTTCTCATTTGCATAAGTTAAACCTTTCCTGGCTTTGGTTGCTTGTGCCCGGACACGCCCACAATGGCCACTTTCTCTCTTGATGCCTCTTTTCAGTCAAATTATTTGTGATTACCGTACTTTCCTTTGTAACCGTTTCTTGCTTTTGCCGTGAATCACACTTCAGGATTAAAAATAAGCTCTAAATTATCCGAAGAAAAATAAAATAATTTGCACCTTATTTTGTTCAGATAATTTTCGTTGCCATTCAAACTCAAAATGGAATTGTTGGATTTCATTTTACAGTGATGCAATAGTTATTTATTATTCGACACAAACAAATTAAATAAGAATCAGGTTTAACCAAAATTGTTGAGGCAACAAAAGTGAAAATGTGTGACATAACAAAATTAAATACCATTTTCTTTGTTTTGTTTATACTTAGAATTCTTTTTGTTATGATATTTTTAACCTTTACCTTATAGTTTCTAAGTAGACACATGTATAAATACAAAATTGAGAAATGAGTTGAAAGTGCTTTGTACAATCTTTTACTTTAATGAGGTTCAATTTTCCGAAAAACATGATACTTGCCATGTAACGGTGTCCTTGATATCCACCATTCGAGTTGTTTTACAAACCATGATAAGTCCATTAGTGCAAAAAAGATGAGGTGCTACGGAGTGGTAAAAAGTCCAGCTGTCGAAAGTTTAGAATTGTTTTAAAATCATTCCAGGAACACGGAACAGAATCAGGCCATTTTCTAGTTGATCGCAGTCACAGGAGGGTGAAAAGAGAGCGGGCTGCAGATAACGCCATGGTTCGGAGCATTGTGTCGAATATCTGCACGTGTGTTCTTACACTATTTAACCAATTTGTCATTGTATTTTGAAACTTTTCATTTAAAAAGGAATAGAGATTTATGTTGATTATTTGTAGCGTTTTGTTAAAAAAAAACTAGTGCCATCACGTTTTAGGAAAAAAAAAAATCTTATTTTTAAATAAATCTTTAATTATTAAAAGCTGTATTTTACATTTTTGTGTTTGTATGCCTTTGTGGTGCTTTATTAAAGTTTGGAACATAAATTTAGATTATCCTCAAACCTCGTTTATACTAAAGAAAACACACGTTTACTCAAATTGATCAAAATGGAGATATGGCGTTTTGGGAAAGAAGGAAATTCTTCCTTTACTTACTCTACTTTGAAATAGAATATCGTTAAGATCTGTGACTTGTTTGTTATTTTGCTGTGTCTTTCCTTCATTTCATTCAGCTGCTGTTGCTTGTGACGATACACTCTGCTCACGATACGATACATACCTACCTCGATATTATGGCTACGATACGATATGCATGAAAACTGTTTTTAACCCAACATTGTTTTCTATAACAAACAACCATTGGCAAAATGGATTTAAAAAGTTTTCAAAGCTAGTTTAGAAGCTAAGAAGGCTAGGGTCTCGTTTCACCCATCCACTAGTGGGCACTGTTAATGCTAAAGTCTTATTTTTTACACTAAGTGATGGAGAGGGCTATTTTTTGTAATCTTTTTTTTTTAAATGTGAGTAATTCATTTTAATCAATTGCAAAAAAATAAACAATGACAAGACACTGTGGTGATGTGAAAACGGTTTCAGCTCACTACCTGAAAGAGCACTGGCAGTGATGTCAACAAAGCACAGGGTGGCTTCTTTGAGGGATGTAAAATATAAAACGTATAATTACGTATATTTTAACTTAAAAATTTAATGTTGTTAGAATCTATTTTCAATTCTTAAGAATCTATTTACATGAATGTAAGTATTCGTGAAAATAAATAAAAGTCTATAATAGAATTTAATCACGCAGATTGAATAATGCAAGCTTTTTTGCGATTAAAGTCTGCCCATACAATGTCTAAGCAGCAGGGAGGTTTTGTATCCTCAACTATGAGCGATCTATATTTTCATGCTCGCAGTTATCTCAGGAAACAGCCGTCAATTACCACTCCTCTGAAATCATTTAGTTTCGCTTAGTCATACTTTCACTTAGTACAGAAATCTGTACATATTGTCTTTGAGATAATTGCTTTTCTTTGCTGATAAACTTGTTTGCTTGGTTTGCTGCTTGGTTTGCTGATAAGCTTGGACGTGATGTATGATGTAGTCAAACAGAATCACAAAATTAGCAGCAGTCTCCCCGTAAATCCCTGTCAACAACTCCATCTTGATTTTTTTTGTAATTATTTAAAGCGTATCATAAAGTACTCAGCCTAAACTTTTTTTTTCTCAGAAACACTGAACTAAAGGTAAATGAACAACTCATTTGGCCACCATTTAATCTTTACCAAATGAAAAGACAAAAGACTTTTTAAAAACCACAGTAAAGTCTGTGTACTATGATAACCAGGCGACAGGTCACAGTGTAAGACAACATCTGTATAACGTAATCTGTATAACGTAATGTTTTGTGCAGGTGTATCATCACAGTATGATTCGCACAGGAATACCTAGGAGATATCTAAGGATATTTTAGGAAATATAACATGTATTGCTGCCACATCATTGCCATTAAAGTCCCCTGCAACCAATCACCACAATGAACCTAGAACCCAATCACAGATCACACCCAATCTAGCACTAGTCCTTCTAGCTCCCGAAGAATTGAACTCACTTGCTTCCCCTCTTCTTCCTCCAGAGTTGTTACAGTCGCACGTTGTTTTCGATTGTTATTGTTGTGGGAAAAATTTCATCACAGATAGAAACCATCAATCAGGACATTTCACAGTTTAAACATGGAACCTTTAACAGAAGCATGTACGCGGGTTCTAGCTAAAATGCTAAGACATTACTATTAATGTTAGAAGAGAACAATTCCACAACAGATTTCTCTTTATGTGACGCTAAAAGAGTCAGGTTGTTAAGGGTTAAAAGCTAGATCCAGCTAGATTGAGTTAGTCAATACACAAGTTATTATATTGAATTATTATATGTGAAGAAATGCATTCTCTTAACGCAGCTACTTCCATTTTTCTTTTGAAATTTTTTATTATTGATGCTTTTGTTCTCTTGGCCTCATTAAATGGAAACTTTTATGTTTTATTGTGTTTTATCTTTTATGATGGATGCTTACGATGTTCCATTTTTTGCGAATACATTAATTTGTATCTTTGGATGGAAACGTGGCTAGTGTTGTCAATCAAAATATGGATCACTGGATTCAATGAATTGTATTATGACATTTCTATATATTATCACTTATAAAGTTTATTTGAACTTATTGGAGTGGCTGAGATATAATTAAAATCCACAGAAAGGTGAGTAAAAACAAGACATATTAAATTCAGCAATCCATTTTTGAGTATGTTACTTTTAAGTGCCTCTGGAAAAGAGTTCTAAAGATTTTGAAACCTTTTAGAAATAAAGGTCATGTCTGTAATTGATTTTTTTTTTGTACATCTGTAGGTCTCTGAAGAATAATTGCATCAAGGACTTGGATGATTTCGCCTTTGCCAAATACCCACTGCTGCAGAGACTGTAAGTAGATTTTAATCACTTCTGTAGAACCAATTATGGATAAAAAAGTGATATTGAGTGTTAATCAACTTTAACAATATATATATATATAATAATATATATATAATTTTTTTTTTTTTTTTTGAAAAAGAGGCATTGACAGCATCAATATAGTGTCCACTTTTCCATTCTTCATCTATCGTCAAACTCCGGTTGACACTGAAAATGAAAAGTGCAGTAAAATGTCCAGGATGTGATAAACAAAAGTCTGTTGAGGCTGGTTCTCTGGTGGAAAATCTTCTCATAACTAATCTTTTTGGTGGTTAGCCAGCACAGCAAAGAAGATGGTCTTCCATATGCAACTTATTTGGAACCTTAAACCTAGATCGGAGGTTTTTTATGGAGTGACTTTAATTAGTCTTGAATATTTGTTCACTTGGTTTTTAGTCACTTTATGTGAAATCTTGTGAAAAGCTGTATTTATACAACATTGCAATTTTCCACAGCTAAATAACTTCATTTTGGCTCGAGTTGAGCTTTTATTGATTCCTGGGCCGCCATATCTTAAGTCCCGCAAGCCTCTAACACGCTTGCAAAATCGATTCCTATCTGTAAACTCTTTTCAAATAAATGTCAGATTGATTTAATCCCACTGCATTGATGAATTTTCCACAGGTTGTTTAACCTGGTTCCAAAGGTGGCATGTTCTACACACGTGTTCCGTTAATCATGGTAAAAAAAGAGATAAATTATCATCATCAAGATAAGAGACAAACATGCTGTCGACAACTCCTAGATCTAAAACGAGATGTATACTCCCATTCTCATTCCTGGGATGGGCCGGTCCAGGGAGTACAGAATAAGTGGTTTCGTCCATTGCCTGTGGCGTGCACAGAGCCTATTGATCTCTTTGAGTGATATATTAGCTCTGTCATAGCCAGTTTGATCTATTTGGCTCAAAATATCCTCTCACATTCTTTTTTTGAAAGCGTTGTAAGCACTTTTTTGTTTTGTCATGTATTTTGACATATCTTGCACTTATATGAAAGAATTAAGATAGTAACAACATAACAAGAACAGCCTTTTGTATCTCTCCAAATGATAAAAACTATAAATCAAAAAGTGTCAGAATAATAGCGCACCAAAGGAACTACGTGTGAAACACTGAACAGCTGAAGAAATGCGCTTAGCAGAGGTTCAGCTCTGAGAATTACTCCATTTCGTAAAGTTCAGTTTCAGTTCAGTAAAAGCTTGCAGTTCCCCTGAGGCCGCTTGATACATTTTTAAGATCATGGCGACATTGAAGGGTTCTTGGGACCATTTGGCGTCTGTGAAGTGCATCTTAATTAGCTTTTCTGGGAGAACCAGGCTGGTTGCCCCATTTTTCAAAACAAAGTGAAACAGTGAAAGTTAATCAGATAAACTTATTTCTCCTTCTTATTTTATGTTTGATTCTGACATGAGACTATAGTTGTCGTTAGGGATGTATTATTACAGTTGATTTGGCATTTGAAGCTGATAAAGCTAGAGTCAAAATTTCAAATGTTTCATTTTAAAAACTGTCCCTACCCTAGTAGTGAGAAGTTATACCCACAGCTCAGCCTTCACTCTCAGGGACACGAAGATTACAAGAAGATGCTCTATTTCAAGTCATCCAGCTAAAAAAAAAACAACTGTTATACCTACAATCAGAGCCTATTCTGGAAGAAAGAGTGGGTAACAAGGAGCGGGCCTGTGTTTGTTAGAATTCTGCTGTTAAGTTTCATTTTACTGAAGGTAAAACGTATACAGTTGGACTGCTTTTACCAAAATTTTGGTGAATAGCAGAGTTTTACCAACAGGAATACATTTGAAGACAAAAAAGAAACAATTTGTGAGCACACTGTGATGTTTTTATGCATTTATCAAAGCTGTGCTATTGTTCAACTTTTTTACAACTTTACACTGTGCTGTGATTATCTTTAATACTTTTTTGTGACAGTGGTTGGTATCAATTTTAAATACAACACCAGCTTATTATTTTTTTTTTTATAAATATTTTTTCATTATAATTCGGACACTCTTAGCTTTTGTTAATGGATTAAACAATAGTCAAACAGGAAATAATTTGCGAAAGAGAGAGGAAGAAGGTTGGGTGAGATCGGGAATCTTCATTGGAGCAGGTAGGTTCACCTCACTACTGGCTCTAAATTTGGATGCCATTTCTGCTATCTCAACAGCTTACAAGTGTTTCATTTATTATCCTGGAACATCTGCTAATAATCTTGTAGCTAGGTCGTCTTGCGATTTGAATGTCCCAAACCTCTTCAGCCGAATACTCAAAAAACTTCAAAAGACTGGCTTTCATTAAAGCCTCATAACCTAGGATCCTCATACTAGATCTGTGTATGGCACCCGTCGTTTAGTGTGGAACAGATGAATTTGTTCAATGATGGGTCATCAAGTTCTTTGGAGTCCGATTCCTGCAGAGCGGCATAGGAAAGGGAGAGGCTAATGGGTTAATAAAAAAAACTGCTGTAAATGGTGACATATGGCTGTATTTGGGCTTTTATGACCAACCTGGCAAGTAAACAGAACAAAGCTCTGTGTTTATTCAGTCCCTTGGACATGCTAAGTTAAATCCACTCAGACCCTGTCAGCTGGAAACAGCCTTGCTCCTGGAAGCAATAAAAACTGGTTCCACCACTACACGTTGGGACACCAGGGTTTCTTCTATCAGAACTTTTCATTGGAGATCTCTTATACACTATGTTCAGGTAAAAATCTGCATGCACATGTCTAGTTTCCCCCTATTTATTGATAGGGGATTTGAGACTGCGAGGTGAAGTTGGGTTGGGGGAAGACATTTTATTTTCATTTTGAATAGCTTTGAAAATAGATCAAATGTCTGTTTTTATTTATGGTTGAGAGAATATTGTGAGAAAACCGGCAAAAATGGATCAAATTGTCATCCTAAAATGTGTAAACAGGTTTCAAACAGCCTCGAACTCCTGTTTTTACAAATATATATAAAAATAATATTAACAAAACTGAGATATGTGCATATTTGTAAGAGAGAAATACTAATAAATGTCAGTTGGAGTTACAAATGTTGGGGAATCTGTTAGGGGATCACAGTTGTTGTTATAAGCGAGAGAGAGGGTTGATTGCTCAACTTTTAACTTTCAATGGACTTGGGGTTCGAACCAGAAACCTTCTGATCATCAATCAGTCTCTTTCAGTAAATTTGCATAAGCCCTAGGAGGCTGAAATATTTGATTTTTGATATGCTTTTGTGATTACACTAGTTGACATATGAGGAGTTTGGTTCAAAAATATGATAAACACCATTAAACAAACGAGTTAGTACCAATTCTGAAGTGTATTTAATTTAAAAATTTGATTGATTTACCTTCATCGATTCTCCAAAAACGCTGCGTAATGCAGACCTGGTTTGTTCGCTTTTTTTACTAAATCATGTTAAACGCCGGTCTAGCTTTTTCACCAAACGCCATAAGTCAATCTGACCGGTCACAGTACAAATAAGATGAGGTGCTAAGGAGGTGGAGCGATGCCAGCTGTCATCTGCAGCAAAAGTTTTAAATCGTTTTATAAACGGAACACAATCAGGCCATTTACCACCTGATCACAGTCAATAAAGTCTCAAAATCACAGGCCGTGGTTTCACGTGTTTCTTTAATCGCCTCCTCCTCGTGTCACCTTCAATTCAATCAGCATTATGGATTACAGCATCACCACGCACTGAGTGGGGGTTTATCTCTCCTTGGAAATGGATTTCCTGCCCAAATCCACTTCATCATTGCAATCCTCATATGGAAGAGTGTTGTGGCCTCCCTAGGTGTCATACATGTTTTAAGCACTCCCAAATTGTCCAAGTAAAAATATCTTTCTACTGGGGTGCCCCAGGGTTCAGTTACTGGACAGCTTCTGTTTTCAATACATACATGGCATTGCGTCTCTGGCTTTTAGATGCATGGCGTCTAGCCGAAACTGCTATTGGCTAATAAATTCAGCTGTCATTTTGTGACTACAGAGGAACATTCTGGCAAGAACTTTTTTTTTTTATCTCAGACTTAATCATTTAAGACATCTATGGTGTACTGCCAGCCCCATGGTTTCATCATAACTAATCCATTCAGTAAGGAGGATCAGGAGATCCAGGAAATGTGTGATTGATGATCAGTTGAACCTTATATTCCACAATGTTAGAATGACCCAATCATAGAGAATTGCTTTTTTACGAGGAACATACGACAGATCTGCTCTTTCCTGTCAGAGTGTGCTGAAGAGCTCCACGTTGAAACTCTTGTTCTGTACAGTTTGAACTATTGCAGTATCCTTTGACAAGCCTGTAACATCAAACCGCTACAGCAGAGCCAAAACATGGCTCACTCTGTTTTTTATTTACTAAAATAACACGTACCGTTCTGAGATTTTGCACACAAAGTGACCTTTGCTTTTGCGGCTCTTTACTGAAATGATTACTTTAGAAATATCTTTAGGAAATGGAGAATGGTACAAGAGCAAAAATGCCTAAATAAATCTTGTGTTTATTCCGCTTTGACCTCTGGGGGAAATTGTAGGGATGTTAGCTCAGGGGTATATTAGTGAAATGGTCCATTGCCAGAGGCTGGATCATGGAAGGGGTAAGAAGGGTTGCGTCATTGGACATTGACCTTTTTTTTTTGTTTGTTTTTTTTGCTTGGACTCTTTTTTTTTTTTTTTGCTCTTGATCTTTTTCCCTATTGCGCCGGCTTCTATTTGGTGGTGTTCCTGCGATATTAGTTTGCTGGAGCAGTAGAAAGCTGTGTAAGTGAGCAGTCTCACACCCAACCTGTCGAAGGAGAAGGAGGGAGGGAGGTCGGGAGATCAGACCTTTCTCCCTGACCCAGCCGAGGCTGTAGGCATGCTGCATTTTAAATAGTCTCTGTTATTTCTTCCCAATTAAGCACATTTCATTTGCAGTTTTATCAATCCAAACCCTCATAATGTCACAATTAATGCATGGGTTGCGAGTGAAATTGCAGGAAAAAACATAATCTGCACAGTAAGCAGTAGTTGACGATGTCTATTACATTACGTTGGATGATTCTCTGGTGGGGGTTAATAGTTGAGTGCAAAATTAAAAAGAGAAGGTGCTCAGTTTTGAAATTAAAGAGAATAGAAGAAGAAACAAGCTTACAACCATTTTTTATGCTATTTTTCCTCTCTGGTCCTGGTCTTGTCTAATACGACACGTTAATCACCTGTTGGCCTTTCTGCATCTTTTTATTGTCCACCGATGTTCCCAAGTCTTGTTTACCTCCATGCTTCTCTCCTACTGTTTTACATTTGTAATCATTTGACCTCCAATATCATTCTTTTTTGTTTCCTTGCGTGCCGTGCTTGGACCGTTGTTTCATTGCTTAGTGGGCAGTATAGTGGCAAAATGGACGTTCAACAAATGAATTACAAGTAAAAATCCTTCTGAAATTCTCAGCCACGGTTTTGTTATTATATCAGATACACTTATGACACCTTGCCTTGTATGTAACGCAAGCCACAAGTCACGCACATTCTCTCGGGCTGTTAAACAGCATTGTGCCACGGCCGCTACAGATGCCTTCTCTTTCTGGTGCTGAGAAAGCTACCTAAGCTGGGTCATGAAGACAAAAGGCCAACAGCAGACCTCCAGAGCCAATGAGACATCACAGTTTTCTGCAAGGGCTGAAGAAAACATCAACCCTCCACCAGCAAGAACATCAGCCTGGCAGCGAGTGGAACATGAGAGTAAACCTCAGGACACAGTTCCAATTCCACAGGGATATTGTGGAAACATCTCTATGACCAGACATGTGGTGATGGACAATTTTGCTGCTAGAACTTACTGTCCCTTGGGAGAAGAACATGGAGGTTGCCAACAAGCGGAAGTGTGAGAAGTATGCAGACCTGGCAGAAGACTGCAGGGAAGCTGACTGGAAAGCAATCACGCATCCTGTCTAAGTCATTGTAGGAGCTTTGTCGGGTCCTCAATGATCCATCTGCTCTGTGACAAGGGCTGTATAGGAGCAGAGTGCTGAAAAGCCATTAAAGAACTGGCTGAGGAAGTGGAATAGGGAAGCTTTTGGCTGTGGCTGAGAAGAAAGCACAGATGTTCGGGATCCAGATAACACCTAGGGCATCAGCAAGGGGTGGCAGGGAGAAATCCCTGGCTCCTTCATGTTTCCCAAGGGGTTAATTATGGACTCCTCTTTTAAAGACTGAGACCATAAGTGTGGTCAAGTTTTTATTAAGTTCCTGGTTTTAACTGCATACGCCGGTGGATTTAACAGTCACAGCGTCTATTTGAAATTAAGTAGTAATGACGCGACGTTTAATTTTAATTTCAAATATAATGTGTCGTTTTCAAAAAGGTTTTGATATTTTGTGTTTTAAACGAACCTTACAAGAGTTATGACACAAAATTTGGAAGGCCGTTAGTGCCATCTATTGGTGTAAGGAAGGGAAACCCCTTGGAAGTACAATACCTGTGATATTGCTCAAGGGTTTCAAACATCTGGCACAAAACAAAGCACAACGGGACAAAAAATGCTTGGAACACTGTTATTAAAAAAGGTTTGCTTGGTTTTCTGATTACTTTTTTGCTTTTTGGAGGATTTCTGAATTTTTATTTAGTCTCCACACTTTTATAAAACAAAACCTGTTTGTTCTCAATTTTTGCTGTAAAAAAGTGACACAATTTATTAGTAGCAATTCAATAAGTGGACTTATTGTTTCGTTTAATGAAGAAATATTATATCCAGCTTTGCCACAAAAAAAAAACTCTTAATTTATTAGAGCATTGTGTATTAAATGCATCCTAAGTGTTTATTTAACTCTAAGTGTTAATAAATGCCTCTTTGAGGTACAAGTGTGCCTCCGAGTCTGTCCATGTCTCTCTCGCCACCCATGACAGCAGTTGTTATTTAATTCGACACTAAATCCAGACTGTTGTCATAAAATAGTAGCCTAGTTTAAAAAAAATCCCTTAAATTATTAGGCTTCACCATTTAGGAACGATATCTTGCTATGACGAATGTTATTTCTTAGAAATAGTTCTAGCCTATTTAATAACATGTGTGTTATACACTTAACCTTGATTTGTTGATCATTTAAATTGTGATAAGCACGCTTTCATGTATCAGCACTTCTCAAATTGTGTGGAGCTCCCTCCTTGAGATTCTCTTCCAGGTATGGTCTTTGTGACTGCATCCTTGGACAGAGATGCGGGGAATGGGGGCGCAACAGGGGGTGTTCCCCCAGGGCAGTAAATAGGCTATGACCGCCCGTGTGTCTGATAATGCTAGCAATTTATAGCTTCAGAGAAACACACCTCTCTCTAGGTCAGCCTGTCCTTTCTCTGTTCTTCACACTAGATGAATCCTCTGCATTGCAATTCATTTTTGATGTCATTTACACTTTTATTTTTAAGCTCTTTGCCAGCCTCAGAAAGGTACAGGGGTTACTATTATATCCCTTGAATCTGAGCATAAAGCTATTTTGAAGAAGAGCCTTATTCAGAACCTTTTATTGCCCATTGAAACACTATCACATGTGCTGAATGTGCAATGAATTCTGTCTAAAGTGAAACAGCTCATCAAGCCCTCTCCACATTACTCTGAACAAATGATTGGGCCTCAGTGCAGTCAAATTCTTTCAGACGTCGTGACCGTTTCATTGCAACATTCACTCTTAGTTTGGTCTGCACACTACACAGAGAATTCAAAACTTTATGGTGCAATTAAACTGAGCTGGAAACCATTCTTCAATGCATTGACAGGTCTAATCATTTACTTTAATTTGTTTTGTTGCTTTAAGTAAACACAATGTGCTTAAGTTGTGTTTTAGTGAGCAGTATAGTGGCAAAATGGACTGTACTTAGATTTGCAACAATTCAGTTCAGTTAAAAACACTCTTGTTTTATTATCATTTAAATCAATCTTATATGTGTGAATATTGAGGATTTTGTCAATGATTTCTAGGGGTGTAACGGTTCATGGGGATGTATTGAACCGTTTCGGTACGACCTGTTTGGTTCGGGACACTTGCGTACCGTTTCGGTATTCGGTATTTTTATTAAATGATATAAATGTATTATTAGCGCGATATTAAGCGCAGCGGAACAATGTTCCTAGGCGAGTTTCCGCACGGACGCTATTGACTGACGAGCACGAGCGCGAGTAGGAAAATGGAATCATATCAAAAGCGAAAGGGAAGCCAGAGCTTGAAGACTCTCTCACCTCACTACGGTCTCGTGTTTGAGAACACTTTTGCTTCTCTGTTAAAATACATAACGGGGATAGACGAGTGGATAAATTTAAAGTTGTATGGCGACATTGTTCCACGGAGATCGGGCAGGCAACACATCTAACATTTTCTACTGCTGGAGATATTACAACCAGATCTGTGCTCTCTTCAGAAAATGTGGATAGGTAATCTATCCTAACAAGTTGCAGTATTTCATTTTTTATTTAAAAAAAATGTGTTTTTCTTAATAAAGAGTGCAATTTATTTAAAATATCACCCAAATGTGTCACTTTTATTTATTTTATGCAAGAATTCTACTGTGTATTGGCAGCTTTTCAAAATAAAGATTATGTAAGTTCTTATTGTTTTGTACAGAACCGAACTCTCCAAGACACTGTACCGAACCGAATACGATTTTAGCGTACCGTTACACCCCTAATGATTTTATACATGTAATAAGTAAAATATTTCAAGGCTTTTTCTTGCAAACAACAATGGAATGTAAGGAATGTGGTTCACAGTAAGATGGAACCACTGCTTAGAAATCAGCGCCCTCGTTTATGTACAAAAATTTGGCGTACGTTAACTTTCATGCTGCTGTTTAGATTTATTAGTACAGAATATAAATTTACTGGCATACTCTATCTTCTATCCATTTTTGTCCTTTTGGGGACTCCAATAGGAGATGAAGTGAAGCAGCAAGTCCCTGTTCAGTTAAGTCTATCGCTTTAGCACTGACCCAGTTAATGAAATCTGCTTAGATGCGAACACAACATGTCATGCCGAATATATTAATTATAATAATACTTTGTACATTTTTGAAATAAATATTTCTTTGACAGGAATGTGTCAAAACCTGTGTCACCTGATATAAAAACCACCAGCCCACCGTCACTTGTAATGAATATGTGATTTTTAATTGATCATATCCCCTTTATGATTTGTTCAGACATCATGAGAGCATAGCATTTCTCTTTTTGAATTCTGCTTCAAAATCTGACCTATTTTTCTGTCACGTCAGTGGAACCATTGATTGGGCTGATAATATCCTTCTTTCTAAACCTTTGTGAAAAGAACAGTTCTGAAATTTCTTGCTTTTTCTATCTTTTCACTGTTTTTCATTTTATCTAACTCATTAACATATTTAAATGTATGTAAATGAGGAAGGGAAAGGTGGGGTGTTTTGCTATTGTATTGTATGTGCGCTCGCTTTCTCGTTAATTGGGATATACAAATCGAATCCGCACAAATCTCATTTAATAAGGGAACTTATTAAATAACCGTTAACCCATGCCTTACATCCAGGTAAATATATCCTAAGACAGAGTAATCAGCCAATCACAACATTAAGTTAAGTACTTTACTGGAAAGTGAGAAAACATGACAAAAAACAGTTAGGCAATTGTTCATGCTTACTTTTTTTAACCGCAATTCCAAGCAAAATCTATGAGTTGGAAAAGAAACTTTTAAACACTTTAGGTAGCAGGACAATTTTTAAGGAATATTTATTTTATCCAATCAGAAGGTAGTTCTCTTGCATGAAAATTACACAATACACACCGACACAAATTTTGGTGCAAAGTTTTTGTGTGACTACGAGCCTAGACTGAAAACCATGCGCGTCAACGGGAAATCACACATAGAAAAGAGTTTTGGATGGCCATTTTGCATTCGTTTTTCACAAGAGCAACGACCAATGAAGGCTGGCTGTTTTGATGACAAGAGAAGGATGTGAAAGAGCCGCTCAATGGCGCTCAAGCCACATTTTCATAGCGTCTTCGTACAGCAATGAAATATCTTGCCACAAATCCCCTCGTTTCTCAAAATTTTTTGTCAAGAGCTCCCTGTGATCAGACACCAATCGTTTAAACCACTCGACATCCATGATTGTTTCTGTGTGGTCGTCTTCTTCTTTCCTGTTTCCATCTGTTGTATCCCAAACGCGATCTTCAGGCAGGGAGCATCATTGCATCAATATTTCCTTAACGCTGATGCAAAGCACCCAGTTACAATAAACCTGGTGCATGCGGTTAAAAGAAAAATAAGCCCAGCATGAGAAAGTACATTCTACCAGACTGGGAATGAACTCCGAAGCTAAACCAACATACAAGACCAAAGGAAAACACAGTTCTGATGTTAGGTCTCTGCCACCAGCTCATGAATAATCATGACTAGAACTTGGGAATGCCAGAAACCCAGCCTCAGAAGCAACAAGACATGAAAGATTTAAGACACTTGTGTTAGGTTCTGTCCAAACGTGACAAGAAGTGACCGCAGCATAACAAAACGTGGAAATTATAGAAATATTGTGTAATATGTGGTTAAATGTATCGTTTGGAACATTGTGGAATCTCTAGTTAGCACTTGGTTCAGGTTATGGCTTTTACACCTTTCTGGAAACATTCTGGAATATCCTCCAGGCATTCCTCTGACAGTAATAAAGCCGAGATTTTATGACAGAAGATGAATGAATGATAAATGAGAGCGATTTTTAAATCATGTGGCCATACAACGCTCTTTGTAAAATGCAGGATGAAACTCTTTCATGAAGTGCTGATGCTTTCATGTTTCTGGCTTTAGGGCAGAGGTG
Organism: Danionella cerebrum; assembly: GCA_007224835.1. Taxonomy (NCBI): domain Eukaryota; kingdom Metazoa; phylum Chordata; class Actinopteri; order Cypriniformes; family Danionidae; genus Danionella; species Danionella cerebrum. The sequence goes on from SRMA01025155.1 coordinate 329,715, forward strand.
TGAACTCTAGTCATGAATTTGACAGTTTTTGACAATAGACTTGGAGTCTGCTTGGACTTGATTCCCAATGACTCAAATCTTTCGACTTGATAAAAACGAAATACTTTATTATAATCATTATAATAGTTAAAACCACACATTTTAATGTCATCCTCTCTTGATTTCTTTGAACGCCATTTGTGTTTGCCTACTTTTGTGTTCAAGTGGCAGAGAGAAAAAGAGCGAGGGGAACATGTTGGTGGAAACCAAGACAAAAACACCACAACTTCCAGCTTCTTTCGACATTTGAAGCTGCAAAAAGAGCGTCAAATGTTGATTTCTTTTCTAAAATTCCTTTTATAATATATTTTTTGTATGTCAGTGGAACGTGGGGATGGTATCGATGTACAAACCTCTCAAAATTCCTCAATAATTATGATGGTCTGCTATACCATGTGGAGGTTGCCAAAACTTCACCTCGTGCTCAATATGGAGTTTTTTTAAACTGCAGGTGTTTAGTGCAATGAGACAAGAGAGTTAAAGAGTTTGGTAAGACAAAAAACTACTCCTGTACAAGGAAAACAAAAGATTTGCTGGTGCCAGGAGTGGCACCCGTGTGGTCTTCTGCTGTTATAGCACATCCGCCTCAAGGTTCGGCCTGTTGAGTGTTCGGAGATGCTCTTCTGCAAACCTTAATGGTAACGATTGAGTTACTGTTGCCTTTCTATCAACTGAACCCAGCCTCTCTTTTTTGGAATATTCTTTGTAAACCCTAGAGATGGTTGGGAGTGAAAATAGATCAGCAGTTTCTGAAATTCTAGCAGTCCACCTTTCTTCCCCATTCTCATGCTCGGTATGAAATGCAGAATATCGTCTTGACCATGCTTACACGCCTAAAAGTAGACAAATTTGTAAAAATCCACGATGGTGGCATTTTTAATGTTTAATTCTTTTTCATTTCAATGACTTGAAATGAAAATATGCAAGACTTGTGACTTTACTTGGGAGTCGACCTGGCCCGTGTGCTTCTCTACACTCACTTTAGCAAATCTGCAGCTTATGTAAAACATAGGAATATTTTGGATATTGGACAACATCTGTGCCATTTTTTTTTCAATTTAGATGTTTGCAAGGTCAAGCACCTAAGGATCTTTTTAAATCTTGTTAATAAACCGAAAAACATCTGGGTGAAATCCAAAGCTTGCCTGTGCCTCTTTCCTCTTTCATGTTATCACAGTATGAGCATATCTGAAAGTTATTATATAGTTCTGTCTCGGATATCCTCATGATTATTTTTTGCCCAGCGTTGTAATACCGTACAGTTTTGTTTGTCTTACATCAACAGAAGTGTGTATACTTAAAGACCCTAACACCTCGATGAAAGGAAAGCTGTCTGAGTGACGGCAGATCAACATGTTTATTCTTTCAACCCATGTTCTTGCCAACAGGAATAGTAATCATTTGTGTAGAAGCATTAATGCATTTGATTTGAATATAAAAGACTTAAATGTGTATCTTATAGAAAGCTGAAAATAATCCTCAATTTCCCCAACAGATTTCTTCAAAACAATGTAATTCAGTCAGTCTCAAGCCATGCCTTCAGCGCTCTCTTCTCTCTACAAAGACTGTGAGTATTTCTTCTTTTCTGAAAACTTTTCAGATCTGTTTTAGAAAAGATTATGTCTTTTAAAGCTCACAGTTTATCTTTTGGAAACAATCCATCTTTCATCCTTCGTTTTCAATAAGAGTGTGTGGTCATCAGAAAGGTCTTTAGAACTAGTCAAACCTAGATAGGAATCAACAGTTTCACTTTTAATGGTGAACTCTGTGCTCAGATCTACAGTGGGGAAAGGTTTTAGTCTGTCACCAACTGTGCAAGATCTCCAACTTTAAAAGAAGAGCCTCATAGATTTGCATCATAGTTTACTATGAGACTCAAAATAAGAAAATAATCCAGAAAATTACATTTAACAAATTAAAAATTCCTAAATGAAATATGTTTTTGGTTTGCAACAAAGCAAGATTTCTAGCTCTCTTCTAGTGTTTGGAGGAGAAATAATGTTCAGGTGCATCCAAAGAACACCATGCCTACTGTGAAGCAAGGAGGCGGAAACATGATTTGGGACTATGGGGGATGAGGATGACTAAGCCATGTAAAGGAAAGCCGTATTTCTTGAGATTTCAAGTGCAAACTTTCCAACATCAAATGGTGAAGATATCTGACAGGCTCTTTCAATGTGACAATGATCCCAAACACACTGCCCTGTGTGGAGTGACCTCGTAAGAGACATTTCAAGGTCCTGAAATAACCTCTTCAGTCTACAGATCTCAACCTGACAAAAACATTTTGGCGGCAGTTTGTTTTGTCTGATGTCAGCTTCAAAACGTCACTGCTCCAGAGGAGGTTTGCATGGAACTTACAAAATTGTTTAACTTCCAACAAAGGCTATAGAATAAAGTATAGAGATGACTTATTATTGACCATATACTTATTTTTCACTATGATTTGTAAATCCTACAGTACGGTTTTCTGGATGAAACTCAAAATTAGAAAAAAAAAATTCCAAATTTACATTGAAGGATTTTTAATGAGTTAGTTGGTAAATTCCTCTATAAATTAGGTATTTGTTTGCAAAAAAGCAAGATTTCTAACTCTCACATAGATGTAACCTCTAAATTAATGGCATCTGAACTTGTCATCAGTATAAAAGACACTTTTTCACAACCTCAAACAGTCTCACTCCAAAGCCATAGAGTTGACACCAGGAACAAAATTGTAGACCTGCACCAGTCTCGGAAGACTGATTCTGCAGTAGGCAAACAATTGTTAGAAGATGGAGGCCATACAAGACAACTGATTATCTCCCTCTATCTGGGGCTTCACGCAGATCTCACCCAGTAAAGTCACAAGAACTGTGAGAAAACATCCCACAGCCACAAAGGGCACCTAGTGGACCAAATTAATAAAAGCAAACGCCTCTAACAAACTGCACCATCAGAGATGCAAATTACTGCCAGTTGTGTCTCTCTGCGTATGCCAGGGCATATCCAAGCGTAGAGAGCAGGGAGATCCAGAAGAGGATTGGGAGAAGAAACCAAAATAGAACTTTTTGGTAAAAACACTTGCGTTTGGAAGAGAAGCAATGTTCAGTTGCATCCAAAGAACACCATTCATACTATGAGGCAAAGGGATGAGGACATCCCTCAAATAGATGAGGACGACTAAGCCGTGTAAAGGAAAGAATGGAGATTTCAAGTGAAAATATTTCACTGAAAGTTTTTCAGTGTCCAGGCAATGAAGAAGTGGCTTCCTAAGAAATATTTGAAGGTCCTAGTGTGTTCTAGATCAGGGGTGCTCACACTTTTTTAGCTTGCGAGCTACTTTTAAAATGACCAAGTCAAAGTGATCTACCCGCTACAAAAATGTAAAACATCAATCAACAAACAATTATTTTAAACTTTATTGAGAATTGACAAAACACACATAATAATTAATTATTTACATTTTGTGTAATAATGTGAGTTTAATTTGATGACTTGCACTGAATTGAATCAGCCTGGGATGCACAGCCTCAAGCACACTTCCAAATGTTCATCAGTCATTGTGGAACACTATATGGACTTAATGATTTACTTGGTCCAGCTCCTTCACTCATTTTGGTGACCATAACCTTAAGCATGGGCTAAAAACCGGACGTAATACGCTGATTAGCTTAGCACTCAGCGTCATTGTTTAAAGGTCAAAATTCAGTTGTAAATATTAAACAGTAATCCTGCCGTGGTCGAGGAGCAATGTTTATCTCATTTATCGCTTGAATATGACACATCATACTTAGTGTGAATAAGAAACAAGAAAGCTTATACAGCAATGTGGAAGTGTCGCGTTTTTGAAACCGTCAATAAGAAGCTGGATTCAGCCTCGGTGTAGCGTTTTTCTTAGGGTGGACCAGTAAGCGTCAATAAGAAGCTGCGAATAAGAAGCTGGATTCAGCCTCGTTGTCATCTGACTGGTTGCCCTGTACTGGTGAGGGTGATCGACGTGATGAGCACCTCTGTTCTCGACAGTCTACAGTATCTCAACCACATTGAAAATCTTGTGAATTTTCCTAGACAGCCTCAAAACCTCACTGCTCGAGAGGAAGAATAAAAACTTGGTGAAAATTACTGAATTGTTTAACTGTATTTACAACAAAGTAATGACATAACTTTTATATTAAATACGTATTTTTTTATTGTAGGATGTTTTGTGAGCAAAATAATTTTTTCAGCATGATAAAACAATAGGAAATTACAAAACTGACATACATTAACCCACTTATTCCCCCTTTCCCCCACCCAAACAAAGGTAGACCTCAATACAGCGAAACATGTATGAATGACAAAATTGCAGAATAAAGATACATTGTTCAAATGCTGAGGCCCAAGATTGTTTTTGGGTGAGCTCCATGTATACGTGCTATTTTATCTCAATAATGTCCAGCAAGTATAACCCCCACTCATTAACCTTGAAGGATTTTAATGAAGTAGTTGGTAAATTCTACTATAAATTATGTATTCGGTCGCCTACAAAAAGCATGATTTCTGGCTTTCACAAAGCTGTAACTTTTTTCTTCTAATTTTTCCTTTCGTAGTTGAGGTATAGCTATGTTTAAAGTTACAGGCCTCCCTCATATTTTTACGTTGGAGAACTTGCAGAATTGGTGGCAGAACAAATCCCTACTTTTTCCATCTGTAGCTTTACTTTTTTCCTGAACTTGTTGGTCAAGACTGTATTGATGGGAGTCTCTTTGTGACTAGAATATAATGTTTGTCTTTTCTCAAAGCGTATCTGAGAAATCGTGTGCCAGAACCTGCCGCACGAAAGACAAGGCTAAACATGGAACGATAATGATACATAACATGATAAATCAGTAGGGGAAGTCTGTTGAGTGTGCCTGAATGAAAAATAACACATTTATTTTGCAGTTTGCAAAAGTAATCACGATATTATCCAAAATACTTTGTTTTGTTTGTTTTCTTGTAGGTTTCTCAGCCAAAATCATATAAACTATTTAGGACCGGGTGTATTCAGAGATCTGCACATGTTAGACTGGCTGTGAGTATGCACACTTACTCTATTCAATGACTCGCATTTTTGTCATGACGTAAATATGAAAGACATTTTGAGTTACTTTCAGGAGCTCAAAACTACTTGCCAAAGAGTCAAATATCATACAAATTGTGAAGGTTTTCTATTAATTGCAAACCCACTCTGTATCTTTGAATGTGTCTCTCTCACTAACTGGGTCCCACAAACATGAAGTGGCTGGTTTAATTTCAACAGATGCTCACTTGGATAATTTAATTTATATCCATGTTATAAATTAAAGTGTCTTCTGATTAGATACGGTGGACCGTCTAATTGCTATTGTCGTCCCTTTTGACAGATTTTAGTGCAGTTCACCCTCTTTTTCACTAAACTTAGCAGCAAACACTGAGCTGAACAATTTTTGCAACTTAAAGAGTAGTATCCCCTGAGAACACTAACATTTCTTGCAGTATTATTCATTGGATTGAATCAAAACCCTTTCTGTGAAGAACCAACAACCCTTCCATCAAAGCAACAGACATTCAAATAGTAGAGTACACATGGTGCTATTATCAGAGACCTTTTACTTCTTTTTAGGGGGAAAGCATGTTTGACAAATGTAAGAATTGTTGTCATGATGAGGGTCTGGATTGTGATCAATGCTTAGTGCTTTTGTGAGTTTGTTTCTCAAGTGAGAGCAAAGAAAAAAAAGATTGCACATGTCTCTTAATCATCGAGTGACTGGAAGGAGTCCTCTTGAGCTCACTCCACATGTGGTTTTCAATGGGGTTGATGTCTGGGGAGTGAGATGGCCATGGGAGGAGCTTGATTCTGTGTTTGGTGAAGTGTTTCTGTGTAGATTTGGTCACATGTTGTTGGTAATTTTCTTTCTGAAAGACCCAGTGACGACCCAGCTTCAGCTTTTGGGCAGAGGCCACCAGGAATTGCTTTAAACTGTTTTGGTGTTTCAAAGCATGCCATGCCCCCTAACAAGGTTCCTTAGGCCTCTGGAAGAGAAACAGCCCCACTGCTTCACCAATCCTCCCCATACTTCAGAGTGGTGCTTTTCTGCATATCTTTTGTGTTCTGCCATACTCACTTAGAGTGTTTGTTGCCAAAAAGCTCTTTTATTGGTCTCGTCTGATCAAAGAAAATGGCCCCAAACGTTTGAGAAAAGTTTTTTTTCCTTGCATGTAGTGCTTGTTGGCATGTAGATGGCGTTGTTTGTGACCCCAAGATGCTTCATTTGCTGCAGTTCTTTTACAGTGAGCTTTGGAGAATTGTCCGGCCTTGTTAACTACTTTTACTTACTTCAATTACTAAATACTTCAGTTACATTTATTTTCTAGGAATTGTTATGGGTGCCAATATTTTTGGAACAGGTTATTTTATGAAAAATAATTATGTGTTTGTCAGGGACTTTTATTTGGCGTTAAAATTCACGTTATGTTTTTCTACCATTTCCAGTGTGACAATATGCTACAGCACTAAAATATGATTCTGCTTTTCACACATCTTAACTAGGGCTGCTGATAATTATGGAGTATATATATATATATTTGCATTTGCTTCCCGGCTATAAATATCGCAACATAAATATAAATAGGCATCACTATCCCGGAAACAAAGATGCTTCTGCAAACAGAACTTCAAGAGTTTCATCAGGCAAATCAGGCTCTTTTTCTTTGTAACAATATATATATATATATATATATAGACGTGTCGTCCTCTTCTTCCGTGCTCGTGCTCTTTGAATCCCAACAGTGCTCGTGAGTTTCGGTTCCAGGAGGATCGGGATTTGGGAATGTCGTCTCCTGGCGATCATGGACTGTCTGGGAAGAGAGAGAGAGAGGCGTTAGCTGCTGCTGCACTCTTCGGAGATCAAGCTCACTGTGGCAGCTTTCTCTCTCTCTTTTATGCCGCCGCGCTGATGAAGCGCGGCTGTTCCCGATCTTCCTGTGACGGCGGGCGCCAGGTGTGCCCGATTTATGCCAGGACCGCGCTGATCGGAATGGACCTCCGTCACAATATATATATAGTACCCGCCCTAATTATTTTCATTTATTTAACAACAATTACTTTGATGACAAAGTTCAGGTATGACACAAGCTGCTGAGATCCTTTCACAACAGCTCAAGAAGCAAGGAATCTCAAAAGCATCACTTGATGAATATAATAGTTTTAGCTTTTGTTATACTCTGCCTATAATCAATTTCATGTTTAATATGTGAGAGACATTTTTAATCATTATATTTTTAGTCTCAATTTTAATGATGATGCTAAATAATGTTAACTAAAAATAAGACGCGCTAACAGTCACTCATAAAAGGACATCTGACCTCTATGGGGCAGTATAAGTTAGCTGTGCTCCCTCCCTTTCTCTCTCTCTCGCTCTCTCTCTCTCTCTCTCTCTCTCTCTCTAAAATAAATAAATTGTTCGTTTTACTGTGTGTGTCGCTACATCCTGTCTCAAAAATCTGAAAAAGAAAAAGAATATGAAAAAGATTTTCTTGAACTACTACCATGGCCTCATGCAAGCTGCACAGCTCCTTGACTCCTGGTCGACATGTATCATAGACCACACACTGACAAGATGCTGAAGGCCCAATTCTTCAATACAGTGACCATCGTATTGAGGGGAAGAACAAGCTATAACCATGTTGATATTGATCTTGAATAAGTTTTATCACAGCAGGAAAGTTTGCTTTGTAAACTTGAGGCTTACACCTCTCAATTACTGGCTTGGTACAGCCGTATCATCAATAAGAATTAAAGCTGCTCACATCACAGTAGCTTTGGAGTTGACCGGCTCCCAAACAAAAGGGAAAGAGTGTGAGTGCATTATCTACATGAAGTGAATTTTGATTGGTTCGCCTGCTTTCCCCCAGTTGAGCGATTCAACCTAATGTCAACTGCTGCTTTTTGTCAGAATTTTTTTACTTGCCATGGTTCCACCATCTTCACACATTTAAGACGCGTCAGTCCACAATTTTGACATCATAGAGAAGGCTTTTTCAGATAAAACTCATGTGGTTGAATTGTGATTTTGTGTTACACTGTAATGATGTTTGATGATTCCTTCTGCCCAATCAGTGAGCTTGACAACTGACAAGTCAGTGATCAACAGGATTTTGTGTCACGCTTTTCTTGAGAAGAGAATCACCTTGGCCCAACTTAGCCTGCTTTGATAGCCTCATACAGATTGGTATGAAAAAGTTCTGCTAGCGGTGGAAAAGCCCAAACAGGTCTAAGGGAAAATCAGCGCAAGTGACCGACTAAAAGCGAACACAATATTAATTAATTACTTTTTTTTCCTCTTCAGGGTCTTAGATCACAACCCTTTAAAAAGCATCACCCATGACACGTTCATTGGCCTGACGTCGCTCACATATTTGTAAGTATCTTCCTGTGTCTCTCAAATTTGACATTCTTTTAAACCAGCCTCCTTAGATTCCCTCCAAGGAAAATGTCAGCTATTGTATTTTAATAAATGTAATTACGTTTTCCTTGTTTCACTCGTGAAAATGTGCCCTTCATACTTGTTCTCGTTCTAAATGTTCCAGCTATTGTGCAAAACGGTCATCCTTCCATCAACAAATTGAAATGTCAAAGACTCTTCTGAATTTGCATTTGCTTCCCGGCTATAAATATCTCAACATAAATATAAATAGGCATCACTATCCCGGAAACAAAGATGCTTCTGCAAACAGAACTTCAAGAGTTTCATCAGGCAAATCAGGCTCTTTTTCTTTGTAACAAAGCACTGTACTAAAGGTGAATTGACATTTTAGCACACGGTAAAAAGTCATTTACGTAGACCCTCGTTAGAATATCATTAATGTCCTTGGAAGTGTCTTCCATCTTCAGCTTCACTGCCCACTTTATGGTACAGTTACTGGGCCGTACTAAAATGAAATGTATTCCCATCACAACCCCCATCATTTCCACTGAAAGGAAACCATTTACAGCATAATCTCTCGCGCCTGATCGTTTCAAGATACAAAATGTCTTCTTTTTTGTGCCCTAGTTGAACTCAATGAATGTTTTTCATCATTTTAAGTCTTTCTCATGATAATGGTTCTGTGATTGCCAATTAGTGAAAGTAAAGTGCGATAGTTTGCTGTAAACACCAAAAAATACTCTCAAAAGTGGAAGTGGTAATATTTATTTTGATTAATGAACAGAATGCAGTGAATGAGCAAAAGAGAAATGAAAATCTATGATGAATAGTTGTTCTAGGTGCACTGGCAGGACCTCTGTGGAAGTGCTTTTCTCACATCTTTCTGTATCCTCGTGTATTAAGGCTCGATAAAGTTGAGATCACGGCTCTGTGGGGGTCATGCCATCACTTTGATTATTTCTTTGAACGCCTGACCAAATCTCCAACTCCATGTGCGAAAATGCAGCCCCAAACTTTCAAAGAACCTCCACCCTGCTTCACTGTTGCCTGCAGACACTCTCCAGAGAACTGCCTAGAGCTGAATTTCTCAGATTTTATCTCCTCAGTCTTTTGCACCATGGTTCCTAAGTTTCATGCTTCGCCTTGTTCCCACTTCGAAGTTATGTTTTTTTGGCTGAAACTCTTCCATGAAAGCCAGTTCTGGCAAGACTTTTCATGTTGGGTTCTGCCAGTTATGAGAAAATGGCACTTGAAGCTGGACAGCTTCTGTTTTCAAATGGCGTGTCCCAATCCGATCCGATCTACCAAGCCGACCAATGGTATGATGTCAAGAGCGTGTAATCCAACATTTTGATGACTAATGAATTTGAACATTATATTTCTCAGCGTATAATGTGTTTCATTCACTTCGTATTCTTTGCGCATCTCTGAGCAGTGGGCATCATGATCCAGTTTATTCTTAACTACCAAACTACAGTGGGTTAAATGGAATAACTCTACCAATACATTTTAAAGGAATAAAAAAAAAACATTACACTGTAGTTTTAAATGAAAACAACAGAAAAGAAATTGTTTTCCACATAAAATCTGCCTCTGATTTGAGGAACTAAAGAACCATGAAATAGCTTCGTGATGAAACTCAGAAAGTTTCCACTCTGAAAAAGGACAAGCTTTAGGCACAGCAATAGAGATTAGGCTATAGTTACCGTTTTGCCCACTGCATCTTTACCAATCAGCATCATTTTTATGGAAAAACCGAAGTCTGCTCTGGTTAAACATAGAGACGACCGGCGGCTGCACTGCACACTCCGCAAGTTTTGCTACGAGACAAAATATCCCGGATAATGCAGAACAATGTCAATTAAAATGTTGCTTTGTAATGGTGCTCACATTGACACCCCTCCCCCCCCCTTTCTCTCTCTGCACGTGTAATCAATGACCTGTTTAGTCACAACCCACTATTGACATCAATCAAAAATTTTGCAACTGGGGATTGAGCGCTCAAAGAGTGAAAGAGGGACATGAACTTGCTCTGAGACCCACGTTTACTCAAGAAACATGCAGGGCTGTTATTTTTTAGGTTATTTTTCCTTGTGTGCAGATCTGTTTCTCTACTTAAGGCCTCTACACAATGACCCGAATTTTCTTTGCAAAGTTTTAAGCAACATCACCGCTTGGGCACCCATGGTCGTCAATGGGACATCAATCCAAATGAGTCGTGCCAGTGAAAAATGGTTTTATTCCCATACTGTATCTGTTTTTCGCAAGGAGAACAAACCATGAAAGCTGTCTCTTTTGATGACGTGAGTAAAAGATCCAGCTCATCCCACATTTTCATTCACACAGGAAAGAAATAGCACGCAACAAATTCTCTCTTTTCTCCACATTTTTGCCACCTGTATTCTTCGATTTCTTCCCTGTTGTCGTCATCTTATTTCCTGTTTCCCTGAGTGGGGGCGGAGTGCGATCTGTTGTGATCTGTTCCGACCCTGCTGAGAAGCATCTGAAGATTCACGTGAATCTCAATTCGTATCGGTGTGTAGAGGCCTTAAATCTTAAATGAGTACCATACAATCTCACGGGTCCCTTTCGATTTTTACAGCATATTGTTTCTCATGTGAATTAAGTATGGGTCTAGATCAGGGGTCTCCAACCCGGTGCCCGCGGGCATCTTGTCGCCCGCGAGGACCGCATGAGTCGCCCGCCACCTGTTCTAAAAATAGCTCAAATATCGCCACTTTTCAGTGAGCTGAATCTAATTTAATATGATTGCTATTGCTATTTAAATGACACTTGCACGTAAGTTTGATGTGATAATATATAAATGAAAAAAAAGAATATATAAATGATCTACGACCGGGGAGAGTTGAAAAGTCGGTATGATGCGCTACGATGAAACAATTAAGCAGCACAGCGAAAATTAAACAACGGACTCATAAAAAGATCATTTAATATTCGCAACAAATGCGAGGTAAAGGTTTTTTTTATCTGTGTTGAAAGAGAATATTTTTGTCTCATTTGCGCGACGACTTTGGAGGTGGTGGCCAAGCGGCACAACGTGGAGAGACATTTCACGACACCATCTCAAAACTCACTCAGAGTACAACATACTGGTAAACCGCACGCAATGCCAGGCTTCCCAGTAACTGAAAGAAACCATTTCCAGATTTGGTTTCCAGTTCATGTTTAGTTCAATGCATTTGTAAAATGTAAAAATTGTGTTTGTTACAATGTTAACAATGAAAAAAATTATCTTAGCTCATTATCTTTTTGTTTTTATATGATTTATTATTTGTACATTGGACATTGTGATTTCCTTGGACTCAAGTGTTTTAAACTTTTCCATTTAAATCATAAATATAAAGTGTTACATATAAATATTTATTTGTTTACTACCTTGTTAATTAATTTAATTCACATTCAGTGTGAGGAATAATTACATGATCAGTGTCTTTGCAGAGATGAATATCCTTAATTTTTAATAAATTCAGAAGAGGGAATCAAAGTGGTAGCCCTTTGCATTAATCCGTACCCAGGAAATAGCTCTCGGTTTCAAAAAGGTTGGTGACCCCTGGTCTAGATGTATATCTTTGGGGATATTTATAAACTCAATGTATCTACCTTTCTTACTGTAACTAGTTTTTTTTATTTTTTCATTCTTACAATATATTTTTGACAGCCACTCATTTGCATGTCAATAAACAAGTAGCTTCTTGACCAATCAAATCAAAAGTAATTGCACCCTTAAAAGACAAGCTGTCAGTGTGATCACATTTCGTTTTAATCTGCAATGTTTGTTGAATAACTAAATTCGTGACCATTTTGTTTGTTTAAAAAGCAATAATTAAGCATTGCTACAACAAGCACTAATTAAAAGCCTGATTTTCAGCTAATTATGAAGTAGCAGACACCTGTCGTCTAATAGCAGGCAGCTTCTCTGGTGGAAAGCTTTGATTGTTGATCCTTTGAAACGCTTCCAGTCACATCTGGAAGTGCTGCAGGGAGTTAGATCAAGTTCACCCCTAAAGAGCTTGTTTCTCACATTGCGATTGTTTGCTTGTTCAGTAAGTATTCTCTTTCTTTTATTCCGTTTTTGTGTTTACTATCAGATCTATGGTGAACGTGTCACTGAAGTGGCTGCCTGAGTCCAGTCTCTGTCTGCACATGCCTCTGCTCACCTGGCTGTGAGTACTTTATCTTCTGACCATTCAGGACAGCAGTATAAGAGTGTTAATAGTATTAGAGTGTTGGTAAAATACTATTCATCAATGCTAATAAACAATAATCCCAGTAATAACGATGTCTGTAACCTGTTGGGTCAAAAGCCTGAGGTCTGGCTTAAAAATGATAATATTAAACAACGTTAACATGTTTTCCTCTAAAGCACATGTGTCAAACTCAAGGCCCACGGGCCAGATGTGGCCCGCCATGTAATGTAATGTGGCCCGCGAGAGCTTAAAAGTTTTGAGTGTCTTAAATTAAAAAAATGAAAATGAAAAAAAAAAAACATTTCCAACAATGCCTACGGTAGCTGCAACCGTGCTTCCGCATTCCATGACCACGAGTGAAACTACAGAGCTGCCAACTCTCACACATAGAACGTAAGACTCTCGCATTTGAGTGATCTCTCACGTTACAAAACCGAATTCTCACCCTAAAATAAATTTCAAGATGTGAAATGGGCACAGCTAATAGTTTATCTGTGATCTGTTTCTTGATGATAAAAGATGATGATCGATAGGCATAGTCTTCAGTCTGTGAGGGGTTTTTTTTTTTCCGCTAAACAAAGGACAAAAATGCTATTTTTCTTTATTCACTTGGACAGTTTGATCATTAATGGAGTTATGTGGCTTTTCATAAGCTTACAAAAATCAAAAGGATATATATTAGAACAGTAAGCATACATTTGTTTCTATGCAACTGAATTGTCACTTATAAATAATTAGAATCAGTTATAAATAATTAGTTAACATTAAGGAGTAGTTACATTTATTTTACATTACATCCGAGATAAATCAGAGATATATAAAAAGTAGGGGTGTAACGGTTCACGGGATGTATTGATCCGTTTCGGTACGGCCTGTTCGGTTCGGTACATTTGCGTACCGTTTCGGTATTCGGTATTTGTATTAAATAATATAAATGTATTATTAGCGCGATATTAAGCGCAGCGGAACCATGTTCCTAGGCGAGTTTCCGCACGGACGCTATTGAGGGACGTGCAGCTCTACTGTGCGACACTCAATAGCGTCCGTGCGGAAAATCGCCTTTGGCTTCCCTGTTAAAATACATAACGGGATAGACGAGTGGATAAATTTAAAGTTGTATGCCGACATTGTTCCACGGAGATCGGGCAGGCAACACATCTAACATTTTTTACTGCTGGAGATATTGTCACTGCAACCAGATCTGTGGTCTCTTCAGAAAATGTGGATAGGTTCATCTTTTTAGCCTAAAACTTAAAACTTGAATAGTTAGTTTTGTTTATATACAAGCTGAAGCTGTTGCTAGTGTTAAAAGTTTTCAGGTCCTAACAAGTTGCAGTATTTAATTTTTTATTTAATAAAATGTGTTTTTCTTTATAAAGAGTGCAATTTATTTAAAATATCACCCAAATGTGTCACTTTTATTTATTTTATGCAAGAATTCTATTGTGTATTGGCAGCTTTTCAAAATAAAGAATATATAAGTTCTTATTGTTTTATACCGAACCGAATTAACCGAACCGAACTCTCCAAGACACTGTACCGACCCGAATACAATTTTAGCGTACCGTTACACCCCTAATAAAAAGGGATAATGGGCCTAATTAAAGAAAACATATTAACAAACTACGGGTGTAACAGTTCACGGGAATGTATTGAACCGTTTCGGTGCGGCCTGTTCTGTTCGGTACACTTGCGTACCGTTTCGGTATATTTTTTTTATTAATAATCTAATCTAATAATCTAAATTTCTAAAATAATCTAAATTTATTTTTACCGCGATATTAAGAGCAGTGGAACATTGTTCCATGGCAAGTTTCCGCACGGACGCTATTGAGTGACGGGCACGAGCTCGAGAAGGAAAATGGAATCATACCAAAAGCGAAAGAGAAGCCAGAGCTTGAAGACCCTCTCACCTCACTACGGTCTCGTGTTTGGGAACACTTTGGCTTCTCTGTTAAAATACATAACGGGGATAGACGAGTGGATAAATTTAAAGTTTTATGACGACATTGTTCCACGGAGATCTAACATTTTCTACTGCTGGAGATATTATAACCAGATCTATGCTCTCTTCAAAAATGTGGATCGGTTAATCTTTTTAGCCTAAAACTTAAAACTTGAATAGTTAGTTTTGTTGATATACAAGCTGAAGCTGTTGCTAGTGTTATAAGTTTTCAGGTCCTAACTAGTTGCAGTATTTAATTTTTTATTTTAAAAATGTGTATTTCTTTATAGAGTGCAATTTATTTAAAATATCACCCAAATGTGTCACTTTTATTTATTTTATGCAAGAATTCTATTGTGTATTGGCAGCTTTTCAAAATAAAGATTATGTAAGTTCTTATTGTTTTGTACCGAATCGAATGAACCAAACCGAACTCTCCAAGACACTTCACCGAACCGAATACGATTTTAGCGTACCGTTACACCCCTATAACAAAGTATTTCATTTCGGGGTTCTCAAACTTTTTCAGGCATTCCCCCATTTGGAGAAAGACAAATGAGCATATCGCCAATTAGAACCTTTTCAGATTTTTTTCCTGCAAAATTCCATCCTGGTCCCAAGGGCTTTAGTTTTGGGTGCATAGAACCTTACTGTAATCGCTTAGAGCAGGGGTGTCAAACTCAGTTCCTGGAGGGCCACGGCCTCCAACCTCAGCTAAACACACCTGATGTTAAGTCCTTCAGGCTGTTTGTTAGCTTCAGGTCTGGGACTCTCTGAGCAGGGTTCGAAGTAAACTCTGCAGGGCTCCAGCCCTTCAGGAACGGATCCTGACACCCCTGCCTCAGAGCATTATTGTTTTGCAGCTTTCGGTGCATTTTTGTGAGCCTAAACGTGTTCTAAAACTCAACGAATTCACTCTCACGTCAGAACTGGTGAAAAATCCTAAATGTTGCCATAAACAGGATGTTGATAATAGCTTAGCCAAACAATGTCTCATCTATGTCTTAACGAAAACATTTCGTGAACTACAGTGACCATTATAGCGATTTATGCTCAAATTTTGCCTATGTGTGAAGAAGATGTTTGAACATTAGGACAGTAAAGTAAGGGACCAAGACCTACAAAAAAGGAAAAAGGAGAGTATTTCCAAAACCGACAGGAATTCCGTTATTTGGTCCATAACCAAACCCACACAATATCCGTCTACTCTCAGCGGTCTGTTGCTAATATGTATGGTCACTCGAAAGATGTCGTGTACAGACTGTTATCTGTAGAGCATTGT